>CM033397.1:1389176-1989176 GCA_019426215.1 Buddleja alternifolia
GTGCTGAGATGGCAATCCATCAGGTGTCTTCCATCCCAGTATTTTCAACAAACCATCTATGGAGTCACTAAAGCACACTTCAAGATAAAACAACCAGCTACCTCTCCGAATGTGCTTCAAACATTTGTGCCTCTCCTCACTGAAGCGTTGGAAGAGATGAACGCTCAAGCGTCCAATCATGCATAATCTCTCCACTGGATCAAGGAGACTTTCTAAGATCGAGAAGGAGAATATGAGCGCTCAAGTTGCTCATATGCGCAGAGCTGCTGATGCTGCCGTAGATACTACTCTTTCTCGTATGCAGACGCTGATCGATGGACTTGCAGCTAATCAAATGCTATGAAAGAATCTCTTGAAGCAAAATTTGATGCATTGGTTGCATCCATGGCCCAAATGGCTGCTCAAATTGCCTTTCTTACTGAAACTACAGTTAAAGCTGATGATGGCAATAAGGGGGAAAAAGAGGAAAGCTCATGCAAGTTCAAGAGCTCAATCAAGTTCTAAGCGTCAAGAAGTGAAGCGTCCAAAGCCGAAAAATCCACAAGATTTGTCTTCTTGCCACCTCCTCCTCCTTTGCCCGAATCCAATTACCCTTCATGGGTTGCAGCCACGGAATTCCTAGTAGAAGAACTAGTTTTCCTCCCATCGCTTTCAGAGCGATATACCTGTGCCATCTCAAGCGTTACTTGAACAATTCAATATACCGATGGAGCGAGCGCCACTTCTAGAGCCTACAACTCCTCAAGACTTGGCTGTGGAAATGGAGTTCTCAGACTTATCTCAAGCGTTCAGAGCAGTGCTTAGGCATATGGGTATTGATCCATCCGAATGGGATCGACGACATACAGTGTATGCAACAAGGAGAAAAAGGGAAAATCGCTTCGTAATTGACAAAGATCATCAGATAATGATCACCATTCAAGATCTCATCGAAGAAGCCATCAGAACAGAAATGATTAGACGACGAAATCTTACCAGAAGAAAGTAGATCATGATAGCTCTTTGTAATTTAATCCTCTCTTTGTTTCTACATAGTTTGTAAAATGTATGAATTCTCCGAATATATATAAAGTACATTTTTCAGCTGAAACATCTCGTTGAAGCTTAACTAACTCTAACTACTAACATAACGCTTATTAACTTTGGTTGTCGTAACTCTGAACTATAAAAGAGTGAGTATTGCAATCATCAAAAAGGGGGAAATTGTTAGAATTTCATGTTAGATGTTTTGATGATGACAATTAGGAATCTTGTTAGACCCCAAAATTATGTACGCTTAAATTTCATAGATACATTGTATAAGCATTTGAACATTAGAAATGTATAGGCTTTATTTTATCTTTTACTTGACATTCTTAGATCAAGAAGTCGGTTAGATTAAAGTGGTTGATACTTTCTGAGTAAGCTTATCAAGACTGCGAGATCTGAAGACTCCAAGCGTCCAAGAAATCAATAGTGAATGAAGTTTGAAGAAGTTCACTCTGAGCGCCTGACATGTTCTGAGTGAATTGTCAAGTAACAAAGACTGAAGTCTCAAGCGTCTACACTTCTAAATGAAGTCTGAAGACCTTTCCTAGCGTCTAAACATTAAATAATCCTCCAGATTAAATGGAACTTTCAGTTCATGAATGAAGCGTCTATCAAATGACAAACATTCTCCTGAAGCGTCAGATCGAAAGGAGTTTAATGCAAATATTCTCAGTGCATTAAATGCTGATAAGAGCATTAAATGTGATAAGCACTTTCAGACGTACAGAGAAGCCACCCTATTGGACTGTCAACAATTCAAAGACTGCAGCACCAACTTTTGTGCAGCAGATTTTCAAGAAAAAGGACAAAAGTTGTTCACTCGCGAAAGTGAGAGACACGCTTGGTAAGAGGTGTTTTTATGTGTTTTTAAGACCGTAATTCTTATGATTTGGATTCACTTATTGCTTAAATCATGTCACATTTGCATTTAATAGGTGTGTTAAGTGAATACAGGTAATAAATGAGAATCCATGAAGAAAAGGGAAGAAAAACGATGTACAAAACAAGTTCAATCATGTTTTTCAACACCTAGGCGGTTTATGCATCTCCTACCCACATTCGAGCGATAATTCCGTACATTTGGAGACTGAATTAGACAAAGTTTCCTTCTACAACGTTTAGATGTATGTCTTAGCTTCAAATGGGAACTTGAAACATCCAAATCGGAGATCTATAGAGAGAATTGTGAAGTAAATACGATTGTTGCGCCGAACAGAGAAGTACATGTGCCAGGATACGCCCCAGCGCCTTCCTAGTCATGCCTAGGCGTGGATAGTCCGAATGTTACTCCTTTTCAGCCTAAATTCCAGCATTATATGATGGGTAGGAATCAATTTTGGCCATAATTCAGCACATGTGTTGAGGGGTTGTCATAAGTGTGTTTCTTGGTAGATTTACCTTATGGGCGCCAAATCAGAAACAACCTCATTGTTGAAACGTAATTTCGGTATACTTAGAAACCGATTTAGACAAAGTGTCCTTCTGTAAAGTTGTAGATCTATGTCGTATCCGCACATGGGGACTTGAATAATCCAATTCGGAGATTTGTGGAGAAGGTTATAAGGAAAATACTAAGACTGCGCTGGAAAGCAAGAAAATGGCAGCATGCATGTGTTTTGTTGAAGTTTTCACATGGTTATGCTTGGTGGAATGCTTAAGGGCCGAAAGTTCAGCATTTTTTAGCTGGTTGGAATCTTAAAAGCCAAACTTTAAGCATCACCTTAGGTGGAATTCTCATTGGGGAACTTTAATGGGAATTCTTAATGCATACTTTAGTAGAATTTTGGCTATAAAAGGAAGGGGAACCCATACTCTTCAGCATTCACTATCAATTTCAGATTCTTGGAGGAGAGGAGGAGGAGGAACCGGTCCTCAAGCTTCATTCATCACCATTCTTCATCGTTCTAAGAGGAGAAAGCTAGGAATTGAAGCTCCAATCAAGGGGTCATCATCTATCACATTAGAGGGAGTTTTTATAGCCTTTTCATTTCATTCATGTCTATGAACATGCGTATTTATTCATTATTGTTTCTCATATTATCTATCATGAACTAAATTCATAAGACTAAGGCCATGTAAGGTCAAATTGTGATATATGCTTATAGTAGATGATTGTTGAGTTTATTCTTATATTGTTATGTGATGTGAATTTGTGTTTTTACCTATCTTGCATATACTTGATCACTATATGTTAGAATCGTATGCCTAGGTGAATATTTCGGGAGAAAATTGACTTAGGGTGCAAGAAATTCACATCATGATCCGCAACTAATGAGGAATTGCCCTAGACATAGGTAAAAGATTCCTGGGTGAAGTTGTTCGATTCTAATCGAGTGAACTCTAGTACGTTAATGCATGTTTAGTGGTTAGATTTCCGGATAGGAATATTTGGGAAATCACGATCTAAGCATAGGAGTTTATATGCGAGACATCGGTTATTCTCTACCCTCGGAGCTCTCACCATAACAATATAAGTGTAATCCTTCAACAAGAACCTTTATAAGTATATTTGATCAATTTGGACCTAACATGTGCCTTAGTCTCTCTTTATACTTTATTTAAAATCAATTGTGTACTCTTGTTCTTATTGCATGCATTTTACATCCAGTTTACTTTAATTATATTTGTTCTTTATCGTTACAAATCATCAACTAGAATTCAAGTCTCCGTGGTTCGACAACCCGGACTTACTGTCCACTTTTATTACTATACACGACTAGTGCACTTGCTATTATAGCACGTTAGCTTTTAGCGTGTCAACGCTCCCTTGCATGTGTCAAATGGACACTTTTTCCAAGAATGCCTATAAATAGAACTTCAACAACAAGCCAAATACAGAACAATTATCAAGCCAAATTGCTGTTGCATTGAAGTCTCATTCCTTAAACTCTCAGAAAAGCCAGAATACTCAAGAAAATATTCTCTCTGCTTTTCATCAAATCCTGAGACATTCAACCCAATATCTCAAACATTCTTTTTGAAGAAACTACACAACTACTAAGATATTCCAGTTGTTTGAACTTCACCAAAATCAAACAAACCCTTTTAGAAAAACCTCTATCCAAGCCTCGCGATCTGTGTGAAGTCGAAGTTGGATACTTGCATTATTTCTGGGTGAAATAAGCAAGGGGATTGAAGTGATTCGGAGCAGAAATCTGTGTGATCAAGGAACTCAAGTCATCGACATCCATCTTTCCCTAATTTGTAGAAGATTCTGTGAGAAATCATTTTAGTGGATTGCCTCCAAGTGTTCAAGGAGAAGAAGGACGAGTTGGGATTACACCACCCAACGAACCTTACAAATATTGTGTCATGTACTTTTCAGTCAATTCTTTAATCCATCATATCATTGCATAAATTGATTAAATAAAACTCAATCAAAAGCTAAGCAACTAAGAAACCTCTTGTGACGCTAAAACTTTCAAGGAGAAGACTAAAAATTATTCCGCTGTGCTAACACTGATTAAAGAACTGAACGCTTAACCTACTTGGTCAAAGTATTCAGATCTTGAAGTCTGAGTTAACTTCCTAAAAACAGTCTTCATCAGACGCTTCGCCAAAGCGCCAATATTTTTAAGTGAATGCTTAAGTCAAGCGTTAGACACTTCAAGCGTCTATTTTTTCAAGCGTTCAAAAATCTTTTAGTACGAAACTTTTTGAAGTCGAAAAAGACTTCAGGGTCTATTCAATCCCCCCCCCCCCCCCCCCTTCTTCTAGACCCTTTCGTATGCCAACAGGGAGTTCAATTCAATTTTTGTTTAGTTCAATAATTCTTTCGATGAGTCACTGATACAAAATTCATTTTTGTGCTTAGAAATGTCAAAAAAAGTCTTGGCACTTCAAGGTTTCTAACACACAATTAATGACACTGGTATTGTGCATCTAAGCTTTGTATAAACTTTTATCATATTTTGATAATGGTATAATGTGTTACTATTTTATGCAAGATTCCAAGTTTTGTGCTAACAAGAAATTGGCCGTCCATGAAAAGGCATGAGTTGTCACAAATGGAATTTTCAAATGCAAAATCATTATCCATGTCACACTAACGAAAGAGAATTCGAATTTTCGTGGAAGCAATTGAAGGCGAAATATTGATTACGAAATCAATAATAAGATAAGTTCATAATGTGAATTATCAGTTCTTATAAATTGCTTAATTTGATTACATATCACATTGAATAAATGTGATTTAATATCTAGTTATGCAACAATGAGGTAATCATGTTAGATAAATTTGAGCATGCGGTATTATGTGATTTAATATTTAATTATATTTTATCTTTGTGATTTATTCTTGATAAAGAATAAATAATTGTGCATGCTTAAGATTACTTTATTTTGCTATGCATATATATGAAGTAATTGTTTAGTAGTTTCCTTTCGACTTATGAATAAATGCAATAAGTGTGATTTTTCACTATGTTTGACAATATTTAGTATAAAGTTTGATCACAATGAATGAAGAAATACACCATTTAAATAGTTGATGTAAATTGTTTGCATGTTCTTTTCATGTGATAGTGACGTCAATTTTGAGTTAAGAATAATAATTGCATTACTTAAAGTTGTAGCCTACAATTTCACCGTAAGACTGAAATAGTTGTTGAGGCTAGACTAACTGTGGTTTCATTTAAGTGAAAGAAAATCGAGTCTAATTTTAAGAAATTAAAATAGACAATGTGGAACGTCATCACTATGAACCTGTAAGGTTGCTAAGTGAGAATTTTTCCGAATGTTTCATGTTATGAAATGAGTCTCACGAAGAGAGAACTGTGGACGACATATTATACAAAGTACACAACTTGGTCAAGAATAAAGGATGTTAATTGTCGAAGTAAGATCATGAAATCCGATCAAACGTCTGAAATTAAATCCAAGAAAAATGACTTTAAGGATATAGACAATTTGGTAAAACCAAATTATAGTTGGTATACTGACAATAGTCGAAATAAGGATAAGGAAAAATTGTTCCGAGTGGACAACCACAAATGTGGTAAACGGAACCAAGCTGACATGGTTAATGATAGATAATCCGAACCATGTAATAGGTGGGTGACTATCAAGGACAAACTTAACCATAATGGTGGGTGTTCGTCAAAGACGATCTGAACCACACAAAATGTGTGTGATCGTCAAGACAAACTAAGCTAGGCAAATGGTGGGTGATTAAATCACTAAAATCAAGTTAGGCAAATGGCGGGTGGTCGGACCTTACGCTCTCGACTGTAGTGGGCGGTAACTAAGCGAATGGTGGGTTGACACCGGTGCTAAACATACATCCGAGTTAGAAAGGCAGATGTATTAAGTATCACGAGTAATCGACATAATGACCTTTTGAAGGCATTGACTAGAGTTCATAGATATTTGAAATATGCTATGAACTGTGATTACTCTCTATACGATATATCCGAGTGTACTGATAGAAAACACTGAGGAAAACCGAATACTCTTTATTGGCTAGATTTTGTGCCACCTATTCCGATACATTTTACGAAATAGTCGACAGTAGGAAGGGCACAAAGTAGCATGTAAAATGATAGTCTCGACACATATGTCGAAGATATAAAACCATTAGTAGTGATCTTCAGTGGTATTGTCTCTATTGATTGAGTAAAATCAAATGAGTACGTATGGATCCAAATGTATTCCTAAAAGATCAAAGAAACTGCATATCTAGAGGAATGAGCTTTAAGACTACAAGTTAAGAATGAATATAGTGGAAACCCAACCTTGTTGACTGGAGATCCCAAGATTTTGGTTCAATGGGACAACTAAATTATGAAAGTTCAAAAATGCACTTAGGGAGTATAATACTCTTGCTCATTCCTATGATAAACAATTGCAACCTACAGAGTGTGGCAAAAGGTTAAGTTGTAACTTTTAATGATTCCTATATTGTCTAAGTGCAAGACGTAATACAGTGGGGTACGGTAGGATATTCTTTATAGGAGGTCACCTATGGAAGTGTAAAATGGGTCCGCTTCAAAATTGACACACTTATGAGTTCAAGTGGTGTTCAATGGCCAAAATGGACCCAAGGAGAACAAAGATTGTTAGAGAAGTTATTGTGTGAGTATCATTGTCTTGGTTTATAGAAAACGCTGACCAATTCAAGGCATCACGTCCATTGGAGAGCAAGTAAATCTAATGGTATTTCACTAAAGAAGGTTCAAAGCCAAAAGCTACCTATCTTGATGCAGTAGCTTTTCGCCCAAACTCTCTCAGCGTCTGCATAGTCTGTATTTGTATTAATTTCATTCATGGTGGGTATTGTTGGAAAATCTTGATTGAGTAAGTTGTGATTTAGCACGATTTTGACAAGAAAATTAAGTGAGTTCCATTTGTCAAAAGTGAAATGTCTTTGGCTCAAATTAATCTACGTTTCGAGTAGATAAATTTTGAGTATTTAATTACTCAATTCGGATTAGGGTGAATGAGAAATTAATTAATAAAATATGTCACTTAAAATCAGTGTTCTGAAAACCGTACCGGACAGCGAACCGAAAAAGTGATCGGGTCACGGGTCATCGGTTCAATCAGGGTCAAACCGATGACTTCATAATAATGCAATAAATAATAATTAATATACTATTAAATATAAAAAATATGAAAATATGAAAAAAAAATATGTATTTCCTATATATATATATATGAAAATATGAAAAACAAATATATATTTCCTATATTTTGGGGGGCCAATTACATATTTTTAGATTTTAAAGGGGTCAATTTCAGATTTTTAGAATTTAAAAGGTTGAATTTCATTATTTTCAAAATAGTCCCGTTCAACCGGTTTTGACCGGTTCTGATCGGTTGAACCGCGGTTCTGAGCGATTCTGACCGGTTTTGACCGCTGAACGATTTTTTCGCATAACCGAACCAGTTTGATGGTCTATTCCGGTTTTAACCGGTCGGACCTGCCGGTCCGGTCCGGTCCGATTTTAACCGGTCGGACCTGCCGGTCTGGTCCGGTCCGATTTTAACCGGTCGGACTTGCCGGTCCGCTCCGGTCCGATTTTCAAAACATTGCTTAAAATATGATTTCTAATTGGAATCAATGAAACGTACATGATTAAATGATCAAATTCATACAATCAACGGCCACAATCATATGGAAAATGGTTCATTTAGTCCAAGGACTAAATTGTTCAAATCAAAAAATTGAGGGACCAATTTGAAAGGATCTATTTGATCAAGACTCAAAGTTTTGGGATCAATTTGCAAGTTTTGAAAAATCAGGGGCTGAATTGCATAATTGGCAGGTGCAACTGCCCACACCGGATCACCTCCCATGTTGACAGAGTGATGATTGGCTGTCAGTGGGTTCACGGTGGACACGCATACACCCGATCGCCTCTCCGCCTGGGGGCTTTTCGCCAACCAAGGCGACTTCTGGGGCTAATCTGCAAACTCCAAAACGGTGCTTTCAGGGGGGCTTTTCGCCCAAAAATCACACCTTTTGGGCCCTTCTACAATGTACGAAAAGTTACAACTTTTGACCCAAAACTCTTCATTCTCTATAAATAGACCCCCTTATTTTGAGATTATACATCCCATAATGATATTCTCTTCTCCCTTCTTCTCCTAAATACTATTTTGAGAAATCTTTTGCTTCTTAAATATTAATTTTAATATTTTAAGAATAGTGTTGAATATTAAATGCTGAATTGAGCATTTAAAATATTCTTGGAGCTCTTAAATATTATTTTAAGAACTATTTAGTACTAATTTGAGTACTTTGAATATTCTTAAATATTATTTTAATATTGTAAGAATAGTTTTGCATATTAAATGTATAGATTAGCATTTAAATCATTAGTGTCCATCGAGAGAGTTTGGAACAAGTATTTTGTTCAATAGATTCAAGAATTTGTAATGGTACTATTCTCGTCTCGCGTCATTATATCTTGGGAGACAATTGTCATATTCCGTAACCATTGAGAGCGGGGCAATATAGTCTTAAAGAAAGTGAGTAATTGAAAACTCGTGCCTCGACGTATCTTTTTTGCATCTTCATAAACACTGTCCGTTATCACGTCAGAATGTTTTCCCAACAGTTGTGACGTTTGGGATTGATACTATTTGCATTTGATGAGCAATGTCACTTAATTTTTCTCATTCATTTGTTGCCAAATCTTCACAAAGACAAATTACCAATGAACAATATATGTAAAAGAGAAAATATAATATAAAGACTGTCCAATTTAATTAAATAACATGAAATTATAATAATACTTTCGGTTGTGGATGATGGTCAGTGAGTAGAATATTTGTTACTTTACCAAGAACTTAACAATTATGGTTTTGAAGATAAATAGATTAAATACAAATTATCATCACATAATTGAATTGATGTTTATGAATTACTGAATAACTCTATTTTGGGGTTAATAAATGACTGAATTAATTACCTGACAGAAGACAATAGTTTTGTATGCTTTTTCCACCAGTTGTCGCTTTTGTTATGACAACAAAACCAATTTCTTTTTACAGTGTCATGCGTGCTTAGTTTTTTATTCTAATGATCCAACATGAAAACTCCTTATTTCTAATATATTTTGAACCAAATGTAGTACATATCGTATTTTGAGAAGCATCAAATTATGTATAACTGAAGTTAAAGTTCATGACATTGAAATTAGTATAATATTTGAGATACCTTTTGTCTATGATAGTTATTTCCCTCACAGGCTTGAGTCCCCATTTTGCAGCTGTTATCATTTTTGATTCTGTGACCTTGATATCTATTCCATAAATATCTGCAGAATACAATATAAAATTTTAATTTTAAAATAAATTTGAAGATAGCTTAAAATTAAATTGTACCTTGTCCTTTGTTATTATTTCCCACGAGATGAGTATCTTTAAAAGCTACGAAATTGTATTCCACGTTTTCTCCAATTGGATCTACTGCATCTTTCACTTTTATATACTTTTTAATAATCAACTCCTTTTCCGGGTTTGCATTATTAAAGCTTGAATCAACTTCTTTAACCTCACCATTAGAGATGATATATGTTTTGTTCAGCTTAAATTTTCCACCAAATAGATCAATCTCGTTGTTGAACAATATTACCCCAATTCTTGATCCCTGCACCTTCAATTGTTAGTATACATTCACTTATATTAAAAGTATTAAGTGAAAATATTCCTAACTTCATCATCTGTCATGATAAGTTTTAGTATTCTTGAAGATAATTAAGTTTTTGTCACAAGCAGTTTGGACTCCAACTCGTAACTTTGTGTCATTTATCTTCAGATCACCTATCAAAATCGGTGTTTCGGTCGACAAAATAAAATTGTATCCTGCATAGGATTGCAATTTAAACATTAGTGGGTCCTATATTGAGGTATCTAACATTTGAAATTCACAAACTTTTAAATGAAAAAAAATACTTAAGCACTTACAAAGAATCTGTGTATTACTAATTGCAAGAAGACTTTATTGAATTTTTATTTTGGAATGATTAAATTTTATAGTAGATTATGTAAATTGATAGTTCATGAACCATATTTATAATTTGTTTTATATTATATGAATCTTATTATGTGTAATGATTAATATTAAGTTTAATAGAATGCACTTTGAATTTGTAATACAATAGCCATGTTTATGTCTATCATATTAAATAATATGTATATTATAATGATTCTTTTAATTTGTTAATTTTTAATTGTTTTATTATGTAATTTTAGATCACAAAAATTATAAGTTACTTTTAGGATTTCTTGGAGTGAAATTTTGGACCGCAACAGAATCAAACATTACCTAAACCAATATAGTTCCACCATTATTATGTTGTTGTCGGTGGTGGATTTTTCATTATCATTAAATTAACAAATTTATGGAATGCAATTTTTGGAATTATGAAAAATTGAAAATTTTCAGAACGTGACTGAAAAATTGAATTGTGTGAAAATTTAATTTTTCGTCCTCATTGGACTTCACCCATTTCATATTTAGTCCAATTAGAATTTGAGTTGTAATTTTGGTCCCATTTGACTTAAAAAATTATACTTTTGATCAAAGTCGTCAAAAAATTAATAGAAAAAGGCAAGTGCCGTACACACTCCCCATTTTTTTAACGTCTGGGACCAAATTGCATCTTTTTGAGGTTTATAGGATCAAAATGCAACTTAAATTACAATGACACAAAATCTAAAATGCGCGAAACTCTCCGGGACTAAAATTTAAATTATCCCATTTAATTGTTAAGGATTACTACAACAGAAAAATCATCCTATTCCAGATATACTTATTATGAGCCTTGTTTTTTTTGCCGCCAACGTAAGTGCACTAATACCTCTTCGTATGAGTTGTTTCAGAGCTATTTGATTCCTTATTAGGCTTTTGTAAGAGATTAATTTGATAGTTATGGTGTATGGATCTCAATTTTTGTAGTATCTTAACATTTGTCTATTTTTTTACAGTAAATCTTTGAGAGCGTTAGGTAGCCAATTAAATTTGAAATATACAATAATATAATCAATTGAAGTGAACTGAACATAGAGACGGTATTGTTGTAAACAATATTTCGTTTGTAAATGCTACATTATTTGCATTCTATTATCAATGTGTATCCCATATTTTCGAAACATACTCCTTATAAGTGGCTTCAACAATACGAAAAGTGCCTAACCAGTAGCATCTTTTCTTGAACGGATGCCATAAGACCATAGAGCTCCACATGTTTCTCCTCTACACCAATTCAAACATCGGATACTCACCCCACATGATTGGATTGTACTAGCTGTAGCAATCGACATATATAAACTTTGCCATAAGTGAATATTGACAATATTAATAAAGATATAAAATCTATGAACGCCAGATTCATGTAAATGAATACAAGACGATTTTTTTTTAATATTATACTTTGCCAACAAATTTTTAATTCACCAACAATTTTTTCGCTCTTTTATGATTTCTACACACACAATCTCCTATTGCTGATTCAAATGGTTTTACCATAGAGCTCCACATGTTTCTCCTCTACACCAATTTAAGCACCGAATAGTCACCCCACATGATTGGATTGTACTAGTTGTAGCAATCGACATATATAAACTTTTGTTAGAATAGTGTCCTGCGAGCCAATCCTAGATAGGCTTTCTTTATCTATTCTTGTAATAAACAATTTTGTTTTACATTATATTAATAAAAGATATTTCTTCATCTTATGTTTATATTGTTATAACAGCATGATGAAATCCCTAGAATTCACACATAGCTATGGGGCTTGATATCTCATTGGATGGATATCATAAAACAAGTTTCTAAGGCTGTGATTTCTAAATACTGTCCAAGTCATAGAATTATCAAGATGGGACAATGATAATTCGGATAGACTTGCGCCTATGATGCCCAACTTAATTAGAGAATGTCTCGTTTTATAGACATTAGTGCAGTTGACACAAATGCACATACGCCGGTGCTTGTTGAGAACAAGTTCACTGATTACCCTGACTGAAACTTCCTACATTGGAATTATTTCTATATATGTCGAATTAGGAGTTTCTTAATCACGATAGTGCAAGATTAATTCTTTGACTTGAGTCATCACAGTAATCTTGTATATTGACGCACTGCACTTTGACTCCTATGCCAGTTCTTTTACAAGGACACATATGGACTGGTGATTGGGTGTAGTGACTCGTATATGGAGGTTGGTGTTGACAACAAAGGATCCACCACTTGTCTAGATGAACAAGTGAATTTACTATACTATTCTAAGTGATTTGACTGAGTTAGTCCTTGGCCAAGGCAAGTAAGTAATTAATTAAGAAATGAGTTTCTTGAATTAATTAATCATTAGTCAAACACATTTGAATTATTAAGATTGAATTTAAAAAGGATCTCGACCAATAAGATTCCTCGATCCTTAATTCAATTGAGAAATTAGTTGATGGAAGAATCTCACTTGCATGGAATGCGCGATTGGAAAGGTTCACTTTGAATCGCCTACATCTAGGTCTTCAAGATAAGTAGCTAGAAACTTTTCTTTGATTTATGGGTATCTTATATTTAATGGAGATTAAATAATAAGATGGTTAATTAAAAGTGTTTAATTAATCGAGATAATTTAATTATCCAAATTAAATCATAAAAGTTATGAACTCATTACTAGTATGTTGGTGAACCTAAATCTGGGTCACACACAATACTCGGACAAATCCATTTCTTAGCTAAGGAAATTTAATTCAAAGTAGCTGAGTTAATATATTAATTAATTAAGACTTTTATTTATTCAAGTGTTGGATAAATAAATTAATTAAGTTGATAAGATCAATTTAATTAAGCTTAAGTCTAGAAAACATTTAATTAATTGGAAGTTACTTTTAATTAATCTAGTATGGTGGATTAATTATTAAAAGGCTATTTTATTAAGCTTTGGTCGAAAATTTGGTGGAGGAAAATAATTAAAGAGTTTAATTAAATTTCTTCTAAAAGGAAATAAAATTTCTTAGAGAGAAAGAAAACTAATTAAAATAGAAGAGTCCTATTTGAGAATTAATTAGTCTTCTATTCCTACAAGGAGAAGGTGTAATGTAGAAGAGTTCTACATGGAAAAGAATTGCAAGAACTTAGTCATATATATATGACTAGTATGGAACGAAAATAAAATGATGACTTTTGAAGCCAAAATTTTTGTTCCTCTTGCATAAAAAATCGTTTCTCTCTCTCCTTCATATAGTGTTCTTGAGTTTTGATTATTCATCAAGATCTTGAATTCAAGAATTCTTCCAAAATACTTAGAGAAGTAATTTTTGCTTTCACCTTTACACTATTCCTTAGAGTTAGAATAAACGTTTATAGATCAATCTAGCTAAAGATTATAAACGAGTGGGTATCCGGGGTGTGGATCAACTTTAGAGGAGAAACACTTGGGTCTTTGAAGTGAATCAAGAATCCGATCAAGGGCGTTTTTGGTGGATGAATTCGAAATCTACATCAAAGGGAAAAACGAAGGAGTTGATTCAAAGAACGAGGAACAAGCTAGGGAGCTTACGTTAAGGAAGAAGAAACTCTTCGATTTTTGCGAAAAATCGAATAAGGTAACATCTTCTTTATTTAAGTTTTAAATAACTAGTGTAGAGATGCGCAAGCCTATGATACGTGATAAGCCCGTAGGATTAATAAACTCGCATGTTTAAATCCTAAAAACTAAAATTTTAATTTTCCGCTATGCTTAGTCGGGCTATATGTATATTTCCCAACAGTGGTATCAGAGCCTAAGGCTCGCGCATCGTTATGCATGATCTATTTTATTTTAATCATTACATGTGATGTACATTTAAAATTATTAAATTCATGAAATTTATTGTTTTAGGGATTTTCATTAAAAACTATTTATTTTCAGCTTTTAATGGATGTTTAAGTCTGAAGAACAATTTTATGTAATGAGATTACATTGAAATCAAATAAAGTGCACGTGTGCTGTTGGTGTATGCAATATTGGCTTTGGAGTGTGGAAATCCAATTGGACTTGGAGTCTAAATAGTACCTACATGAATATATATATATATATATGGAGATATATTAATCAAGTGGGCTTTTAAAATAAAAGATTTATGATATACATATATGCTGCCATCACGCCTACAGCATGTAATGCAATTTAGAATTGCATGCAAATCCTTCAAGTTTACGTGTGTGCATGTGCATGCTTAAGGATTTAGAATCCTTTTTATTTAATAACTTTGAGACATGAGGAGGATACGTATGTGCATGTGTGTAGTGGTGTTAGAATTGGAGTCAAATTTCTTTTGTTCACAATTACAGAATGGTTTTGAAACTAGTGGTTTCGATCAAACCTGAATGGAAAATAAAAATCAGTGCTTAAAAAGGGTTTAGGTCAATTGTGAAATAAGGAGAGGGAACTTATCAATCTTAATCACATGCAAAATGGGTTTAGGTCAATATGTGAATTGAATGCAATGGGAGAGGGAACTTATCAATCATTCGAATCACATGGCATCCGCATGCACGTATGTTTCTTGCAATGTATTACAATTGTTTAAATTGTTTGGAAAAATTAAATTCTTATTGAGAAACCCCGAATTTTGAATTTAATTTATGAGAATATTTGGTAATATTATTCTAGAAATGTTTACCACTTTCTATGCATTTCAACTGAACATTCTATGATATGGAACTTTCTACATAGATGGAACTTTTTTGAGGCCATTAGGATTGTACAAACATTTCCGTACTTTCCGTCCTTTATCTTTTTTTCTATTTTCGATTCGCCTTGCCGGCATTCTGATCCTCCATGATGGACTCTGTGTATGCAGATATGAGATCGATTTAGATATGGCTTAATGCAATATCCAAAGTATAGTTATATAGATTTATGTATGAGATGCATGATTTTATGTATGTGATGCATGACTTTTACTAATACTTAGCAATGCGAGATTTTATGTATGTGATTTGCATGATTTTGATAATATGCATAGATTCTATGTATGATGATAGCAACTAGATCTCTATGGTATAAGATGCATGTTTGTATAAGATACATATTGTTTTTTTTTTTAAGCATTATGCTTATGATATGGTTTATTTCCTTTCATGTGTTGTTGGGAATGTTTAGGATAGAAACTTAGATAAGATAATCGAAGTGTTGATGAGACCTTTCATAATATACTAAAATTCCCTTACTTATTAGATAAGTTTATAAAATCTTAATGATTTTAATTTTAAGTTAATATGGGATAAAATTAAACGGGGTTTAATATTCCATGCCTACCATCAAAAGTAATAGCATGTCGGTGCTACTTATGTAGATTAGTCGACCATTGCAAGTGAGACTTTCTATAATGAGAAAGTCGTGATTATTACTAAGCATAGAGATGCATATGGGTAATTTATCCTCTAAGTTGACCATTGCTTGGAACTTTTTGGGTAGGTTATTTATATGTAGGTTTGATGGGTCTAACTTAACATAGGAGTAACATGGGGGCGCATAAAATTGAGGTCCATGTGAAACATGAGGTAAAATAATTGAGGGTTATATGGGGATGTAATTGATAAGTGTTGTCTACCTTTTTAATTATTATGTGTCCATAAAATTGGGATATGTAATAATTAAATTGGACTTCAAACTCACAAGAAAAAAAAATTGTTTTTCTCAAATTCTGTAATGAGGGTTATTGAATTTGAATTAAATAGTGGGAGGTAATTTATGAATAAAAGACCTTAAAATCATATCTACACATAATGTATTAAACATCTTCTTAATCTCCGTTTCACTTTAATTTGTAGATAACTAGATATCTAAGATGGCTAAGAACCCGTTTTTCACAATTCTCGACACAAACAAACTTACTGGACCCAACTATTCTGATTGGCTTAGAAACCTTAAGATAGTGCTCAACTCTGAGAATAGAGCCTATGTCTTGACTGATGCACCTCTCTCCACTCTGCCCGAGGGTGTGAGGAAGAGGAAATCGAAACCCATAAGAAATGGTTAAACGATGACCTCCAAGCAAGGTGCACGATGCTTGTATCAATGTCGAATGAGTTGCAAAAGCAACATGAAAATATGACAAGTGTTGCTGATATTTCCAATCACTTACAAGAGTTGTATGGTGAAAAGTCTAGGAGGGAAAGGTACTTAGTGTCTAAAGAGCTTTTCAGAGCTCGTATGATTGAGGGGTCAAATGTCCAAGAACATGTGCTTAAGATGATTGGGCTCATTGAGAAGCTCGCAAGTCTTGACATTTTTCTAGACAATGAACTCTTAGTGGACTTAGTACTTCAATCCTTGCCTAGCTCATTCGACCAATTTGTGGTTAACTTTAACATGAATAGTCTGGAGGCGACCTTGCCTGACTTGTTAAGCATGTTAAGGACTACAGAACCCACCATCAAGAAGGACAAGCCAGTCCTACTTGTGAGTTCTTCCCATTCTAGGGCTAAGAAGTCAAAGAAAGGAAAAGGGAAGAGTTCCCAAAAGAACAAGAAGCTAAAAGCTAAAGGTGGCGTCAAGAAGGTTAAAGCTGATAAGGATAAGGGTGGCTGTTTCCACTACGGTAAACCAGGGCATTGGAAGAGGAACTGGAAGGAGTACCTTGCGACCCTAGGTGAGACCAAAAGTATGTTTTATTTTGAAGTTAGCTTATCTATTAACGATACTTCTTGGGTATTAGATACCGTTTGTGCATCACACTTTTGCAATAATTTGCAGGCAATGACAAGAAGTAGGATGCTAGGAAAGGATGAGATCGTTCTAAGACTTGACAATGGAGCAAAAGTTGCTGCCACAGCGATAGGGACGGTCAACCTGGCATTAGGCGACGACATTAGAATAGTTTTAAATAATTGTCTTTATGTTTCTAGTATAATAAAGAACACTATCTCCATCCCTATTTTAGATGGAGAGGGTTTTGAGTTTTTAATAAAAGATGGAAAGTGTTCCATTATTAAAAATTGTTCTTTACTTTTTACTAGTACTTTGACGAATTGTTTATACACTGTTCAACCAATTAATTCCGCCTTTCACATTCAACATAGTAACAAAAGAAAACAAGATAACTTAAATAGTACACTAATGTGGCATGCTATACTAGGACATATTTCTAAAGAAAGAATGCACAAATTGGCAAAGGAAGGTGTACTCGACCTTAAGGAAGAGGAAACCATGCCTACTTGTGAATCTTGTCTTAAAGGAAAAATGACCAAGTCACCATTTGTAGGACAAGTGGAACGTGCCACCCATCCTTTGGATTTGATCCACTCGGATGTTTGTGGTCCTTTTAGTATAAGTACTAAAGGAAGGTGTACTTACTTCATTACTTTTACCGATGATTATTCACAGTACGGATATGTGTACCTTATGAAGCACAAATCTGAAGCTTTTGAAAAGTTCAAAGAGTTTAGGAATGAAGTAGAAAAACAACTAAGTCATAGTATTAAGACTCTTCGATCTGATCGGGGAGGAGAATACTTAAGTGACGAATTCCTTAGTTATCTTAAAGAGAATGGGATTCTCTCTCAGTGGACTCCGCCTGGAACACCACAATTGAATGGGGTGTCTGAGCGAAGGAATAGGACTTTATTGGAAATGGTCCGTTCTATGATGAGTTTTACTGAAGTTCCTCAATCTTTCTGGGGTTATGCCTTAGAAACTGCGGCTTATCTATTAAATAGATTGCCTTCCAAAACAGTGCCCAAAACACCTTATGAGTTATGGCGTGGTAAACCGGCCTCATACAAATATCTTCGAGTGTGGGGTTGTTCAGCCTATGTGAAAAGGCTAGTTGGAGATAAGTTAGAATCTAAGTCTGGCTTATGTAAATTTGTGGGGTACCCTAAAGAAACTGCGGGGTACTACTTCTATGATCCATCGGAACAAAAGGTATTTATTTCAAGGAATGCCATCTTCTTAGAGAAGAGTTTCTATTAGATAGAAAGGGCGAGATCATAGAACTTGAAGAAGTTCAAGAACCACAAATTATCTCACAAACTTTGGAAACACAAACACAAGAAAACACTGAAATATCTAACACACAACCTCCGAGAAGATCCGAAAAGACCCTAGGGCCACCTGAGAGGTATGGTCTATTGCTATAAAGTAATAAGGAGGAGGTTCAAGTGGATGAAGATCCAAGAAGCTACAAACGAAGCAATATGTGATATTGATTCGGGGAAGTGGCAAAGTTCCATGGAATCTGAAATGAACTCTATGTACTCCAACAAGGTATGGACCTTGGTAGATCCACTAGAGGGTATAGTACCCATTGGTTGTAAGTGGATCGATAAGCGAAAGCTTGGAGCAAATGGAGAGGTAGTGACCTACAAAGGTAGGCTAGTGGCAAAAGGTTACACTCAAAGAGAGGGTATCGACTATGAAGAAACCTTTTTGCCAGTAGCAATGCTTAAATCCATTAGGATTTTGCTTGCAATGTCTGCTCGTTATGATTATGAAATATGGCAGATGGATGTGAAAACCACTTTCCTCAATGGAAACATAGAGGAAGGGATTTACATGAAACAACCAGAAGGTTTCATATCTAGTGGGAGTGAGCAAAAGGTTTGCAAACTCCAAAAGTCCATTTATGGACTAAAGCAAGCATCCCGAAGTTGGAACATCTGTTTTGATGAAACTATAAGGATGTATGGTTTCATTAAAAACGAAGATGAACCATGTGTGTACAAGAAAGTCAGTGGGAGTGCAGTGACATTCTTAGTACTTTATGTTGATGATATTCTACTCATTGGGAATGATGTAGGAATGATGCAATCGACTAAAGTATGGTTATCCACCAAATTCTCCATGAAAGACTTAGGAGATGCATCCTACATCTTAGGAATTAAAATCTATAGAGATAGATCAAGAAAGATGATAGAATTGTCTCAGTCAATGTACATAGACAAAATGCTAAAAAGGTTTAGTATGGAGGAATCAAAGAAAGGATTCTTGCTTATGAGTCATGGGATCCGGTATTCTCGATCCATGTGTCCTTCGACATCCCAGGAATGAGATAGGATGGATCGCGTACCATATGGTTCTTCCATAGGAAGTATTATGTATGCAATGTTATGTACAAGGCCTGATGTGGCTCATGCATTAAGTGTAGTGAGTCGCTTTCAATCCGAGCCCAGGTAAGTTGCACTGGGTAGCTGTGAAAACAATCCTCAAGTACTTGAGAAGGACTAAGGACTTGTTTTTGATATACGGTGGTGGAGAATTGAAACTAGAAGGGTTCACTGACTCTAGTTTCCAATCTGAGGTGGATGATTTGAAATCAATGTGGGGATTTGTATTCACCCTCAATGGTGGAGCAGTAAGTTGGAAGAGTTCCAAACAGAAAACTACTGCGGATTCCACAACCGATGCTGAATACATAGCTGCATCTGATGCAGCAAAGGAAGCTGTTTGGATTAGGAACTTCATCCAAGGGTTGGGTGCAGTCCCTAGCATTGTCGATCCAGTACCTCTGTACTATGACAATAATGGCGCCATTGCTCAAGCAAAGGAGCCGAGGTCTCATCAAAGATCCAAACACATAGAGAGGCGATACCATTTGATCCGAGAGATTGTTGGTAGAGGCGACGTACACGTGGAAAGAGTCGACACAACGGAGAACATAGCGGATCCACTAACTAAGCCGTTGTCTCGCAATGTATTAGAAGGACATATTGAGAAAATGGGTGTAAAATACTAAGGAGATGGCTTTAGTGCAAGTGGGAGATTGTTAGAATAGTGTCCTGCAAGCCAATCCTAAATAGGCTTTCTTTAACTATTCTTGTAATAAACAATTTCATTTTACATTATATTAATAAAAGGATTTCTTCTTCTTATGTTTATATTGTTATAACTGTATGATGAAGTCCCTAGAATTCACACATAGCTATAGGGCTTGATAGCTCATTGGATGGATATCATAAAACAAGTCTCTAAGGCTGTGATTTCTAAATACTGTCCAAGTCATAGAATTATCAAGATGGGACATTGATAATTCGGATAGACTTGCGCCTATGATGCACACTCTTAATTAGAGAATGTCTCGTTTTATAGACATTAGTGTAGTTGACACAAATGCACATACGCCGGTGCTTGTTGAGAACAAGTTCACTGATTACCCTGACTGAAACTTCCTAAATTGGAATTATTTCTATATATGTCGAATTAGGAGTTTCTTAATCACGATAGTGCAAGATTAATTCTTTGACTTGAGTCATCACATTAATCTTGTATATTAACTCACTGCACTTTGACTCCTGTGCCAGTTCTTTTACAAGGACACATATGGACTGGTGATTGGGTATAGTGACTCGTATATGGAGGTTGGTGTTGACAACAAAGGATCCATCACTTATCTAGATGAACAAGTGAATTTCCTATACTATTCTAAGTGATTTGACTGAGTTAGTCCTTGGCCAAGGCAAGTAAGTAATTAATTAAGAAATGAGTTTCTTGAATTAATTAATCACTAGTCAAACACATTTGAATTATTAAGATTGAATTTAAAAAGGATCTCGACCAATAAGATTCCTCGATCCTTAATTCAATTGGAAAATTAGTTGATGGAAAAATCTCACTTGGATGGAATGCACGATTGGAAAGGTTCACTTTGAATCGCCTACATCTAGGTATTCAAGATAAGTAGCTAGAAACTTTTCTTCGATTTATGGGTATCTTATATTTAATGGAGATTAAATAATAAGATGGTTAATTAAAAGTGTTTAATTAATCGAGACAATTTAATTATCCAAATCAAATCATAAAGGTTATGAACCCATTACTAGTATGTTGGTGGACCTAAAGGGTCACACACAATACTCGGACAAATCCATTTCTTAGCTAAGGAAATTTAATTCAAAGTAGTTGAGTTAATATATTAATTAATTAAGACTTTTATTTATTTAAGTGTTGGATAAATAAATAAATTAAGTTGATAAGATCAATTTAATTAAGCTTAAGTCTAGAAAGCATTTAATTAATTGGAAGTGACTTTTAATTAATCTAGTATGGTGGATTAATTGTTAAAAGGCTATTTTATTAAGCCTTGGTCAAAAATTTGGTGGAGGAAAATAATTAAAGAGTTTAATTAAATTTCTTCTAAAAGTAAATAAGATTTCTTAGAGAGAAAGAAAACTAATTAAAATAGAAGAGTCCTATTTGAGAATTAATTAGTCTTTTATTCCTACATGGAGAAGGTGTAATGTAGAAGAGTTCTACATGGTAAAGAATTGCAAGAACTTAGTCATATATATATGACTAGTATGGAACGAAAATAAAATGATGACTTTTGAAGCCAAAATTTTTGTTCCTCTTGCATAGAAAATCGTTTCTCTGATCTCTCCTTCATATAGTGTTCTTGAGTTTTGATTATTCATCAAGATCTTGAATTCAAGAATTCTTCCAAAATACTTAGAGAAGTAATTTTTGCTTTCACCTTTACACTATTCCTTTGAGTTAGAATAAACGTTTATAGATCAATCTAGCTAAAGATTATAAACGAGTGGGTATCCGGGGTGTGGATCAACTTTAGAGGAGAAACACTTGGGTCTCTGAAGTGAATCAAGAATCCGATCAAAGGCGTTTTTGGTGGAGGAATTCGAAATCTACATCAAAGGGAAAAACGAAGGAGTTGATTCAAAGAACAAGGAACAAGCTAGGGAGCTTACGTTAAGGAAGAAGAAACTCTTTGATTTTTGCGAAAAATCGAATGAGGTTAGATCTTCTTTATTTAAGTTTTAAATAACTAGTGTAGAGATGCGCAAGCCTATGATACGTGATAAGCCCGTAGGATTAATAAACTCGCATGTTTAAATCCTAAAAACTAAAATTTTAATTTTCCGCTGTGCTTAATCGGGCTATATGTATATTTCCCAACAACTTTGCCATAAGTGAATATTGACAATATGGAGAAATTTTTAGGACTTTTTTGAAGCTTAAATTATGTGGAATAGATGAAGTACCTAAGACAAAAATAATATCAAGTTTTGGATCTGATTCGAGTGAGGAAGTGTGATAGTAAAGAAAAACAACTCAATCACATTAATGCAACAATGTATTATTGGTCTTCCACCTCATTATTCATATAGGAAGGAGATATATCGTTAGTCGGTATTTATTTACTTATAAAAATTTGAAGAGCTCCATATGAGCCTTAGATCTCGCCTTGAACGCCATGGATCTCTTTGGACTTGATGAGTTTAGGGAATTTCAATTTCAAGACTTTCATAATACTTCTCATGCTCAAATATGATTTTAGAATTGTGTCAAACTTCTTGAATTTGATCCAGGTTTATATATGTAAGGTTAAAACTCATGCGAAAATCATTTGTTCAAGTGGAACAAATTGATTGGCCCTTCATGATCGAACGATATTGCCTCAACTTGAAGATAATATCGAAATGACAAACCACCCAATTAACCCTCCATCTATTGGGGATTAAGATATAATTTTAATATGTTATGTGGTTAGACATCACAAATAGTAATATATGATTTTTAGTCAGTTAAAATTTTTATTAAATTTTGATATTTAATTTGTCATTCCGAAACATAATTAAAGATATAAAATCTATGAACGCCAGATTCATGTAAATGAATAAAAGACAAAATGTTTTGAATATTATACTTTGCCAACGAATTTTTAATTCGCTAACAAGTTTTTCGCTCTTCTATGATTCCTACAAACACAATCTCCTATTGCTGATTCAAATGGTTTTATCATAGAGCTCCAGATGTTTATCCTCTACTCCAATTCAAGCACCGGATACGCACACCACATGATTGGATTGTACTAGCTGTTGCAATCGACGTATATAAACTTTGCCATAAGTGAATATTGACAATATGGAGAAATTTTTAGGTCTTTTTTTAAGCTTAAATTATGTGGAAAAGATGAAGTACCTAAGACAAAAATAAATATCGAGTTTTGGATCTGATTCGAGTGAAGAAGTGTGATAGTAAAGAAAAATAACTCAATCACATTAATGCAGCACTGTGTTTTTGGTCTTCATACTTGATATAATCAGTTCCTGGATGACAACAACCCCAGTCCATTTCATGCCATTTCATGGCGTGGGGACGCCTCTCCCTTTCTCTCCTCTCCTAATTGAAATCCAATTATTATATTATTCCAAAATTCTACCTTATCTAGATGTGATATCTATCCTATAGGAATCTTTCACCAAGTCCAAATTTCATTTATATGCCACTAGATTAAGACTGCTCCTTATTAATAATGTTATTGATGTCGGTCCCAATGATGTTTTATTTAAGCCTAAGTAAGACTTGTAAATAATTAATCATTTTAACTAAATTATTTAATTAATTTCACTATATGCTTTTGTCTAATTCCATTAGGATAATTAATTATTGTACCAAATCAACCTAAAAATTAAAGGTTAATATTTTTGACTCAATTAACCTTGATTTGGAAATAACGAATTAACCAATTGCTTTAACATATTTATATATAGGTAAATATTTATCGATCGAATTATCTATAAATATATATGTGTGTGTGTGCGCGTACACATAAAAGTTGATGTGCAAATCACACATTTGGCATTTTTGTGGACCAATATAAACGCAACACATGAGCCATTGTCATTTATGCACAACATTTATAGTGTTTTGATGGAATTCTCTTCTTTACCCCAGTTATTTTGATACTAACATAAAGTAACTTTTGTTCCTTGGATTGTGATACAATGGAAAGAATTAGATACCATAGCAAAAGGCTATTAATTTTCTTGTTCTATATATATAAGACATTGTAGCATTGTTGCATGTAACTTGCTATATCATTCCCTTGTAGATCTTGCTCATCATGGTTCATATGGTATGCAGTTTTGATTTTCATGTAATGGGATTGTAGATTTTGTGTGCATAATATTAATACAATATGAATTTCTTGTATATGCTATTGTAGGGATGCGAGAAGAAACAAAAAACAATTGCTATCGGGCCCTGGGGAGGTCTAGGAGCTGATCCTTTTGATGATGGGATCTACGATGGAGTGAAAAAAATCACAGTCAATTTTGGAAGTTGCATCAATTTGATTGAAATAGTTTATCAAAAGAATTGCAAGCAAGTTGTAAAATCCCATGGAAGATGGGGTGGTCAGAATACTAATCAGGTAAATTGTTTGATTTTCTTCATGATGAAAATTATAATATGATCTCAAGATTTGCATTAGAAATCCAAGCAAGCCAATAGTTAACCATAGTAGCAAGTTTCCATCAAAATATTGTAAAGATTGACTCTATATTTTTTATTATTATGGGAATTTTGGGATATTCAGTAATATTGAGTGACTACTTATTATCATTTGATACGATGTGGTTCGTATAGAAAAACAACTACTCATATCATCACTAATGTTGTTTACTTCGAAACATGATAACGAAATTGGTGCATGAAGAGTTGTCTTTATTAATTGTTTAATATTTTCAAAGATCAAATACTTGAAACTAACTTTATGCCCCTTCATTTATTGGACGGTAGCTCGAGCTCCACTTTCCAGAAGAGTTCTTGACAGCTGTGAATGGCTAATACTCACCATTACAAGGTAGTACAGGCACAGGCAGCCCAATTATAAGATCACTCACGTTTGAGACTAACCGCAGAATATTCGGACCCTTTGGAGTTAAAGAAGGGACCCCTTTCTCTTTACCAATGAAAGGAGGGAAGATCGTGCGTCTCATAGGGGGGAGCGGATGGTACTTGGATGCCATTGGTGCTCATGTTGAGGCACTCTGAAAAATGTAGAAGCTCTAATGGAGGCTAATAAACACTATATCTTTTGCTCCTCCTAAAGATGGGTGATCATATCCACTATTTAAATATAAAAAAGTTATGTTGCTTACGGTTGTGTACTAGTGTAATAAAAAAATGGGATATGTCAGACTTATCTGTTTTACCTATAATAAATTCACTCCATTGTTGAGCAGTGGGTGAAAATTGTGTGGGAAGTTCCAATGCTTGTATTATTATTATTATTTTTTTGGTTGCCTACCACAGTATCCCGGGCATTGCCGGACTAATCTGTTGGTCGACTTAGTTCGCACACCTAGCCCGGTAGGTGGGTCTCCCAACGGGGGTAACTGCATACATAAGGAATCGAACCCGAGACCTTGCTTAAGCGAAACCAAGCTGCTTACCACTTGTATTATAAAACATATGTTTTCATACTTATTTAAAGAGCGTTACAATACCTGGCCAACCTTTGATTTCATTTTAACATGATGAGCTAACTGTTGCATAATAAGCTTTAATATTTTTTATTACTTTAAATATTTTCGTGTTATTAAATAAGATTCACAATTATTTTATCTTTTCGTATTGACTGATTTAGAGTTATGGCATGATCCTACATAATATTATACTACAGATTTGCATGTATCAATTTTCATTGTTGACTCTAATCATCATCAAGTTTACTATTATTTTATTGCTTTTTGGCACCCAATAAACTCTTATAAGAGTGAAGTTTTAACTTGATATTATGGGTTCATCAGTTCATATATGTCTTTTGGACACTAAAAGTTTAATTTTAGTTGTTAATTTATAAATATTAAAGTTTTGTCATACTCATTTCTCATATAATCATTAATTTGTATTCGTTTTATAAATATTTGATGTGCCCCAAATGAATTTTTCGCCCTTTTCTGATTCCTTCAAACACAGTCTCCTCATGCTGATTCAAATGGTTTTACCATAGAGATGTACATGTTGCTTCTCTAGAACAATTCAAGCACCGGATACTCACCGCACAAGATTGGATTGTACTATCTGTAGCAATCGACATATATAAACTTGTACTATCTGTAGCAATCGACATATATAAACTTTGTCAAATGTGAATATTGACAATATGGAGAGATTATTATTTATTTATTTTACACTTAAATAACGCGAAAAATATAAAGTGTCTAAGACAAACATAAATATCATGTTTTGGATCTGATTTAAGTGAGGGAGTTGGATTAATATCAAGTATTATTTTTTTCAAGATACTTTGATGGTGGATTAAGATCACTGGTCCAAGTTTCTCAGACATCATTTCGATGTAGGGGTATGATAGTAAAAAAAAACTCAATCACCTTAATGCAACAATGTATTATTCGTATTAGTAGTTGATAGAATCACTCATGGAGACCAATAAACCCCCCCCCCCCCCCCTCTCAATTTCAAGCTATTTCATAGCGTGGGGACGCCTCTCTCTTTCTATACTCTCCTAATAAAAATTCATTTACTATATTATTAAAAAATTCTATCTTAACCAGACATGGTATCTATCTTATTGGTAACTTTCACCTAATCCAAATTCGATTCATGTGCTGCTAGGATTGAGACTGCTCCTTATTAATAATATTATTGATGTTGCTCCCAATAAAGTTTTATTCAAGCCTAACTGAGACTTGGAAATTATTAATCACTTTAACCAAATTAATTAATTATTAATCACTTTAACCAAATTAATTAATGAATTTCTCTGTATGCTTTTGCCAAATTCAGTCAGGATAATTAATTATTGTATAAAATCCACCAATAAATTAAAGGTTAATATTTTTAACTCAATTACACTTGATTTGAAAATAAGAAATTAACCAGTTGCTTTAATATATATAAATACATAAATATCTAACCAATTTTCTCTCTCTCTCTCTCTCTATATATATATATATACACATATGCATATATGTGTGTGTGTGTGTGAGCACACATAAAAGTTGATATTCAAAACGTACGTTCGACATCTTTGTGCAACAATATAAACGCAGTACATGAGCCTTTGTCATTTATGCACAAGATTTATGGTGTTTTGATGGAATTCTTTTCTTTACCCCACTTATTTTGATACTAACTTAAAGTAATTTTTTTTCCCTAGATATTGATGCTATCGAAAGAATTAGATACCAAATTAAAGTGCTACTGACTTTTTTGTTCCATGTAAAATTCATATAGTGGGACTGCTAGAAACTGTGCTGGAATTAGCAAATTTACTTTTGAGGCAAGATTTGACAACTTATATAGTTAGTAAAATTTTGAAACTGTTATTGGAGTATTAAAATAGTGTCTTTAGTCATTATGGAAACCTTGAGAATTTTTTAACATGTTATAAAATTAATCAATCTAGACTTTCTGCTTATATAAATTTATATAATAAGGTAGGACTAAGGGTGTAACATCCTCTATTTTCGGCTCCTAGTTCTATAAGCTAAGGTAAGAGATATAATTCTCTTTAATTAGATTTCGTGATTTATTTGATTTGATTGTCTTCTTAGACTAAAGTGAATTAGGTGATACATAAGTGGTTTACTCGATCTTGTGGATATTCTTTGGCATTAAAATTTTGGTAGGCTTACTTGATTTCGGGCAAAGAAAAGATTCTTCAAAACTTTGAGGATCAAAGTGAAATTATTATAAAGGAAAAGGACCAATATTTGGTGGGCATATATTAAGTAGATTATATGTTTTATGACTGAATTGGAAGGTGGATATCAAGTCTAGTGGACTGAACTGCACGTTTCATAAACGTTTGGGGTCAAATTGTAAAACAAAAAAAAAGTACAAGGACCAAATGGAAAATTTTTGGAAGTTAAAGAAAAGCTAGTTGATGAGGAAAAAATTGAGGGAGGACACGTAGCTACCCCATTTCTTTTTAAAGGGACACCCCACATGTTATAGACACATAAATATATAGATAGCTTATATAGTTATATATATATATATATATATATATATATATATACTCATAGTAGGTGAGTTTGTATATCAAAATGGTGTCAAGCATAGATGCTCACACCTCCTACTTACTTCCAAACGTGGCAAGGATATAGTGAAGACACCTAACCCTTGATACCTTCTTTAACCAACACCTCATCACTTATTCCTGAATATAGAGCCTGCCCACCTCTTGACTTCAGCATTAGAGTGAGTCTTGTAGCAAGAAAAACGCAGAAACATGCAAGGCATCTTCTTCAACCTTAAAGAAAAAAGAAAAACGCAGTCTGCGCAGTGTTGGGAGTTTGTATATTTGAAGGGTCAAATGACATCCAAATTGCGTTTAATCGGTCTTCATCTCTTCCTAAGAGGCATAGGAACACCATTATGGGTTTAGTTTCTACCCATAAGTTTGGAGTTGCTCACAAAGTCCATCTAACCGAGACGCGTCTGCACAGAGTCAAAATCTGCTGCTCGGGAAATTTTGGCTAGCTATGGATTGGAAGTGGGTTAATTCCTCTCTCTCACTATTAGGTATCAAATCCTCACACCTCTAGTGATATATTAAGCATATTTTATTTGGGTTATTGGTTAGGTTGTTAGGTTCTTGTATACATGGTATGAATAGAGGGAACTAGAATTACAAATTCTGAATTTGCTTTTGTGGCTGTATTTAAGCGACTAAATGTGTGAATTTCTTTATGAAAAATTTTCTGGAGAGTTATGGTCATGTCTAGAATATACTGGGAAAAGTTTGGAAGGATTGGAGTTGTTTTGGATTTTATAAAAGTCTTGAAATAAAGCTGCCAGTCTGTTAGCGGAATTGAACGGTGACACTGTTTTGAACCTATTTTACCAACCTGGATAGATGTTTTCATTCCTAAACTTTTTATGTACAAACATACGTGTGTTGGTAACGTTTTAACAAAATTTGGGAGCTTTTGGACTAACAGGGGATTTTATAAAAATATTTGAAACTGGACTGGCTGTCCTAGAAAAACGTTTTCGTGCATTCACATTTTGGTGACCAAATCACCAACCTCAATATGTTAATTAATTCTGAAAATATTATGGCATGTTCATGTAGTTCATAGGACCGCATAGGATTTTTCGAGTAGATTATTAAGACGAGTGTTAGAGAATAGATTTCTAATATAATCCTTGGATTAACAGGTGGTGTTAGTAAATCGCTCGAGGACGACGCTGAATAACTTGGAAGTTAGTGTGAGTTGCCTCTCAAAATTATAGTTATATGTCTTTCAAAAATGGAAGGAATACGTCATATATATATAGATATATATATGTACTTTCAACATGCTTTGAATACTTGACATGAAAATGAGTTTCAACACTTTCAAATCAAATTCAGGACTCATTTTACATTCACCAATTCTTGGCACCAACTATTACCTGCATGAATGTTTTCAAACACGTATCTTGCAAAAGTAATTTTTCAGGCATGTTTTGTGAAAATGAATTCGAGGAAAACATTCTTTTAAGGAAATTCTGAAAAACTATTTGTTCGATTAAATATTTCATCGTGAACTAAAATACTTCATTGCATCATTCGTGACATACGTGATTGCATACTTATTTCAGATGCATAATTTATACAAGAATGATTTCGAAATAAACATCGGTTTTATGATTTTTGTGAAATTACTCCATCATTGGTCTTGTATCGTGATCATTTGCCGTGATGGTGTTCTTGTGACGTGTTGCATCTGACGTGGTTGTGTTGGGCCCAAGGTCGGGCGATGGATAGGGCAGGGTTCGGCCGGTCAAGCATGGGCTTGCGGTCTTAAACAGTTCCCGCTATTCACGTCCAGATCTATGCACCTAGGACGGAGTGCTCTGAGGGTGCATGGTTCATTTATCGTGTGGCATACTCCGGATATGACCAAATCGGGCATCGCGAGCCTGCGTGGGGAGGTATAAGGTGATGGCTTTTAAGCCGCGTGTTCAGGGGTGATAAGGAAGAAGCAGCGGGACCCAAAGTGCTGTGGGTAAATCATCGGACGCGATGGTATTGCTAACATGGCCCCCTACTGCTTAAGCGTGTCTTGTACGTGTTATATAAACATGTGTTGTACATGTTACTTAAACATGTCTTGTACGTGATACTTGCATTGAACTACATGCTTTTTAAAATGCATGTTTTGAAACTTAAATATCATGCCACCAATCGTTCCAGCTTTATCATGAACGTAATTTTTTTTTCCAAGCATGTTTTCAATGATATTTGACAAAACCTCATTGTGCATATACTAAGACCTTTGTCTCATACTAGCTATTGCTTAATTGTTACTATGATCACAAATTGCTTTTCTTATTTAGGATTTCAATGATCCTTTGAAAATCAACAAAAAAAAAACTATTATTGTTTTTCCCTCACTAATTTATCATTTGGGTCTAAAAACTATTTTGAGAAACTTGCACACAAGCACTGACACTCACTAAGCCTTTGCTTACGTATTTTGTTTCATTCCTTCCTTCCAACTGTAGGTGAGTTCAGCAGTGAGACTAGTTGGAGGATAACAGGAATAGACATAGACGATCCAAGAGGTAAAAACTGGTAGTTTTATTCAAGGATATTAAGTTACTTCGTGATGCGGATGATAGTTTCAGGAGTAGGACCCTAAGATACATTGATAAAAATTGGGTCCATGTTTGGAATTGGAACTACAGCTACGATAGACTTATGTATTCAAGTTGGGTCTTTTATGACCCAATTTTGGGGCGTGACAGAGTGGTATCAGAGCTTGGGCTAGTGCCTGAGCTATACCGGGATAAGATCTTCGGACTGTGGAGAGTAATGGATTCTAAGTTAAGCTAATGATATTGAGGGATGAATATCGATAAGATATTAGTTCATGATGTAGAATTGTGGTACATCAATGCTTTGGATGCGTTCGATATGTGTTTTCACTAAGACGAGATGAGTTTCTTACATTCAATTGATAATTTGAAGAAGGACATGTTATGCTTGGTGACTAGAAGGTAATAGGTTGTGTTAGATTGAAGATAATTCTTATATCCTGAATAAATAGTAGAGTAAGTTTACATGAATTGAAATAGCACCAGAGTTTAGATTTTTGTATGAATTCGAATTGCATGTATTACAGTATGGTGAGAATAGTTATCGTTATAATCATGATGAGTGCGTTTAATCATTTCATCTCATTGAACCCATATAGTCCCTCGGCTTTAGATCGTGTTCCCCGCTCTTTACCCTTTAAGGTAAAATGTCGTTTCCTTATGCAATAAAGCATAAGTACCTGTCGCTCCTTGCCAAATGGGTTCTTGTCACGTAAACCAATCGATATTGTTAATTATCCATTTGTTTATGAAGCTAAGCTAGAGTTGCAGAGGCTAATCTAGAAGAATGGCAGTGGGTAATAGCATTGAGACGATGACTGCTTCTATTACGAGGAAGAGAAGTAGGATGACTTTTGGAGGCGACTTTGCATGGTAAATAATGCTCCGTATTGACGAATGAATGCGCATCGAGTCGTACAAGCCCACGTCAATGTGAAGTCAGAAAGAGTTGACATAGTGAATGTGGATTGCTTCATTTCGTCTTGCTAAACTACTCAATCTTTCGTCTTGTAACGATCGTGTGAAGTGAGAGGTAAATGTGTTAGGAAGGAACTTATAGGGTGATTCTCCTTGCTTTATAGAAGACGAAGGATTCTATTTGTCAGCATGGGTTTACTTTTCCCTATCCCTTTCTTGTACCTCTGTTGAAACAATTTTTTTTGGATTCATGCTTCTTTATTATGGTTAGGAATCTAGTAAACTCCATTATTGAAAGTTATGTTCCTTTCATGATTGAGAAAACTCTCGTATTTGGAACTCTTTACTGTTCATGATTTCATTCTAGAGAGTTTCGTTCCTTGGAATTTATTTTTATATCCACTCTTTGGAACCTCTTGACATTTTGTTCTATAATTCTATTCATAAGTTCCAATACCTGTTGAGTTGTTAACCTTTGCGGCGAATTCACTCTTATTATAGACTCATCATTTGAATGACATTTTCTATTCTACTTCAATTGTTGAGACATAATAATTCTCTCTTAATTCGCAATGTCTCTTGATTCTTTTAGGTGAAAATTGATGTTTGTCTATAGTTATGATACTCAATTGACCAACCCTCTCATAAAACCTTGAGCTTGTAGGAATTTACATTACTCTCATTCATTTTTTATACTCTTCTCGATAAATTGTTGCTTAATCCATTTACATTGAGTAACTCTTTGAATCCACCGATGTTTCAGCTTTACGTTAAACTTATCTTTAATCTTTATTCTTGAAGCTCATCCAAAAAGTCCCTTATTTCTTGAATATCGGGACAACAATTTTCTTTTTAGATCCTTCCTATATCATATAAGGTATGCATTTGCCAATTGAATTACTTATTTCTAAATCTTGATCACATATTGAACCACTTTTCCTTGCAAACATTCTCAACTCTTCAATTTATCTATCAATTTGTTCTTTACATTCTATATTTCTCTTTCATCGATTTTATCTATTTGAGATTGTTTGTTACCACTTTTGACCAATAGATTATTCTTTGAGGATGGTTCATTTTTATCACAGAATCGTCATTTTAAGTCGCGATTTCACTCTACTCCTATTAATCCATTTTTATGTCAATACCTTCTGTTTATTCATTTATTCTTAATGATCCTGCTCTCACGTTTGTATTATCTTTAGCTCTAAAACTCCTAATCGTTGACTATTTTCTTTTGCTCTTGGTCACCCCTCAAGCCGTAAACTTGATTATAATTTCTATTTTTTGGATACCAAATGTCATTGTATATATTTGAGGACTCTCCTATTCAAGTTTGAACTTCCTTCAAAACTCTATGTGCAGTGCTTCCTTTGGGTGTCTAAGGATCGCTGACCCTACGTTGATAATCCTATTTTTCGTCTTTTGAAGCCGGTATTTGTTTTTGCCACTTTGAAATGCCTATTCATTACCAATCTTTACTTTTAATCGAATCATTTTATTGTGAAATTCAATCTTTCTACTTGTTTTTCTGAGAAATATTTAGCTTCTATCTACAACTCCTATTGAATAAACTCTGCTTGAATCTCCTTTCTTTGATACATATTTCAATTGTTTGTGCATATCATGGTAATTGCATCACTACGTTTTCAACTCCTCCTAGTACTTAACGTTATTCTCTTTTATTCTAATATTTCCATCCCAGTCCTTCCGTATTCAACGATTTTAGTTTTTTTTTATATTCAAAACGCAATTGTACAGTTCAAACTTTACCTCTCTGTGTAAATCTTCTTATATTCGATCTCATTTTAACATTTCAAATTATCCTTTGACTTGTAATTTCAATGACCATCTTTCAGTGATCATAGTAAGAATGTCTATTGCGTCCTCGTCTATTATCCCATATCGCATCCCACTATTATTGACGAAGGTTATAACAATCTTTGAGCTCCAATGTATATTCCTAAACCACAAATCATTGTATATCATTTTTTTAGCAGTCCATGTTTGTTGTAAAATATTTTATTCATAAAAAAAAAAAAAAAAAAATTCGATAGCTTTAGTCCTAGAATTTGGCTTTTGACTATTTAATGTTTGAAATCCACTATCAAACGAGATTCTTCTTTCATTTTCCTTACAAATTATACATTGTTTCAGATGATTCTTGTTGATGAACCACCTCGTCATTGCTGACTTATATTCATGAAACATTTAAAACTTGATTTGATTGTTGTAAAACTTCCTTGTATTCCATCTCTTTCGTTTCGATAGCAAAATTTTATTTGAAATTTAACCTCTTTGAATACCTCATACTTATTCCTCGGTCATCTCTCTTTCTTCTCTTTCTGAGCCACTTTATCATCTCGTTCAATATCTTGAAATCCTTGAGCATATTTTTTTTGGGCTTGAAACACATATATTCTAACCACTCAAGTGAACACTCAAAAGTCTTGGTTAGATTGTTCATTTATATCGTCACCCTTGTTCATGAGCCGATAATATTTTTGTATATCTTTCAGTAATTCGACCTAACTATTCTTTATGATTTTGATTACCTTCAAATTCCACCATAGCCGACTGTCGATAGTGATTCTTAAGCATATATTTTTTTTTTTTCATAGAATCACTTATATCTTGTAACTTCAAACCTACCTAGAGCAAAGCATCAAACTCAAGAGATTGGGCCAGTTTATAAAGTCGTTATGTTCGAAACATTTTAACAATAAACAACGTCAAGACTACAGAGTGGCGCAACGGAAGCATGATATAGGGACCTATAACGACATTCACGAAGCAATATTCATACAGTTGCGCGCACCATATTGATAGAAATACCGATCGTTGTTCTATTTGGATTCAAAGATCTTCAGAGAGACCTACAAGCATCGACGATCAGTGACACTAGTAAAGAGTAGGATCGTCAAGCATAGAATCTAAGAATGGATAGAAGTAAGAAGATCTACGTAAACAAGTATGAAGTGGTCAGGAATTTCGTCAACACCTTGTATAGAAGACTTTTCAAGAAGATTGAAACCAGGAAGGTTCAATTGAGTCGTCAAAGAATCATTTCAACAATCAAAGTGTATCGTACGAGTGTTTTAGAAGTACAAATGTTTCAGTGAATTTTTCCCGCTTATCAGGTCTATCGTAAGATTCAATTATAGAAATATCACTTGGACTCAACGCACATCATGTACCGACGCGATCTTTATTTGGGATGAAACATGTCATTCCAATAGGAACCCATTCGTAAAACGAATTAGGTGCAATAACTTCGATCAAATAAGAAAGACAAGTCTTAGCTCCTCGAGGAACCACGACTTGGAGATGCTCCGCGGGAATGAGAAAATATAGACAAATTCATGGCAAAGTAGTTCATTTTTGGAATTTGGGGACCAAATTCATCTAAGGAAGGGGGAATTGTAACATCCTCTATTTTCGGCTCCTAGTTCTATAAGCTAAGGTAAGAGATATAATTCTCTTTAATTAGATTTCGTGATTTATTTGATTTGATTGTCTTCTTAGACTAAAGTGAATTAGGTGATACATAAGTGGTTTACTCGATCTTGTGGATATTCTTTGGCATTAAAATTTTAGTAGGCTTACTTGATTTCGGGCAAAGAAAAGATTCTTCAAAACTTTGAGGATCAAAGTGAAATTATTATAAAGGAAAAGGACCAATATTTGGTGGGCATATATTAAGTAGATTATATGTTTTATGACTGAATTGGAAGGTGGATATCAAGTCTAGTGGACTGAACTGCACGTTTCATAAACGTTTGGTGTCAAATTGTAAAACAAAAAAAAGTACAAGGACCAAATGGAAAATTTTTGGAAGTTAAAGAAAAGCTAGTTGATGAGGAAAAAATTGAGGGAGGACACGTAGCTACCCCATTTCTTTTTAAAGGGACACCCCACATGTTATAGACACATAAATATATAGATAGCTTATATAGTTATATATATATATATATATATATATATATATATATACTCATAGTAGGTGAGTTTGTATATCAAAATGGTGTCAAGCATAGATGCTTACACCTCCTACTTACTTCCAAACGTGGCAAGGATATAGTGAAGACACCTAACCCTTGATACCTTCTTTAACCAACACCTCATCACTTATTCCTGAATATAGAGCCTGCCCACCTCTTGACTTCAGCATTAGAGTGAGTCTTGTAGCAAGAAAAACGCAGAAACATGCAAGGCATCTTCTTCAACCTTAAAGAAAAAAGAAAAACGCAGTCTGCGCAGTGTTGGGAGTTTGTATATTTGAAGGGTCAAATGACATCCAAATTGCGTTTAATCGGTCTTCATCTCTTCCTAAGAGGCATAGGAACACCATTATGGGTTTAGTTTCTACCCATAAGTTTGGAGTTGCTCACAAAGTCCATCTAACCGAGACGCGTCTGCACAGAGTCAAAATCTGCTGCTCGGGAAATTTTGGCTAGCTATGGATTGGAAGTGGGTTAATTCTGTTACAATTTGAAGTTTTAAAACATCAAAATCATCTTTATTTTCTTTAAAACTTTGTAACATTCTTTGACCATAACCCCCACATTGAATTGTGCTTTTAATTTAGAAGTTTCATTTTGCATCCTACACTATAAATAGGTGCTAGGTCTAGTTAGAAAACACAACATAAGCATACATCATCTTGCATTTTATATTTTCTATACTATTGGGCAACTATGATAAAGTCTTGTTCACAAAGTTCTCTTGTGAACGTGCTCACAAAGAGAACACCGGCGTGGCCTTCTTGGGTTTTATCTTGGGGTGGTGATGAGCCGACAGTACCTGCACGAGGGGAGGCCATCACGATCTTAGGACAGCGTCAAGTGGCGTGACTCCTACAGGCCAGCCGTTTCTTACTTTCTTATGTTTTTAAATTATATTATATATATGCATCATTTTTATTAAATGATAATATGAAAATTGACATTCTCTTAATTGCATGAAAATTGAAAATATTTACAACAATCTAAGATCGTGATCATTAAGAACTGCATATCTGAAATTGTACATTCTGTGTTTATTTTCGTGTCTGCGTATTTAATCTGCTCATTGTAATGGTCAGTAGAAATACGTTCTATATGCTTAATTTTGGTTTAATCTGCAAATCTTTGATTGCTCATTGAAATCTCAGTAGAAATGCATTTTCATCTTTATTTGAAAATCATTAAATTCGGTCGGTTGTTTCTTCGCAAAAATCATTTACGTGTCAATGTACTAGACTAATATTCCATTAGCTTTAATGTTTGACCATACTATGTTCTAAATATCTTCTGCCAAATCATTAGAAAGTGTAAATATTCCACCTTTATTATATATTCATATAATAGTGTCTTATTTATTTATAGATCAGACACAAATAAAAAAAAAAAAAGAATTCTCTATATACTCTACTTACACTGGTTATCATTTTAACATCATAACTGTAAGGTGTTGAAGAACAGATATTTGCAAGAAATAGTACGTTGATTTCAAAAGAAAAGTTTCTAATATTGTTTATAGAAAACTAATTTCATTAACAATTAAATAAAAAAACCTGATTTTAAATTTTCATTAAACTAAAGCTCTCGCTAACTTAAGTTTCTGTTTAATTTGTTTAAACTGTTACAACTCTTGTAGAACAAAGAAAATTACTTTGTTTGATTCTTGAATTTAGAAGGAATATAACATACTATTAGAGGTGAAGTATGATTATGATTTTTATGGCGTGAAGCCAACATTATTACAAGGAAAAAACTGTTAGACACAAATTATTTATAACTTGATTGGTGAAATGATTTTAGTGCTATATGTTTTGAATAGAAACCGAAGATTGTTTTTTTTTTGATAAATAGAAACCGAAGAGTATACTTGTTACTTCTACTTAATAATGCTAATAAATTATTGATTGACAGAAAATAGTTTCATTTAAATCGTAGTATAATTGCTTGATTTTAATATTACTAAAATTATTTTAAATTGGATATTTTGGTGTATATCAGCACTCATGTTTTAATTTTACATAGAGGTAGAACTTTAATATCGCTATTGGGAAACTGAACCGAACCGAAGCTTCAAATATTGCATTATAATTTTCCAAACCATTGATTCCAAAATTGTGATAGAACCAGAAAGTTCTTTCAGTTAGACACTTATTTTCAAGTTTCTTTATTTACTTAAAAAATGGAAATTGCAGCTGCTTGAAAGGATGTTAAGAAAATTGCTTTGTTAAATACAATGAATATGAGTGAAGGAAATTTTAATAATTTGAATGTTCTTTTAGTTTTATATCAGACGAAATACATTTTAAATCTATTATATGAGCAAACACTTATTTTGTGAATACTAGTATATAATATTCCAACGGCTAGTTGATTTTGATAATAATAAATGAAATTAAAATGCTAGCTATTAATAATAATGAATTCTTTGGAAGTTACATTTCCATAATATAAAGATGTCATTAAATTATTCACTTGTTTCTAATTCTAGAAAATAAGAAGAAGAGGTAGAGACAGTGATATAAAGAGAGGAAATTAAGAAATCATTTGATATTCTCTTTAAATGGTGATATATATTAATTTTTGACAAATTTTAATTTTGTACAAATGTTAGTCACATTCATAACAGTTTTAGAAGGGAATTAATATATTTCCTTGTTATCATGTCATAGTATCTTATATCCTTAGAACCCGCATGTCGATTAAGTAATATTTTCTTCTACGTGCATATGTGCTTACTCATCTTCTTTTATGATTTTGGGGTAACTACATTTAATATAGTATATCCAAGTGAAAATTTTATATATTCACATTGCATGATTATTGACTCCCAATTGTGTTTAAAAAAAAAAAAAAAAAAAAAATTCGATGACTAACATATGATTTTCAAGTACAAAATCATTTATATATAACTTTTTAATCTAATTAAGCATATTTTGATTTGTCCAAAGACAATGCCCAAGGATATTGATAACTAGAATAGTATATGATCATTGGCCCATGTCATATGCATTCGTAAAACATTTTATTCCTTTGTGAAGAGTTTGACAAGCATCTCAATGGACATGGTGGGTTAAATTTTGATTTACTTTCAAGAGTTTGAAAAATATATTTTAATGAAATTTTGAGCTGTGTGCTTCTTCTATCCAAATTATAGTGAAAACTCTATAATGAGAATTTCATGTATGATGAAAGATTTATCTTAAAATTACTCTCATAGAAAGAAATTGTTTAACTATTTTGTTATGTGCTATTGCTTTAATCTATGAAGAGTTAAAAAAAAAAAAAAAAATTGACATATTTGAAAATTTTGGGAAAGTCATGATATAGTAGAATAGACTCCTAATCATATGGGAGGGGCATCTCTCAATAATTTTAAACTTCTTGGATTTTTATACATGGTGATATGGCCAATCTAATGACCTCAGCATGAGTAGAGTGGTACTTAAAAGTTTATTTTAAGCACAACTTTTATTTAAAAAATAAAATAAAAATTACATTGTCTTTAGTACATAACTTTAAATTTTCTCTAAGCATGCAATTTTCAAAATACTCAAATTTGTTGTTCCCACTTTATAGAATCTCACTTTGAAGAAAGTCTTAAATATAAAATTGTTGCTATAAAGATTTTATGTGGCAACGGGTGGAATGACAATGGTGCTTTAAATTAAAAAAAAAAAAAAAACATGAACAAATGTTTAGAATAAAATATATGTTCATGAGACTTATGATCATGATTTTGATTTCCATATTGAACATATTAAAAAAAATTTAACATATTTTGTTCCATGGCATAAAATCTAATTAGTTGACTTGGAAAGCGTGACAAATTTTATGCTACTCTAAAGCTCGAAACTTTGGCAATGTTATGCAACATAAGACATATTTAAAAAAATTTCAGGTATGTTCACTACATCACTTTCATGTTAAATATTTTGTGAAGTTTTAATACGAAACTGTGTGATCAAACAACATTTATTTTCTTCAGAAAGATTGAGTTAGAAATAAATGAAAGTCGTGATTATTGAGATATGATACATTGAGAAAATGTAGTATTTTAAAAATTGCACATACGTCATATGAGTACAATTTGTTAAGTATCTTTACCTTGAGACTTATATAGTAATAATGATATTAATTAATTTGCAAATGAAAAAAAAAAAAAAACAAATTTTGTGATGGTAACTACAAATAATTTTACATTAGTAATGTCCTTATTATGGTTGGATCAAAGCAAGCTCCCAATATTTATACTTTTAAATGTTTTGTGGTTAGACAAAATGATTTAGAAATCTGAATATTTGATTATTAAATTCAATTTATTTTTCAAAAAAAAAAAAAAAAACAACACTGATGGTATTAAGATATATTTTGGATGTTGTCCTAGAGTACCATATATACCATAAAAAATTTTATATTTTGTGAATATGTTGAAAAATGGTTTTATACTAAATCCTACTTTTTGAGCTATATTTACATGAATTATTGATTTGTTTCATTATTTCATTTTCAAAAGATCGTTGATAAGTTTAAATGTGTTTCCAAAACTTGTTCCTAACACATGATATAGCGATTTTGAATTTAGTGTGAGTGTCTTTATTTAAAGAAAAATAAATAAATATAAAAAGCTAGAACTTCTTTATTATCTTATGAAATTCCATTATGCGACATAAAGTTATTTCCAAACTTAATAATACAAATTTTATTTTAAAAAATTGATATTTTGTTTTAAACAAGAACTACAAAGTTGTTATCAAAGAAATAATTAATTATTAGAAGTGTAAACACTACATTATACAATTGGTTAAGTCCTAGAACATTGGATCTATCTAGTGAAATGTGGGGGTTAGCTTGATGAATGAGTATATCAAGTATTTAGCGATTTATTTTGGTCTTATATCACTTAATGTGTCTTTTACTTAACCCGTTTTATTATAGGGGTTTAAATTGCTTTGGTCTCTATGATAAAAAAAATAAATATATGAAATTTGCCCAAGTACTACGAGTTAGTAAATGTGTGAATTTTACTGAAAAGACTGACTTATAAAATTCAAGGTGAAGTTTTATAAAATGTTATTTGGGAAAATAAATAAAATGATTGTGATGAAAATATATAATTTCACACTACTAAACATTGGAATTGCTAATTAACCTTTATTGGTTATTTGTGAAAATATATATTATAAAACGTGCATGTGCAAAGATAAAAGAGAAAAGAAAAGAGAATCATTATATAATTTCTATGTTGCGAGCATATATGGACTAGCATAAAGGCTAGATCCGTAATCATCGAAGGGGATGGGCATAAGCCCACAAGGGAGTCACCTCCGGGAGTAACCCAACCTTTGTGATTGGAGACCCCATGAAGAAGGTTCAATGGGTAGGAACAACCTGTAATGCGTGACTCATTTAGCACTAATTTATGAGGAGAGTGTCTCCTTCCCATCCCTATAGTGATAGTGCTTTTATAGTGTGATGTTAAGGTTGGCTTTGATCCTTAATGAGACTAAGGCGGGAAATAATCCGCGGGGTAGAGTTCACACGTACCCTTGGAGGTTTCACCTAAGTGAGAGTTGTCATACATAGGCCGTGGCTATGGGTTGGGCTAACCCTAGAGACCTCACGAGAATCAAGATTAGAGCGCAGGCCCTTTAATGCGCTAACCCGCGAACTGAGACCGATGTCGATACTGTGTGTGTGATGTATTGAAGTTTGGCCAAGGGACCTAATTCCAGGCGTAGTCCATTATGGCTCCCTCAAATGGAAATCATCAACACTAAGTGTAGGTTCAAGCCCGGAAGGCACCTGCACCCATTGCATGGTATTTAGTTGCCCTTTTATATATATTTTATATATCATTTTGAAGTTTTAAACCTTGTGGGGGATTGTTACAATTTGAAGTTTTAAAACATCAAAATCATCTTTATTTTCTTTAAAACTTTGTAACATTCTTTGACCATAACCCCCACATTGAATTGTGCTTTTAATTTAGAAGTTTCATTTTGCATCCTACACTATAAATAGGTGCTAGGTCTAGTTAGAAAACACAACATAAGCATACATCATCTTGCATTTTATATTTTCTATACTATTGGGCAACTATGATAAAGTCTTGTTCACAAAGTTCTCTTGTGAACGTGCTCACAAAGAGAACACCGGCGTGGCCTTCTTGGGTTTTATCTTGGGGTGGTGATGAGCCGACAGTACCTGCACGAGGGGAGGCCATCACGATCTTAGGACAGCGTCAAGTGGCGTGACTCCTACAGGCCAGCCGTTTCTTACTTTCTTATGTTTTTAAATTATATTATATATATGCATCATTTTTATTAAATGATAATATGAAAATTGACATTCTCTTAATTGCATGAAAATTGAAAATATTTACAACAAATTCATCTCTCTCAGTATTAGGTATCAAATCCTCACACCTCTAGTGATATATTAAGCATATTTTATTTGGGTTATTGGTTAGGTTGTTAGGTTCTTGTATACATGGTATGAATAGAGGGAACTAGAATTACAAATTCTGAATTTGCTTTTGTGGCTGTATTTAAGCGACTAAATGTGTGAATTTCTTTATGAAAAATTTTCTGGAGAGTTATGGTCATGTCTAGAATATAATGGGAAAAGTTTGGAAGGATTGGAGTTGTTTTGGATTTTATAAAAGTCTTGAAATAAAGCTGTCAGTCTGTTAGCGGAATTGAACGGTGACACTGTTTTGAACCTATTTTACCAACCTGGATAGATGTTTTCATTCCTAAACTTTTTATGTACAAACATACGTGTGTTGGTAACGTTTTAACAAAATTTGGGAGCTTTTGGACTAACAGGGGATTTTATAAAAATATTTGAAACTGGACTGGCTGTCCTAGAAAAACGTTTTCGTGCATTCACATTTTGGTGACCAAATCACCAACCTCAATATGTTAATTAATTCTGAAAATATTATGGCATGTTCATGTAGTTCATAGGACCGCATAGGATTTTTCGAGTAGATTATTAAGACGAGTGTTAGAGAATAGATTTCTAATATAATCCTTGGATTAACAGGTGGTGTTAGTAAACCGCTCGAGGACGACGCTGAATAACTTGGAAGTTAGTGTGAGTTGCCTCTCAAAATTATAGTTATATGTCTTTCAAAAATGGAAGGAATACGTCATATATATATATAGATATATATATGTACTTTCAACATGCTTTGAATACTTGACATGAAAATGAGTTTCAACACTTTCAAATCAAATTCAGGACTCATTTTACATTCACCAATTCTTGGCACCAACTATTACCTGCATGAATGTTTTCAAACACGTATCTTGCAAAAGTAATTTTTCAGGCATGTTTTGTGAAAATGAATTCGAGGAAAACATTCTTTTAAGGAAATTCTGAAAAACTATTTGTTCGATTAAATATTTCATCGTGAACTAAAATACTTCATTGCATCATTCGTGACATACGTGATTGCATACTTATTTCAGATGCATAATTTATACAAGAATGATTTCGAAATAAACATCGGTTTTATGATTTTTGTGAAATTACTCCATCATTGGTCTTGTATCGTGATCATTTGCCGTGATGGTGTTCTTGTGACGTGTTGCATCTGACGTGGTTGTGTTGGGCCCAAGGTCGGGCGATGGATAGGGCAGGGTTCGGCCGGTCAAGCATGGGCTTGCGGTCTTAAACAGTTCCCGCTATTCACGTCCAGATCCATGCACCTAGGACGGAGTGCTCTGAGCGTGCATGGGTCATTTATCGTGTGGCATACTCCGGATATGACCAAATCGGGCATCGCGAGCCTGCGTGGGGAGTTATAAGGTGATGGCTTTTAAGCCGCGTGTTCAGGGGTGATAAGGAAGAAGCAGCGGGACCTAAAGTGCTGTGGGTAAATCATCGGACGCGATGGTATTGCTAACATGGCCCCCTACTGCTTAAGCGTGTCTTGTACGTGTTATATAAACATGTGTTGTACGTGTTACTTAAACATGTCTTGTACGTGATACTTGCATTGAACTACATGCTTTTTAAAATGCATGTTTTGAAACTTAAATATCATGCCACCAATCGTTCCAGCTTTATCATGAACGTAATTTTTTTTTCCAAGCATGTTTTCAATGATATTTGACAAAACCTCATTGTGCATATACTAAGACCTTTGTCTCATACTAGCTATTGCTTAATTGTTACTATGATCACAAATTGCTTTTCCTATTTAGGATTTCAATGTTCCTTTGAAAATCAACAAAAAAAAAAACTATTATTGTTTTTCCCTCACTAATTTATCATTTGGGTCTAAAAACTATTTTGAGAAACTTGCACACAAGCACTGGCACTCACTAAGCCTTTGCTTACGTATTTTGTTTCATTCCTTCCTTCCAGCTGTAGGTGAGTTCAGCAGTGAGACTAGTTGGAGGATAACAGGAATAGACATAGACGATCCAAGAGGTAAAAACTGGTAGTTTTATTCAAGGATATTAAGTTACTTCGTGATGCGGATGATAGTTTCAGGAGTAGGACCCTAAGATACATTGATAAAAATTGGGTCCATGTTTGGAATTGGAACTACAGCTACGATAGACTTATGTATTCAAGTTGGGTCTTTTATGACCCAATTTTGGGGCGTGACAAAGGGTTTATTGGTTTGTTAAAATATTTACTTAAAAGAAATTTATTTCTAAAACCTACTGGCCTTTTTTTCTTCCAAAATTTATATATTTTTAGTATAATTTTCAAAATCTGTGGAAATAAAGTTTCATTTTATAGAATTCTTTTAGTAGGATAGTTCAATTAGGACGCGGGAACATCATGGGTAGATTGTAAGCTTCTTAAGGATTAAGACTAAATATGTGATCCATTTCGCTTCAATAGAAGTTGTTTGGGTATTAGGTTTTCCACATGTACTCGAGCATGTGTTTATGTTTGGTAAGGTAGCAGCTTATCCAGAGCGACAAGGTGGTCTGTCATTATTGGTTAGGAGTTATAAGGTTGTCTGGCATCAGCAATTTAGTTATTTGATCAATATAATCATTCGTTTTAAATTATTTTACTGCTTTCTATTTATGAACGTTATTTGGACAAAAAATGCATTTATACTCTGTTGATATTTATGATTGTTTGAAATCTCTACTTTAAGTCTGAATTATTCTAAAGATAATTTTGTAAAACAATGTCTAATTACATTCACACTTTTGAAAAAATTATATGTATTTGTAAAACAATCGTTCTAAAACAATCTTTTCATTTTATTCCTTCCTTCCAGCATTAGATGATCACTTAAATGAGATCGAAGAGACTCATGAGGAGCTGAGTTATGCCTGAACGCTTAATCTTGTAATAGTTAGATGTTAGCTTTCTTTTAGATTTTCATAGACTTAAAATTTGTTTTTATCGAGAATACCCGTTCAAGTGATATTGGTAGTAAGTTTTATGCTGGAGTTAGTTTTTATAAGCATTCGTGCCTTGAGTTTGAAACCGTTTAGTGGTGAAATATGGGGAATGACAAGGAAACCAAATATTTGACTTCATTTAAAGCAAATCCGACAAATTATTTGTTATCAATGTTTTTTTAATTAAAACTAAATATCCACTATAGTTATTTTGAATTAAAAAATTCTATGAGCTTAATTTTTATTTCTTTCTTTTTTCTATTCAATAAGAAACATAAAGGAATGAAATAAAAAATAGAAAAAAATAAAGTTAGGGTAAAAAAGCTCCTATATACAATTGTTTTTCTTTTTACGCAGCGTTGGTGGATCCAATCTTTAATACATGTGCATGTTGGGATGCTAATGGGAAGCCCCAACTTTCATCCCACATGGGGAAATGAGGGATAAAAGAAACAGTTTATAAAAAATTGCCAAGGAGCTCAAGTGTAACATTAGATATTTCTTTAGGAATGTGGGTCAAGTTACCGATTTTGGGTTACACTCAGTAGGTTCTGAGGGACGCTTCCCAGCCAATGGGCTTCATGGAACCGAGGCATGATAAATTGTACCAGAGTCGTTTACTAGCTGAAATTTCAGAAGCTAAGTGCTATACGTTCGGAAGTCACATCTTTAGCTAGTAGGGAAAATTGTTATACGCGTGAGTCACCTCTTGAGCTAATGGGATCCACCACTAAAGTCTCTCCACCTAGTGACTCATCATGTACTAAGTCATGTCGCGATGAGGACATCACGTTTCTGAATGGGGATGATTGTTAAGCCTCAACTTTTATCCCACATACGCAAAAGAGGCAAAAAGAAAATAGTTTATAAAGAATTGTCTAGGGACTCATATGTAATATTCGATGTCCCTTTTGGCCACTTTTCATGTACTCAAATTCAGGTTACGCTTGATGGGTTCGGAACAACGCTTCGCGGTCGATGGCCTCGCCACCCCTGGGCTTGACAGCAAAAGTACAATACCATTTTGTTGGATGCAAATAATCCTTAGATATAGACATGTGAGATATATATTAATGAGAGTAAAACAATAAAGGAAAATATCCAATGTGGAGAAAAGAAGTAAAAGCAAATTGTCCACCACATTATTCATATAGGAAGGAGATATAATCATTAGTCGGGATTTACTTATAAAAATTTGAAGAGCTCCATATGAACACCTTGGATCTCGCCTTGAACACCAAGGATCTCTTTGGATTTGAGTTTAGGGAATTTCAATTTCAAGACTTTCTTAATACTTCTCATGCTCAAATATGATTTTAGAATTGTGTCAAACTTCTTGAATTTGACCCACGTTTATATATGTAGGGTTAAAACTCATGTGAAATTCATTTGTTCAAGTGGAACAAATTGATTGGCCCTTCATGATCGAAGGATATCGCCTCAACTTGAAGATAATATCGAAATGACAAATCACCCGATTAACCTTCCATATATTGGGGATTAAGACATAATTTTAATATGTTATGCACTTAGACATGACAAATAGTAATATTTGATTTTTAGTCAATTAATTTTTTTATTAAATCTTGATTTATCATTCCAAAATATTAATAAAGATATAAAATCTATGAATGCCAGATTCATGTAAATGAATAAAAGATGAATTTGTTTAAATATTGTACTTTGCCAACAACTTTTTAATTCACCAACAAGTTTTTCGCTCTTCTATGATTCCTATACACACAATCTCCTATTGCTAATTCAAAACAACTTCTATTGTGCGTTGTGAGCGAATGGACCTTGGGTCTAGGGGTCCCACCGGCAAGTTCGCTACTGCCGGTGGTACCCTCTGTGCACCCAAGCCAAATTGGATCCAATTAATAGAGCAGATTGAAAAAGAACCATACTGATCATTGATCATCATAAAAAAAAAAATTAAAAATTGTGGAGAAACAAACAAGATATCCTTTAAACATACATTAAGGATATCAACGACTTCCACAATTTGTCCCCAAAAAAAAAAAAGTAATTTTCTACATAATACATACATAGCAGTTGAGAAAATTACTAATATACAGTTTGGGCGCAATCACAGAATACAATGACTTCAAAGTTGTTCAGATATCAGAGAGTCAGCTGTGCTGCCTGTTGAAGCGAAACGGATCACGTATTTAGTCTTAATCCTAAAGAAGCTTACAATCTACCCATGATGTTCTCGCGTCCTAATTGAACTATCCTACTAAAAGAATTCTATAAAATGAAACTTTATTTCCACAGATTTTGAAAAATATACTAAAAATATATAAATTTTGGAAAAAAAACAAAGGCCAGTAGGTTTTAGAAATAGATTTCTTTTAAGAAAATATTTAAACAAACCAATAAGACCCTTAGTCTTGTGCTAACAACTCAAAAATATAAATTTTACCTTATTATATATATTTATATAAGCAGAAAGTCTAGATCGATTAATTTTATAACATGTTGAAAAATTCTCAAGATTTTCATAATGACTAAAGACACTAGTTTAATACTCCAGTAAAAGTTTCAAAATTTTACTAATTATATAAGTTGCCAAATCTTGCCTCGAAAGTAAATTTGATAATTCCAGCACAGTTTCTGGCAGTCCCACTATATGAATTTTACATAGAACAAGAAAGTTAGTAGCACTTTGATTTGGTATTTGATTCTTTCGATAGCAACAATATCTAGGGAAAAAAGTTACTTTAAGTTAGTATCAAAATAAGTGGGGTAAAGAAAAGAATTCCATCAAAACACCATAAATCTTATGCATAAATGACAAGGGCTCATGTACTGCGTTTATATTGCTGCGCAAAGATATCGAACGTACGTTTTGAATATCAACGTTTATGTGTGTGCGCACACACACACACATATATATGCATATATATATATATATATATATAGAATTGTTTAGATAAAAATATTTATGTATATATATATTAAAGCAATTGGTTAATTTCTTATTTTCAAATCAAGTTTAATTGAGTTAAAAATATTAACCTTTAATTTATTGGTGGATTTGATACAATAATTAATTATCCTGACTGAATTTGGCAAAAGCATACTGAGAAATTCATAAATTTAATTGACTAAAAATCAAATATTAATATTTGTGATGTTTTAGTACATAATGTAGTAAAATTATATCTTAATCCCCAATATACGTAAGGTTAATCTGGAAGTTTGGCATTTCAATCATATCACAACCATTTTTACAAATTTTCAAATATGATATACTAACAAAAAGTAGATATATACATAATTACTTATGACTATATACAATGAACATATTGACTCATTTATTATAGTAGTGCATGCAATAACCTAACATTAATATTTTTGGAAGGCTAGATTAGATTAAGTATTAATACAATAATTTTATTTGCTTAATGAACCACACTTTTGTCTCTAACTTAATATTCATATAATAATATTTTAGTCTCTAGAAAATAAGGAATTGAAAGCACGATTTTTTTTTTAAATTCAACAGCTTCTTCTGATTGTGATGTAAGTAACTCATACAATTCATCAGATACACGAATAGGTAGACGCTTAATTTTCCATTCCCACAACAAAAACCCGGAGGCTCATGCATATTCAAATTTTACAGCACCGCAATGATCGCAATTAGAGACTTTTTTCAATTCATGGATCTCAGAAGATTCAGGCTTATATGAACCTAAAATATTGAAACGTATAAATTCAGTAAATTTTAGTAGAGAAAGAATAATGGTTCCATGTATAAAAATGACTAAAAAGAACTTTAAATGTACAACCTTCAGATTCATATGGAATCATTTGAGCTCTCAGAAGCCAAGGGACTTCTGATTTTCTATAATTTCGGTCATTCAAGGTTGTTCTTGAGGAGGCTGCATGCATCTTTTGCTGCTTTCGCAATTCATTAACATATTGAGTATATTTTTGTTTCTCCTCCTCATTCATATTTTCGTAACGACTTTTATTTTCCCCAACTGTTGGTATGTTCGTTCTCTGTGTTTTTTTGCGCTCTTTAACTTTATGCATATGAACTTCTGAATTTTGATCGTTTAGGTTATTCAAGCTTGGACTTGAAGAGGACTCATGCATCTTTCGATGCTTTCGCAATTCATTAACATGTTGAGTATATTAGTTTCTCCACCGCATTCATGTTTTGGTAACGACTTTTCTTCACCCCAACTGTTGGTTGTTCATGCTATTTGTTTTCTTTCCCTCCTTAACTTTATCCATATCAATTTCTGAATTTTGATCATTTTGGTTATTCAAGCCTACACTTGAGGAGGATGCACCCATTTTTCGTTCCTTTCGCAATTCATTAACATGTTTAGTATATCTTTTTTTTCTTCTCCTCGTCCAAGTTTTCGTAACGGCTTCTCTTTACTACAATTGTTGATATATTCGTGCTTGTTTTCTTGCGCTCATTTACTTTATCTATATGATCTTGTCTTTCGCTACTATTAAGTTGGCATATTTCCTTTTTATCAAATCCAATCTTCTTAGTCTTGAATCCTCTATTTGAATATAACAATAAATTACAATAGTTTTGTAAATGTACCATTCATGTTTTCTAATAATTAAATGTAGGAAGTGATCGTCATCACCAGGGCTGGGCAACAATTTTCTGGAACCGCCCAAACCGCCCGCACCGAACCGCACCAAACCGTTTTTGTCAAATTGTTGTGCAAACCGTGGTTTCGATTTTAAACGAAAACCGCACCGCAAAGTTGGTTTGGTGATGGTTTTTGTTGGTCCCAAGTGGCATACGAAAGGGTCTAGAAGAGGGGGGGGGGGTTGAATAGACCCTGAAGTCTTTTTCGACTTCAAAAAGTTTCGTACTAAAAGATTTTTGGACGCTTGAAGTGTCTAACGCATGACTTAAGCGTTCACTTAAAAATATTAAGACTTCAAGATTTGAATGCTTTGACCAAGTAGGTTAAGCGTTCAGTTCTTTAATCAGTGTTAGCACAGCGGAATGATTTTTGTAGTCTTCTTTTAAAAGCTTTAGCGTCACAAGAAGTTTCTTAGTTGCTTAGCGTTTGATTGTGTTTTACTTAATCAATTTATGCAATGATATGATAGATAAAAGAATTGAGTGAAAAGTAAATGACACAATATTTGTAAGGTTCGTTGGGTGGTGTAATTCCAACTACGTCCTTCTTCTCCTCGAACACTTGGAGGCAATCCACTAAAATGATTCTCAAAGAATCACACAGAATCTTCTACAAATTAGGGAGAGATGGATGTCGATGACTTGAGCTCCTTGATCACACAGATTTCTGCTCCAAATCACTTCAATCCCCTTGCTTCTTTCACCCAAAAATATGGCAAGTATCGAACTTCGACTTCACACAGATTGCGAGGCTTGGATAGGGTTTTTCTAAAAGGGTTTGTTTGATTTTGATGAAGTTCAAACAACTGGAATATCTCAGTAGTAGTGTAGTTTCTTCAAAAAGAATGTTTGAGATATTGGGTTGACTGTCTCAGGATTTGATGAAAAGCAAAGAGAATATTTTCTTGGGTATTCTGGCTTTTCTGAGAGTTTAAGGAATGAGACTTCAATGCAACAACAATTTGGCTTGATAATTGTTCTATGTTTGGCTTGTTGTTGAAATTCTATTTATAGGCATTCTTGGAAAAAGTGTCCGTTTGACACATGCAAGGGCGCGTGTCTCTCACTTTCGCGAGTGAACAACTTTTGTCCTTTTTCCTGAAAATCTGCTGCACAAAAGTTGGTGCTGCAATCTTTGAATTGTTGACAGTCCAATAGGGTGGCTTCTCCGTACGTCTAAAAGTGCTTATCACATTTAATGCTCTTATCAGCATTTAATGCATTTGAATTAAATGCCCGTTGGCATTTAATGCACTGAGAATATTTGCATTAAACTCCTTTCGATCTGACGCTTCAGGAGAATGTTTGTCATTTGATAGACGCTTCATTCATGAGCTGAAAGTTCCATTTAATCTGGAGGACTATTTAATGTTTAGACGCTTGGAAAAGTCTTCAGACTTCATTTAGAAGTGTAGACGCTTGAGACTTCAGTCTTTGTTACTTGACACCTCACTCAGAACATGTCAGGCGCTTACAGTGAACTTCTTCAAACTTCATTCACTATTGATTTCTTGGACGCTTGGAGTCTTCAGAATTCGCAGCCTTGATAAGCTCACTCAGAAAGTATCAAACGCTTAATCTAACCGACTTCTTGATCTAAGAATGTCAAAAGTAAAAGATAAAATAAAACCTATACATTTCTAATGTTCAAATGCCTATACAAGTATCTATGAAATTTAAGCGTACATAACTTTGGGGTCTAACAAGATTCCTAATTGTCATCATCAAAACATTTAACATGAAATTCCTAACAGTTTTGGACCAAACCGCACCAAACCGAACCGCAAGACCGCCATTATTTTATATATATATATTTATATTTATACATATGTATATTTATATACATATTTATTTTTATTTTCTTTACATTTATTTATTATGAATTTGTTATTTAATCATATTGAAATTGATATTGAGAATTAAATTTCATTTGCTATAACTAATTATTCATTTTGAATTAGGATTAAAGTAATACTAGATTAGATATATCAAATAACATGAACCGAACTGATGAACATCTCTATAGATTGATACCTTAAGCCCTAAACCCTAAGCTCTAACCCCTAAACCATGAACTCTAAACCCTAAACCCTAAATGCATGATAGATTAAATAAATAGAATGAGTTTTTATCTAATATGGACCAATAAAAAATATATAACAATTATTGAAGTGTTCACCCAAGATGCGTGCCCATATTTTCTTGAAGCATGGACTTGGGAACTAAATGAAATCTTAGATATACCAATTTATATACTACAAATATAATATTTTTTTTATCTTTAGACTAATTAAATAGGTACTTCAAAATGTTATTCAATTGATTTTTGAATCTTGTGTTATGGATGATATTTTATAATTGAATTATAATTTGATAGAGATAATTTCTCGATAACTTATAATGGACGTATAACACATATCTCGTCTCAACCTTATAAATTTGAGGTGATTTTAGAGACGAAAATATAAATTTAAATTTCATCTTCAATCGGAGACAGTAGATAAAATTAAAATTTTATATTAATTCAAAATAAAAATTATAGGTAAAAATTAAATTATATTAAAAAACTGAATTCATATTCATCTTAATCATAAAACTAAAAAATGATTAATATTAAAACAAGGAAACAAGTTTCATTCTAAAAGATTGAATCTGTGACTTCTAACTCACGAGCTTTTTCATTTTTATATATATATTTATTTTTATATTAGTCCAATATTTTAAGTTTTTGCGAAGCTTTGATTATGTTATGTAGTTTTTGGATAAATAATTTTTGTTAAGCATAACTTTTATCTATGTGAAATATTATTATTAGGTTTAGTTAGGTAATGTTTAAAAAATGACACTTTTATGCAAATATCCTGAAATATTTCTTTTTAGTTAGATAAAAACCGTAAACCGCACCAAACCGCCCAAAACCGCTCCAAACCGCACCTTTGGTTTTATTTTTCAAAATGGCAATTTGAGATTTCTCTACCAAAAAATCGCACTTGGCAATTCGATTTCAAATTAGTAAAAAAAAACCGAAACCGCACCATGAACACCCCTAGTCATCACTACCTGAGTTGGAATTCAATACAGAAGATTATTTATGAATATCCATTTTTGGAAAGTCTTGCTGCAAAGTGAACACTATAAAAATTTGTTAGAGTAGATATTGGGACTATTTTGCTATCCTCAAATTTCTTTATAACTCTCAATTCAAAAATAATTTTTGTTGAAAATATATAACTCTATTATAAAAATGAATCATGGTAATAATTATATATAATCATTTAATAAAGTGATATTTTTTGTTTTTCAGGATGAGTTTAGATAAGTTCATATTAAATTGGGTTTTGTATAATTAAATTTATACAATTGTCTAGAAATAAATATATTCTGACTTATTCAAGTAACGAAACTATAAGTCAAATAATCTTAAAGCATTCATATTTAATAAAATGAATAACAAGAAGTATAAATAGAAGGAATTCCACGAAGTATTATATTATCCTATGGTACTATTTTCAACAAAATGAATGTACGAAACTATAAGGCAAATCATCTCAAAGTATTGTTATTTTACTAAATGAATAATAAAAAATACAAACAGAAGGAATTTCACGAAATATTAAAATATTCGATGGTACTGTTTTCAACACACTGAATATTTTCCTACTTGAATAGAGTCACGGAACCTCTCCTTGGTTGTAGCCACCGGGAGGCCCAACTTTCCGTTAACCTCTCTGACAGGCACAATTGCGAATCACCACGCACAATACACCTATTACCAAATGGCAACTATATCTATGACTAATTAAACCTCCTCACCAGAAAACACAACTAAACAAACAATTTCAAATGCAACCACTACATCATAAAAATATTGAATGAGAATACCAATGAATTCCAATACCAACTCAATATCCTGAATCCAAATTCGGATGCCATCAATTTTCATAATGAAAGGTGAACTTTATAACAAATATAATAGGCCTACCACCAGTGGCGGATCTAGGAATTTTGTTCAGTGGGGGCACTGGGGATTATACCGAGGGGACGAGATTGTTGTGATATAATTATACAATATGACAAAGGAAGCCCCCCGCGGTACGGTACGCTATAATTATGAGGGAAAATATAATAAGGAATTAGGTTCAATTACAACTTTTGACATAATTTATACTCTTATACCTTTTTTGTTATAGCCACGATTTTGGGTTTTAGGGGGGCGAACTCAAAGTAAAGGGAGAAAACGTGATATTTTTCGAACTTGAAGGGGGCGAAATTTAAATATAAAAAATTTTATAAGGTAAAAAAATATTTTTTTTAAATTGAGGGGGGCATTTAATACTTTCAAAATTGAGGGGGCATTTAATAATTTAAGTGGGGACATTAGTGCAATTTATAAATTAAAATTAAAAAATATATATATATTTATAAAGAAATTTTTTTTTTTAGTGGGGGCAGTGATGGCTCTAAATCCGCCACTGCCTACCACTAACATTGTATCCCATGAAACTTTATAGCAAGTTTCGGGCCCTTCATAAATGTACATCACAAAGTCACACATCATAAACTTTGAATAACACTATTTCTAACCTTTAATGTAAACACTAAGCAATATAAATGGATTAAATTAAAAAAAATTAGTAGTACTTGATATAGTAAAATGACACACTATGCCACAAGGCCCGAGTCCAATTGAATGAAGAGTTAGGCCCACCGGAGGCCCAAACACCGAAATCACTACACTAGGTCCGCGCTAAGTAACAGTATCGGGTCGGGTCGTTTCATGACCCGACCCCACTAGAACGAGTCATCCACCGTCTATTGTAGCCACCTGTCAACATCCTATGAATACCCAACAACCGTTGGTACAAGGTGTTCTCTATAAATACCCCCCTCATAACATTTATTGGGGGGTTTGAAATCAAAAGAGTATTTGCTCAAGAATTAGCCTCGTATATGCTCAACGAGTCTATAGACTGAGGAGTACGATCCTATAAACATATAAATTGGAGTTTAGATTCGTTCAGGAGTACGATTCCGAACATCACACCTAAGATAGAACTACGTAGGCTTGATCCTTATTAGGTACGTAGGTAGCTTAATAACTATTGAGTGCAGCCGTAACACTTTATCATCATACTCAAGGGGCGATTCTAATCATTCCAGACTGTGAGTCCTAGTCATCGGATTAGGGAGATCAGTTGGCGCTGTCTGTGGGAATCTTACTTTGAGGTTGCTGAGATTCGTGAGTATAAAGATCGAGGTTAAGATGAAGAATAAACAAGTTAGGGAGGAGGAAGAGTTGATTGCTGATGTGCCTGTTAACGGAGGAACGAGTGCAGTCATCACAATGACAAAAGAAGAGCTGGACAGGAGGATGAAAGAGTATGCTCAAGAAGAAATGCAGAAGTATCTTACCCGCACTCCGACAACTCCTAATGTGGGAGAGCCTCGTACGGATCTGTCTGCAAAAAGAAGTTTGTTTCGAGAAGAGGAGAATTGTGAGAGGGAGGGAGAGTCATTGAGCGATGACGATGTTATTAGTGTTCGACAAGAGGAGGGAGAACGAAGAGGAAAAGCTAAGGCGATGGAGTCGCCGGGTATACGACGACGAATGGTGCACTACGAAGAGGACAGATGTGTGAGGATGGAAAAAGTTGCGGGCCCTGTACAGACGAGGCCAGCCCCTATGTTGATGGCCCACAATAGTCCTTTTGTCACTGAAATCATGAAGGAAGTTCCGAATGGACTATTTCGAATGCCAGATTTCCTAAAGTTTGATGGAACGGGGGATCCGAGACCCCATATTACGTCTTACGAGCTGTTGATGCCTTTACAAGGACAATCAGATGCCATTAATGCTAGAATTTTCACTACGACTCTGGTGGGTCGGGCTCAAGACTGGTTCATGAGTCTCGCTCCCGCTTCCGTAGAGTCGTATGCCCGATTGAAACATAAGCTTGAAAGTCACTTTGCTAGTAACAAAAAGACTAAAAAGTCTATATCTGTGATTATGGGACTGAAGCAGGGCTCAACCGAGTCCCTGCGTAAATTTATACATCGCTTTAATCAAGAAGCCATGGACCTTCCGGAACTTAATAATGAATTAATGTTAAGCTTCCTTATGAGAGGCTTAAAAAAGGGAAACTTTAATGATGCACTCTCTCGCTGCCCTCCTCGATCCCATGAGGAGTTGATGGTATTGGCGGGAGAGTATATCAACGAAGAAGAAATGAATGAGTTAAAGGACTCGGATAACTTGCAAGTTCCAAACAACTCTCGAGGTCGTAAAGAAAAATATGCATCTGAACGATATGAGGGAACGGGGTCAAGGAGAGACCTTGATCGACCCCGTAGACCAAATTTTGACCATTATACACCGTTGAACTCGACTCGTACACGAATTCTAGTTGCTGCGTTGCGTACGAATCAAGTTCAACGACCCATACCAATGAAAAATGGTGTGAAAAAGAACATGAATAGATATTGTGAATTCCATAAAGATCATGGTCACAACACGGAAGAATGTTTTCAACTGAAAGATGAAATTGAACGACTCATTAAATACGGGGTGTTGAACGATTTTATTGATCGAACATTGGCAGAAACAAGAGCTCCTGAAGTCACTCGTGTTACAGAACTTTTCCGACCCCGCAGTCGTTCTCACAAACGACCGCGAGAGAGATCTATTGAAAGGGGTAATCAGACTCGTCACTACGACCAGTCTAGGATGGAAGACCACGGAAGCGATAATCATCGCTTTAACAATGAGCGCCCACGCGGCAACCCTCGTTATAACGAGCAAGCTCCGCATCACCGTAACGACGGTCCTCGTAATTACGAGAGAAATAAATACCACCGTAATGACGGTCCTTGTAATCACGAGGCAAACAGAGATTATCACCGTAATGACGGTACTCGTAATCACGAGCCTACGGAGAGAAGAGTTGAAGCGGGAGACGCACACAAACATGGTGTTCGCCGAGAAATACATATGATAGCTGGGGGGCCGACTGATGGAGATTCTTTGAACGCGAGGAAAAGATATGTGAGGGAGGGTCGTACAAGCTACCCCCGTGGGGAACCGGGATGAATATTTTTGCTTACTGGTGGATCGAGTTCAAGGAACGAGGTTATCAGTTTTGATGATAGTGATTACGAAGGCATGCACGGTCCTCACAACGATCCTATGGTGATTTCAATGGATGTTGCGAATTTTGTGGTACATAAGGTTTTGGTTGATACGGGGAGTTCGGCAGATATTATCTTTTGGGACGTCTTGAAAAAAATGGAACTGGATGGAACTCGGTTGCGTTGTGTCAGCACTCCCTTAGTTGGATTTATGGGATCCTCGATTATGCCCAAGGGATCGATTGAGTTAGATGTGTCGTTGGGAGCGGGGTCGAAATCAAAAACGAATCGTGTGACTTTTTTTGTTGTAGATGTACCATTTGCATACAATATGATTGTGGGACGGCCAATGCTGAATACGTTTGGAGCAATCGTTTCGACTCCGCATTTGAAGATGAAGTTCAAAACGAGCAATGGTGTTGGTGAAGTGCGTGGCAACCAACTGGAGGCTCGGCAGTGCTATTCAATTTCGTTAAAAGTACATCAGTCAAAAAAGAGAAAGTGCGAGACCAGCAGAATAGAAGTCTTAGATGAAGAAGCAAAGACTTTGATTGAAAGTTTGGATAAGAAACAGAAGCGAAGTGATGCACGAGTTGAACCCCTAGTTCACAAATCAATTGAACTCGTACTAGGCGACCTGGACAAAACAACCCAGATTGGAGGAGAGATGGACCCTGAAGTGGAGACCAAGATGATAAGTTTCTTGAGGAACAATTCCGATATGTTCACATGGAAAGCTGCAGATTTCAAGGGCATCGACCCTTCTGTGATCGTGCATAGACTCAATATTGACCCGGATGCACGACCCGTAAGGTAGAAGAGGGGGAATTTTGGTCCAGATAGAGACTCGATCATTGAAGCAGAAGTCAAGAAACTCCTAGACGTAGGATATGTAAACGAGATCCAATTTACTGATTGGCTCGCTAATGTAGTCCTTGTACCCAAATCGGGAGGAAAATGGAGAATGTGTACTGATTTCACTGATTTGAATAAAGTATGTCCTCGTGATCCTTATCCCCTGCCTCGTATAGACTTACTCGTAGATTCTACTGCAGGTTGTGCTCTTTTAAGCATGATGGATGCTTATCAAGGTTTTAATCAAATAATGATGGCAGAAGAGGATCGCGAGAAGACTGCATTCGTTACTGCAAGAGGAGTCTATTGTTACAATGTCATGCCATTTGGCTTAAGAAATTCAGGTGCGACTTACCAACGACTCGTTAATCTGATGTTCGAGGATGAAATTGGAAAGACCATGGAAGTCTACGTGGATGATATGCTTGTAAAAAGTGTGAACGAGGATGACCACCTAACTCATCTCGAGAAGTCGTTCACAATTATGAGAAAGTATGGCATGAAATTAAACCCAAATAAATGCACCTTCGGGGTACGAGGCAGAAAATTCTTAGGGTATATGGTTACCCAACGAGGGATCGAGGCTAATCCTGAAAAAATTGATGCTATCTTGAACATGCAATCTCCAATGAATGTCAAAGATGTACAGAAGTTAACAGGGAGAATGGCCAGTTTAAATCGTTTCATTTCGCGATCTGCAGATAAGGGTCTGCACTTCTTCAAAATCCTAAGAAATATAAAACGCTTCGTATGGACGAACGAGTGTGAGGATGCTTTCAAAGATTTAAAATCTTACTTGTCGTCTCCACCTCTGCTAACGAAACCCTTGTCGGGAGATCCACTGATCCTATACTTGGCAATTTCACTGGTAGTCCTGAGTGCGGTACTTGTACGGGATGTGGATGGTGACCACCGTCCAGTGTATTACGTTAGCAAATTGATGCAAGGGGCTGAGTTAAATTATTTAGAAATTGAAAAATGGGCTCTCGCGTTAATGACTGCGACCAGGAAACTCAGACCGTACTTTCAATCTCATCACATAATTGTGTTAACAGATCAACCACTAAAACAAGTGCTTGCAAAACCAGATGTGTCGGGCAGACTGATTAAATGGGCCATTGAGTTGGGAGAGTTCAGTATTGAATACAGGACTCGTTCGTCCATCAAAGCTCAAGTGATGGCAGATTTTCTTGTGGAAATGACGGTAAACCCGAATGTAGTGGCCTCGATCTCAGAAATGATCCCTTGGTCGCTGCATGTTGATGGCTCGTCTATGACGAGACGAGGAGGAGCTGGTGTATGGTTTCGCTCTCCGGAAGGAAACGACTTGGAATTTGCAATAAAACTGAACTTTGATGTTACAAATAATGAAGCTGAGTATGAAGCGTTGATTGCGGGTTTGAAAATGGCAAGGACTTTGGATATCACAAATGTGAAAGTATTCACCGACTCCCAACTAGTAGCACGACAGATCTTGGGGACCTACGAAGCAAAAGGGAAAACCATGATAAAGTACCTACAAAAAACGAAACAACTAATGATGGAATTCGAGAAGATTGAACTTTGTCAAATACCAAGAGACGAGAATCAAAGAGCGGATGCATTGTCAAAATTCGCAAATCAGATCGTTGGATCAGCGACTCGTTCTGTATCGTTACTGGTTTCCGAACATTCCGAATTGGAATCTCAAGTCACGGTCAATGCTGTGGAAGAAGAGACGAGTTGGAAGAGTCCAATAATAAGATACTTATTAGAGGGAATCCTCCCGGAAGACAAAGTCGAAGCTCGTAGACTATGTGGTAGAGCTGCGCGTTTCACAATGTTGGACGACGAGTTGTACAAAAGGTCTCATGCGGGACCCTTGCTTCGTTGTCTAACTCCAGCTGAAGCAGAATATGTGTTAAGAGAAATACATGAAGGGAGTTGTGGGAATCACTCGGCTGGAAGATCATTAGCTCAGAAAATCACACGACAGGGGTACTTTTGGCCAACGCTCGTGGGGGACGCACAAGCATTGGTAAAGCGATGCAAGCCATGCCAATTGCACTCTAATGAAATACATCAGCCAGGAAGACCCATGGAAGTGATAAAAATTGCATATCCATTTGATCAATGGGGCATTGACATACTTGGTCCATTTCCACCGGTTAAGAATCAAAAGAAGTTCATTATAGTGGCGGTGGAACATTTCACGAAATGGATTGAAGCTGAAGCGGTGGCTCGTATTACAGAAACCACAATTGTCGATTTTATTTGGAAAAACATCATATGCAGGTTTGGTGTTCATGGAATATTAATTTCTGATGGGTCGCTTATAATTATAAAAAAACAAATTTCATCATATGCAGGTTTGGTGTTCCTAGAATTTTGATTTCTGATAATGGAACTCAATTCAATGGAAAATCTGTTGTAACTTGGTGCAAAGAAATGAAGATTCAGCAAAACTTTACATCAGTCGGACACCCACAGGCTAATGGCCTAACCGAGGTGGCAAATAGGATACTACTTCAGCACTTGAAGACCAGACTCGATGGCATGAGATCGGCTTGGGCAGACGAACTTTCGGGGGTCTTATGGGCGTATCGCACGACTCCCAGGTCCTCCACAGGGGCATCACCATTTTGTCTTGTATATGGATCAGAGGCTGTTATCACAGCGGAGATTGGGATGATGACACATCGAGTATTGGACTACGATCCGGGAACGAACCGCTGTAATCGTGAATTTGAATTGGAGGTTATTGATGAAGTGAGAGACCGAGCGTATGCAAACATATTAAGACAGAAGAGTACCATGGCGAAGGCATACAATAGGAGGGTCAGAATGAGGTCCTTTCAAGTGGGAGATTTAGTCTTAAAACGAGTAGAAGTCTCAAGGCGTGTAAAAAATTTGGAGGCCAATTAGGATGGGCCATATCAGGTTACGAAGATAACAAAGGGGATGACGTATAGGTTGCAAAACCTTCAAGGAAAAGAGCTGCCTCGTCCATGGCATGTTGATAATTTGCGAAGATTTTATGTATGAGAAAGAGTTCGAAATTTTTTCCTTGATAAACCTACTAAAACTACATGTTTTGCAATGCTCGTACACTGAACGAGTTCAGCTCAAGTCGATGTGTTGTATGTTTAATATCAGTTCGTAGTTCGTAAACGAGTCCATAGACATAAGTTAGCACGAGAAAAATATAAGTTTTACCCACTTAAGTTCATTCCTCGCACAAACGAATCTATTGTTAAACTGAGGAAAATCGACTGGATTTCAAAAAAGCAACTACGAAAATATCATACGCCACGACGAAACAACTACAAAAATATCATACGCCACAACTGTTCAGAGAATGCTAATACTATGCGAACAACGCTAAAAATAAAAACAACGCTTAAATTAAACAGAAGTTAATACACTAAAAACGACTTCAGCTTTGTGCTGGGTTCTCTTTACTCTGGTTAGACGATTGTGCTGGGTTGACCGGGGGTTTATACCAAGGAGCCAGTGGGGCAAACTCCGAAAATTCGACAGGTACAAATTCCTCGTCTTCCGTTGAAAATGAATCTCGGAGGAGCTTACGCTTGGAGCAGTCTTCGAGGCAGTGAATGTCAAACTCTGGCTTGAAGGCATTAAGGAGATTTCCATAGTCTATGCATTTGAAGAAGCCGTCCTTCTCATCCTTAAGGGCTTTAGACAGAAGAAGACGGTCGAATATGGTAGACTTCATGAAATCACGGGCACCTCCAAAACGACTCTCAGCGAGCTCATCTGCATATTCTTGGGATGCAAGATACTCGTGCTTCCCTTCGATCCGACCCAACTCGTATGCATCGGCCTTTTCTGCCACCAGCTGATCATAACGAGTCTCACCTTCAGAAATGTGGGCCTCCAGACGAGCTATTTCAATTTCTAACTCCTTCACTCTATCTTGATGTTTGACTCTCTCTGCTGTCAAAAGACGACTTGACTCCAATAACTCGTTTTTCACTGTGGTGAACGAGTTCCTTTCAGCAGCTGTATCGGCCACGTACTTAGCAAATCTGGCCTTTTCCACCCTCACGTCATCTTTTATCCCGGCACAACTCAGAGCTAAATCGTGTAAACACGCGGAAGCCTACACGAGTTCTTGATATGTATTATTATCTAACGAAATAACAATACGATAAAATTATAAATCCAAATGAAAACTGAAAAATAACGAGACCAACATATACACGAGTCTTACCTTCATTAAATGTGCGGCTCCCATTCTTTCTACGGCAGTGTACGACTGCTCGATTAGAATAGCTTTGTCACGAGGAAGATGCATGTTGCGATACATCTCCAGGGCCACATTTGTCCCTTGAGGACCAGCTAATATGGAACTCTGAGGATAAATCCTCCAATCTGGAACAAGGGGAGCATTTTCCGGATCCTCTGGACACCGATCTGACACGCTATATTCCTTAAAATCTTTCAGGGTTAGGGCTTCCAACTTCTGAACGAGTTCTACGGAAGAGGGTCGAGTACCCGCGAACGGTTGATCATCGGAGGACGGTGCATCTCTTCGTCGCTTAGCCCGGCTGAATTCAGCAAGAGGGGGGCGCTCAACATGAACCACAAGCTCTGGGTCAGTGGGATCCCCGGCGGAGACAATGACTCGTGTTTCGGGACGAGTCTGAGAAATTTCACGGAAACCTGGGGTGATCATCATGGGACGATCTCGGCCACGAGAAGTCTCTTCGAGAGGCTGCGGGGGTGGAGTGGAAATTCTCCGCTGACCTGCAGAACCCTCGGCCACGGGTGTCTCTTCCTCTTCACGAAGGGCGGCGAGACGAGCAGCGCGGGTGGCCATCTCTGCAAAAGAAGATGTATCTTACATTCAATATACGGGATAAATACAAACGATAAAAGGAACGACTCTTACCTAAGTCGGGGACTCCAGCTATAGGTGCGGAACTCAGACCGCAAGAAACGAGTATAGACTCGTCCATTAATTTCTCCGGCACAAAAGGAATAGACACTAACTCTTCTAAAAATCCTCGTCCCCACGTAGGATTTCCCACCTCTAACTCTTTTTCACGAACACACCATTGTCTAGGAACGAGCCAATTTTCATTTTTTGGCGGGGAGATAAAAATATATTTATCTTTCCACCGACCGAAGGAGTCACGAGTATGGGCTTGAAAAATAGCATCTTGACGAGGAGAAAGATATAAGAAACCGAGTTGAGGCATTCTTTTACAACGATTGAGATAAAACATTCTATGAAAATTGGCTATATTTGCTTCCTTTCCATGGGCAGTCATTAAAATTATAAAAAGTATGATATGCTTATAAGAGTTGGGCAAAAGTTGGGTGGGACAAAGCCCGTAATTTAATAAAATATCATTAATGCTGGCATGGAGAGGAAATCTAATACCAGAAGTCAAGTGGGCGAGATGAAAAGTACGAAACCCTATTGGCGGTTTGTGCATACGATCTGAAGATCCGGGGAACCAAATTTCGTAATTAGCAGGAATAAAAAATCGAACCCTCAAGTTGTTTTCTCTGGATGGTCTCACTATTGAAATTTGATTTAGCCAAGTGATATGTGTATTCACATTGGCAGGACCCTCCAGATCTACAAGATCCTCACCCTCGTTCCTATGGGACGACTCGGGGACATCTCCCGGTGAAACGAATCCCTCGACCAAACGATCAATGGTCTCCGAATCGGACCCCTTAGAAGAAGAACTCGAAAGCTCATTATTATTAACAGAAACAGAAGACCTAGTACGAACCATAGTTAAAAAGAGAAGGAGAAGAAGACGTACGATGGTGACAGAATTCGGATTCAACTCGGTCTCGAGTGAAGATTTTTCTCTTTCACTTCTCTCTAAAAACAACCCTCTATAAGAATTCTCTCTCTAAGCAAGTGAAAGTGAAAGTGAAAGTAAAAAGTAAAAAGGTTGGGGAACTATTTATAGTAGGAGAAGATGAAAAGACGTGTACAGTCCGGATCATTTATATCCGACGGTTGGGATGCAGGGGTGTGTGTGTTAAAATTGATCGGTTACCAAGGTTATCATGAGTTACGGCTTGTGACGGCTACTGTAGCGGTACGTTTCTCCAAACGATGAGACACGTTTTCCTATCCGAAAAGACACGTCTCTTGAGATGGGGAGATAATTAAAGAACATTTAATGTCAAAATAACGTCTATAAAGGATAAAGAGACATGTCTCTTGAGATAGGGAGATAATTAAAGAGCATTCAATGTTTGAGTAACACCCTTGTTGAAATCAATAATAAAATTGTTGAAAGAGAATACGAGAACGACTTGATCGGATAAGTCGAGTAAATGGAGTACTAGTTCACCAGTACGAATTCGAGTGGTTTCGCATTCAACTCTTCATACTGATGAAGTCGGGGACTTAATGATATAGTAAAATGACACACTATGCCACAAGGCCCAAGTCCAATTGAATGAAGAGTTAGGCCCACCGGAGGCCCAAACACCGAAATCACTAGACTAGGTCCACGCTAAGTAACAGTATCGGGTCGGGTCGTTTCATGACCCGACCCCACTAGAACGAGTCATCCACCGTCTATTGTAGCCACCTGTCAACATCCTATGAATACCCAACAACCGTTGGTACAAGGTGTTCTCTATAAATACCCCTCTCATAACATTTATTGGGGGGTTTGAAATCAAAAGAGTATTTGCTCAAGAATTAGCCTCGTATATGCTCAACGAGTCTATAGACTGAGGAGTACGATCCTATAAACATATAAATTGGAGTTTAGATTCGTTTAGGAGTACGATTCCGAACATCACACTTAAGATAGAACTACGTAGGCTTGATCCTTATTAGGTACGTAGGTAGCTTAATAACTATTGAGTGCAGCCGTAACACTTTATCATCATACTCAAGGGGCGATTCTAATCATTCCAGACTGTGAGTCCTAGTCATCGGATTAGGGAGATCAGTACTATATATCAAGTATATATTATCTATTCATTCTTTATTCAAACATAACAAATGATTTGTATATATATTTGTACAGTCTTATTTGAATGATTATTGTACCCAAAAAAAGTTAATATGACTATTGTATTGAAATTCTAAACCAAACAGGGGACCGAGGATAAAAAGATGAATGAGGCAAATGAAGAGTTCATATACAGTTGTTACCTCTCGCTTTCTTGATGAGTATATTCAAGTCTCAATTTTAGGGTGTAGTTTCGCAAGAACAAAATTCTTTATATTATCAGCAACATTAGAAGATCAAAATGATATGAAAACCAAGTTTGCTACAAAGATTCTGTTAAGAAATGATTTGGCAGAGATGACCCTTAATGTCCATTGGAATGCTTGTAATTAAGATTGTTAAAAATCATTAATGACAAGTACATGAATGATAACAATAATATATCCCTATTTTTAATATTTTATTTAATATTTTAGGATAATATTAGAATAGAGTTATTTTGGTCGTACCCCCAAAAAATGTAAATCATCCATACGATTCATACGTTTAGAATAGAATATAGATATAGATTTAGAATAGATGTAGTTTAATATTCTTTTCCTTTTTGTTCCGGAACAAAGTTATGAGTACGAATGGTTTCTTTTCCTTTTTGTTCCGGAACAAAGTTATGAGTACGAATGGTTTCTTTTCCTTTTATCTGTAAGTCCTCTGAAATTTAAATTTAACTGCTAATTGCATCAGCAAGCCCTTTAATATTTTGATATTTTGGCAGGAGATGCTGCATTATGAACCATCAAAGAGATTTCAGCAAAGAAAGCTATGGAATGGAACATCCATATTTTGATGATCTTGATAACACCTATCTTTGAAATTCAATGAATTTGGCTTTCTCTGCTTGATGGGCTGATTTTTTGTTTTGTGTTTATTTGCTTGCTTCCTCTAGCATTTCATCGCTGTAATGTGACGTTGGCCGGTTATTCAGGGAAAAACTATGGCAATCACTTCTGCTTTGGGTGCTTGTAGCTCAATTTTTTTTTTTTTTTTGGGACCCTTTTCAAAGAGAAAAGTCCCTCCAAAAAAAGGGGTATGCCGCTTGAATTGCAGCGAGCACACGGTAATCTTTAGTAATATTATTACTAATCAATTTAGGTTGCTTTTCATAATTCCAAATTCTTGGTGATATCTGCCTGTAGCTGTTACTTCCTTTGTTTGATTTATTTGTTGTTCACCTGAGAGAGCTTGAAATCTCGGACATTACTTCCAACTGTAAAATCCCAACCACAAGGCGGTTTATCAATTCCAAGTGCTGAAAAACATTTCCAAACCAGACAACTTAAAGAGGTTATATGGATAACACGAGTTAACATTGAAAATCAGACAATCCAGATTTCGTCTGCTCAACATATTGTGTAAATCATTGTTGATGTGGTATAATCTATAAGCACCGAGTTCATAGACGAATTTTAACACTTACAGAGGTTTCTTTCTGACAGATCTATTGTATTATTTTAACTTCAAGCATGCATAGAACTTTAAAGAGTCTAGACAACTATTGCTAACATGTTATAACATGAGTTTCTTCTCCAAATGGTATTTTCTGACTAAATGTGTGTCTCTCCAAGTTGCATCATTCACTTAGGGATCCAATCTCCGCGTAATCTGTGCCCCTTCCATGTATAATGAATGTGTTGTCTGAGGAACTTTTACTTTTGGGCCCGAATATTGTGAACCAGTATTCTTTATGTTATTCACCTCAAATGTGCCGAGGTTGGTGAAGTTATCTCATTTGTGGGAGGGCGTTGTATTCAAGAGACGAGCCAGAGGAAGCATGTTGACCACAGCGTGAGAGCCACAGAAGCCAACAAATAACACCATAACATAATTACAGAGCATTCACTCTCTCCAGCCCCAAATAATTGAGTTATTGTTCCTGCCATGTTTAGTATGCGAATCAAAAAGTCTATCACTTAAGTTTAGGGAAGTGAAAACAGAAACTGGGTTTGCAAACATTCCCAAATAACTTATTTTTAGCTGAAAGTTGATAATCACTTAAATTATAGTTTCCATACACCCTATATAATTGGAATGGAGTCGTACAAGAAAAAGAAAGAATGCTGTGTACCTATGTTCATTGCAGGTGGAAGTGAAAACTGCAACAGGAGAACGAATTGATATAATGGATTATTATGCACCAAACCGAACCGTACTGCCCCTTTAACAATGACAATGCCTACTAGAGGCATCAGAAGGTACCGAACGACAAGAATGCTGAAAACAATCGATTTCTTAATTCCTGAACCTTTTAAACCTGAATAAAAGAACAAAAAGTAAGGAAAGTCAGTTTCTCCCCCAACAAAGTTGTATGACTCGACTAAAATGGCCATAGACAACAATATAAACACTAAAATTTCATAACGGTCAACCTTTTAAGAGGTTCCCACCCATGATCAGCGTCAGTGCGGGAATAGCACCATCTCTGCATTGAAAATATCTCTTTCTCAGTACATGTTGCAGTAGCGCAAAAAAGAAGCTAATATATCCTCTATTTCCTTAAGCCAATCATATGTTGGATCATATAAGGAGTTGCTAAAAGTGAAGCTAATGTGTCAAATTGCTCGAATAGGGGAAAACGACTTATACGCACATATTCTATCTTTTTAAGAATCCTAATTTCTCATTTGGTGCGTTATTTTAACTATCTCGCTAACAATGACAGACTTTGAAGGTGACTGAAAAAGGAAATAGTCGTTACTGTATCTTTAGGCGCGCAACACTTAAAGCTGTAATCAGAATAATTCCGCGTAATCCTACTTTGTATTCTAATCATGAGTAGAACTTAACATATCAGGGTATATATATTAGTAAGATCTGTATATCAGTCCAAAATAAGTGGGTTTCGCGAGAAGTTCTAATAAACCCTTAGGTTCTGTTTATATTCAAGGATTTGAAAGTCATGAATTTCAAATTTGTTAATATCTTCATTGAGCTTGTTTGGATGATTTCAAGTTACAATATATTTCAAATCCCTTGAAATTCATTTGAAGCTATTTTCTCAATCATTACGACAGATTTCAAATCCACCTAATTTGGAGTCATTTTAAATTCTTCATTCAAATCCATTCCTACAATCCAAATCCATCAATCTAAACACATCATAAAATCATACTATAATTTGTCACAGATTCACAGAGTTTCTTGCCAGTCAATTTCTAACAACGTTCTTTAATTCCGGTAATTTAGAAAGAAATAAAGCGGTATGAATGCGGGGGGATGCACGTAGGAAATGCAAAGCCGATTCTCGTAAAGTAAATAAGAAACTTTTATACCCGAGCAAGAGTGCAGTATCTTCAATTACACGGAAAGGAGCTGAATCACCGATTATCAATCTTCGAATCTGAGGCACAAGTCCAATTACAAATCCACCAATCTGTAGAAAACAGAGCATTTAGTGAATCTTTCCATGTATAAATTCATTGGCATAACCCACATTGCTTTTACATAAATAAATTTACAAAAACGTAAGGTCTACATAGAGGATATTCTACATCTCAAAGTAACATATTTTTATTGTTCAAGAACTGCTCCGAATTTTCATTTTTAAACACCAAATACATTTCCTCTGACATTATATGGTTGAGAACATGAAACCCACAAATTTGTGATGTGTTTGTGTATTTGGACCTTAAATTTTGTCTTAAAAAGGATGGATCCTCCAATTGATGAAAACATTAAATAATAATCTTTAGATCACTTTCTTTTTTACCCATTTTAAACATGTTTCACATGTAAGATAAAAAGTAATAATCATGTAAGAAGAACTCAAATAACATATGCATAAGCTTGATGGGAAATAATTCTTAATTACTGCATGCAGAAACATGAATAAGCTATATATATGCATACATGTATTTTGTACGTGCATGCAAGCAATGAAACCTTACCGCCCCAGTTGTTGATGGAGCAAATAATCTCTTCAGATTCATCTTTTCGAAGAGCGTCACCAACTGTCGCTTTATTTTATTTGAAACAGACGCCTGCAATTGATTTTCATAGGTTAAAAACTTAATCTCCATATTCGAAACAGACACCTATAATTAATTTTCACTTGGTTCACTTTTATTTATCCGCCGCTAACATAAATTTATTCATCCAATATTTCTATGATTTTCAATGATCTGCTTCATACTAAGTTATGAAGATTCAACAACAAAAAAAACTACCTGAGGCTTATTCTCAAATCTATCTTGTGGTAGAGCCAATCCATTTTCATGGTCTTCAGCTCTCGAAGAAAGTAAAGATTCTGTTGAAGACTTACTCGTGGGGGAGTCACTTAGTTGAACTAATTGCTTTGAACTCCTACTTGAAGATACTCTAACAATGTTATACACGTACGACCAAATATAAATTGCTCCGATCTGAACCATAAAAACAAGGAACAGGAAGCACAGTATTAAAATTCCATTCGAAAAAAAATGGTATTTGTGATCTTTGTGGATATTTATAGATTTATTGTAAAAAAGTACTTGACCAAATCTTTTGTGAAACTTACTGCCATCGAAAGTGAAGCATAGGCCATCCCGTATGTGTGGCAGACATCAGGATCCCCAAAAGGGCTTCCTTTCTCTTTACAAACTGCTGGAATTATGATGAGCAGCATGTTACCCAAATTACCTGTTCACAAAAAGATAATACTATATCAGTTTCGTGATAAATTGAGCCAAATGTCTCATAACTTCTCAAGTATTAGCTCACCAATTGTTTAGCTGTTCAAATGTTTACTTCACTTAAAAAAAATCATTCGATTTACCTTGAATGTTGTGCAAATTCTTTGTTATAAGCGAGATTATGATATGAAAAATCATAATAAAGTAGATAGATGTAAATAAAACACGAACATAAGAAAAATATTCATAATGATCCATATAGGGAAGACAAAGAAGCTGTTTTAGAATTCGAGATGGAATAATACCACTAAAGAGAGAAAATCTAAGGATAATATTGCTCTACCAACAACTGAAAATGTACTTTCTAAGCATAAGATGTTTTTTGTTAGTTCCAGATCTGAAGAAGCCATCAACATATATCGTTTAAAATTTGTTGGAGCCAATTTGCAATTTGTATAACGTACCTGCGGCACAACAGCCTATGACAAGTCCTCTGAGATGCGTAGGAGGTCTTGTTATTTGAATGACCACCCACCCAAGAACTGAACCAACTATGAACGTGACGAGAATATTAAACGGCATGAACCACCTGCAAAATTGCCTCGATTTTTTCACATCATACGTATCTTACGAGACGTTGAAGGACGATAGAAAAAGACAATTTTTTTACAAGTGAACAATGAGAATCTTACAACTTAAGCATGCTTTCATATGTTATTGTCTTGGCTAAGTTGCTGGAGACGAGCGCCGGACTAAACACAAAGAATACAATCTGTTTGCACAAGATATCAGAATTAGATCCCTTTATTCAATTATTCAAACGACTCCATAACAAGACAACACGAAAAACCGAAAGAGTAAAAATAAGGTATTAACATATGATGATGGATACTCACATTGTTCAAATGCTTTAATGCATCATCTCCCAGAATGTCGATACGATCTAGCGCAAGATATGATCCCAATGCAGTAATCAAAAGCACTTTGAGGACAGGAATGGATGAAGTAATGAAGAGATCCAAAAGACCCATATTGTGATATCCCCCAAAAATGATGTATCGATAGCCAAGCTTTTAGCTGGATCAAAGCCACATAAGTATATATACATATATATATCAAGATAATATATATGTAATGCTTGACAAACTTATAAAGCCCACAAAAGTGCACATCATTGAGCTTGACAATGACAGATGTAATCATGTAACTATGGTCCTTGAAATGTCTCTTTAGAGTGAATATACATACGTAACCTTAAATTAACGTCTCTTGCCCCCCCTCCTCCTCTCCCTCTCCTTGTTTTTTTCTTTTTATGAATATATCTGCCTGAAATATGCCAAAAGATGAATGCAACTTGGATACAAAAAGCCAAACATTCGGCAATTTCTCATGTACTTGCGGGTTCAATACTTGATGACGGCGGGCGACAAATTAAATGCATATAATATGATTACCAGTCAAAAGAAGCGTGTGGGATCAGAGGGAGAGACGTAATCGAATCGTTCTTCAGCTCCAGCCTCTTATTTTGCCACTTCCTATCCATGTGCGTGCCATACATTTAGTGGTCATTTGGTTGGGTGGTTTATGTAGGTCGACACATATAATTTTGCATTTGGTTGCTCAGTCAGAATTGTCCATGAAACCCAAGGTCGAATTACGTGACTTATGTGTTCATACTATTTCAAATCACTATCCAGGTGTCTTGAATAAATCCCAACACATGGGCTTATTTGATCAACCTGTACAATTACTAATTCACCCCTACTATAAATATCCCTCTCTATCTACTTTTTATTAAACAAATCACACACACCTCCAAACATTTTCACCTCCATTCTCACGCCTCGTTCAAACTTGTAAGCTGCCATTGAAGACTCAAAAGAGATCGAGCTCACCTTCAACTTTTTCTTCACATCCATCCAACAAAAGGCAAGTATATTGATGACATACCGAAAATTACGGATTATTTGAGTGATTTTATATATTTTTTTTATGTTGTTAGAAAATTAGGGTTTCTTGTCTAAAGAAAAACAGAGGAAAGAATTGGATTGGATACTAAAGAATTGGATTGGATACTAAGTTTGGGCTTGTCAACTATATGTGTTTCAGAAAGTGATCTTTGTTTCTCTCTGATGAGTTAAAGTTGTGGTTTGTTTGCATCTGTAATGTCTACATCAGCCAAGATACCAAGCTCTTTCAAAAAAATTCTTCTGAATCTGCATCCACTCCTCTTGAAGGAGGCAAAACAAATTTTAATGGGTTTAAACAGGATTATTCTAAAATTTGATCTTTTCTCTATGATTTCTTGTCAAGAATCTCATTGTAAATGTCAGTTTATTGGCCCTATCTGCCAAAATTTAGCTGGTAATTGTATTGGATGTCATAGTATTCCAAATAAATGATATTAACCATACATAGATGGCTAGATATGAAATATCATCACAGTAGATACTTTGGTGTTGGGGTCACTATATAGATGCATTTAGTTGATGATGTGGTGTTTGCTAAAGTTTCATAAACAGCTACAGTACTGGATTATTAAGCAAACCAAATAAACTTACATTTAATTGATTGTGCATGTATGTTGAAAATCGATGTATATGTACACTAATCCTTTCTTAATGAATGATGTTGGATTCAAGATCAAACATTCTCATTTTTAGTTGTTTGTTTTGCTTGGATTCTTGTTTTTTGTATGTAATGCATTTCAAATCTTGAAATTGGAGATAACTTGTGATGGAATGCTAATAAAGTGGATTTTCTTGCGTCCATATAGAATGCATGAAATAAATTTTTCAAAATTATTTAAGTTGGTTATAGAAATATGCTCAATTTGTGTACTCCCTTTTTTCCTCTAGATTGTAACGGTTACTGAAATATAAACTATTGCTTCAAGTTTCTGTTTATTCAAAGTGAAAATTATATTTACAAGAGTTTTACCTTTGGAAAGTGGATAGTGATTTGCGGTAGCATGAAAAGAAGGTGAAAGTGTTGAATATGTGGAAGTTCATGCACGATGGTGCAAATTCAATGTGGTATGTGAAAACAGACCTGCAACCCAGGAGACATGAAAGGGAGATATGTGATTTTATTTGAACTGGAACTTTTTGTCTTTCCTTGTCCAGTGCTTCGTAAAAATGCTCTGGTGCACATTATGGATGCCTTTCAAGCTCATGTTTTTCTATAATAAGCCTTCCCTACTTGCGATATCTTAATTATGTGTTGCACCTCTTTTCTTTTCAATTATCTGTACCTTGAGGTAATATTGTTTGCATACTCATAAATGAATAAGAAGAATATTTTTGCAGGATGCCTAATAAGTAGTGGGTGCTTTTGTTTACCAACCAGATACCAGAAAGAACTATGCTTTAGCAAATGATGAAAAGTAACTTTAAGTTTTGATGATTATATTCAACTAAATTTCCTTCGATCATCTTAATGTGATAAGCCTGTATGCTAGCATTTGAAAGAGAAAAAGTCAAACCTATGCTTCTTGATATAAAGTTCAGTCTTTACACCATAGCATTTGGAAAAATGTCGATTTACTGGTCAATAACAAGAAGCTGCAGTGACCATGTGATAGAGAAGTAGGTAATAGGCAAATCAAATTCAAGTTAGTGATTTTGTAGATTGCTGTTAGCTTACTTTGGCAATTTCTTGGTGAAGATATGTCCGAGTGTGGTGATTTTGGACCATATTAGCTAGGTTGTCACTATCCAATGATAAAATGCATCAAGTCATTTTCAAGTGTAAATCAATGAGATAGTCATCTTTTGAACATGTCAAACAATGCATGATTAATGGAGTCCTTTTGATTTGGAGGGCTAGATATAGTACTTGTCTGGACTACAGTTTGATTGTAAGCACCATTCTCCAATCTAGTTTGTTGCATTATTCTTGTGTATGGCCGAGGCGATATGGCTGTCAAGCCTTATTGAGGATTTTGTTTTGATTGTTCTTTTTTTTTTTTTTTCCAAACTTGTCTTTTTTGTGCTGCTTATTTTCTATATTATGTCAATTGAAAGTATACCATCTTAAAGTAGAGTGGAAAATCATTGTCATGATTTATGGTTCAGCGTGAAGCATTGGATCCCAAAAAAGAACTCCAAAATGCGAGAGGCAGCAACATTACCTTGAATGGATCAGTACCAGGTGGGGGACCGCCTGAGGATGCAATTATGGCTACTGTGAAAGATTACGAGGCAAAGCGTTCAAAATCTAAAGGCCGTGAAGAAGCTGCTCCAATCTTAAACATTTTCGAATTTTTTTTGTTATTAGTCTTGTGACAATAATGTTTGTTAAATTTGTAATCTTTTGCTTTCTATGTACTCGTTCCCGCTCCGTCTCATGTAATATGTTAAGGGAGAATTTAGTTTAGCATGTAGAGGATTTTGTGGAATTTTTATAATGATTAAACTGGATCTCTTCAATTGTCAAACAATTGTGTATATGTTGTGGAGACCAACCCTTTGTGAAAATGCTCTCTCTTGTGGAAGATATTTGGTACATGTGTGTTGCCTTGAACAAGTGAAGTTTTGTGGAAGATGTTTTGTACATGTATTGCCATCACAGAAGTGCAAAAGAATAAATGAATTTTTTTTATTATTTGGAGGTTCTCAAAAAATGAATCAATCAATCACAATTAGGTCATCAGGTATTTAATCTCCAACAGAAGATCCAAAAGGTCAAAAGAATCAGAGCAAGTCTAAAGTCACAAACTAAAATTGCACTTCCATTCTATCACCCCAATTTACCAAAAACTCTAGAATCAAAAGAAAAGAATGTTCCCAACACAGCTACTTGATTTGTTAATGAAGACGACCAGAGCTAAAGCTGGATCAACTAAGTTGGATACTAACAAGACATTTTGGTCACGAGCACATAACAGAGAACTAATAATCTCACTTACAAGCAACCAAAAAAAAAAAGTTAATAAACCCACTCCTTAGATCACAAGCAAATTTTTTTTAAGATTTTTCAATAGAAGTGAATAATGTAATGGAAAACAATAGGACAAATCAAAATATCAACAAAAAATTGCTTCAGAGTTACAAAAACTTACCTATAGATGTCGATCGATTCGTTAAATTCTTCGAAAAAAATTCAAAAAATAAATACCAAAACATGCGACAAACGCTAATATATAAAATAAATAAAATTTCGAAGCAAAATTATATGAATTTAGTAGGATTCAAGTTGGGCTAGTGGTAAGTTAGCATATTTTCACTTAAAGGGCAAAATAGGCATATGCTAAGTTTTATGAGCGTAATTTAGTATTTACCCAAACCCAACCTATGTAAACCTCTCAACCAAACATAAAACAAGTTATTGGGCCCCACCTAAATGAGTGGGCCAAAAATAGTAACCAAACAAAATTTATAAAATGTGGCTTCAATAGTCTATGGTTTTAAACTCATTGACACTTTAGTCACATCTAATCCCAACCCCCAATCGAATGACCCCTTAGGGCTCGTTTGGTTGGATGTATTACAATGGTTGGCTAATTCTGACACATGCAATTTGTTGTTTGGTTGCTTGGTCAAAATTAGCCAACAAACCCAAGGCCCGGTTCACAAACCCATCTACCATTGTTATTCCAACCCAGTGAAGACCCAACATATGAGTTTACTTGGCCATGTAATGTAATTACTAATTTAACCCGCTACTATATATATATCTCACCCCACATTCATTTTCCTTTTTTTATTACAAGACATCATTTTCTCTCTCTCTTACAAGACATTCTGCGGCTACCATTTTTCTCTTTCTCTCCATCTCACGAGCTACGGACTGCCATTGAAGACATCTACTCGTGCAGCTCGAGTTTCGTGATTTCTTCACCTGTAATAACCTGCCAAGCGCGTATGTGCATTAATTACTGGTTCATTGAAGTTATATTTTCTTTAATAATGTTATTTTGAAACCCTAATTTTATATTTCCTTAAAATTAAGGTTTGTGTTCTATACAGTTTCAGCTCATTTATGAAAATCGATTATATGTTGAAGAATGTAGTCTTCTATGTGATGGAGAATGGTGTGGTGGAAAATGGTGTGATGGATAATGGTGTGATGATTAATGGTAGTGAATCTAAATAGGTTTATGTTTATGATTGCTGGCTACATATTTTGTTTTTTATTTTTAATTAACAATGGCAATGTAATGAAGGGGGATACTATTCAATATTAATATGAATTATTATTTATGATTTTATGGTTACTTTTTAGTACAATATTTTCAAATGGAATGCCAATGAAACACATGATCATATATTTTGTGCAACACCTGGTGGATCTCCAAGAAAATGTATTAATACGTCATATCAAGTGTACCTATACGTCGATTGACTTGCATTCATACGTCAATTTGAATGTACTAATACATCATGTTAATGTATTATTACGTCAATTGATAGACATACATACGTCAATTTGAATGTACTAATCCTTCATATCAAGTGTACATATACGTCAATTGATAGACATCCATACGTCGATATTATGTATTAATATGTTATATCAAATGTACCTATGCGGTGATTGAAGAAAATAATACATCAATTGACTTGCATTATACGTCAATTTGAATGTACTAATACGTCATATTAGTGTATTATTACGTCAATTGATAGATATCCATACGTCAATTTGAATGTACTAATATATCATATCAAGGGGATACTATTTAATATTAATATGAATTATTATTTATAATTTTATGGTTACTTTTTAGTACAATATCTTTAAATAGAATATCAATAAAACACATATGTAAACAACAAATTTTATGTCTGTAATTTAACAAAATGACGTATCGATAGCCAAACTTTTAGCTTGATCAAAGCCACGTAAGTGTATATTTATATATATCTCAAGATAATATATATGTAATGCTTGACAAACTTATAAAGCCCGCAAAAGTGCACATCATTGTGTTTGACAGAGACAGATGTAATCATGTAACCATAGTCCTTGAAATGTCTCTTTAGAGCGCATACACATACGTCTCTACTAGTTTTAGGAAAATCTGTGAGCCTTCAAGTAAATGTCTCTTTAAAATAACCTAATAAATTTAACTATTAAAATGAATTCTCGCAGATAATTGCCATTATGAAAAATATCTTCTTTTATAAAGGAATTTAATGATGAATATTCCTTATTAAATATGACTCCTAGTTTTGATTCAGGCTTTCTTTAGTTTGTTCCCAAATTATCAAAGGTTGATATGCAACTTGCTGTTTGGATAAGTTTGAAGATTAATAACTAATATCATGTCATTAGTAGGCCTGTCACTTGGAATTTATGAGTTGAGTTTCAGCTCGAGCTCAAATTGCATCGAGTCTATCGATAATAAGTTGAAACTCAGTACATATTTATTTATTTTTGGCTCGGTTCCCTGTTATTTTTTTTCTTTTCATCAATCTCTCTGTTTTAAATTTTAATCTTATCTTATTTTATCTTAATCTTATCATAATCATAATCATAACTATTCTAAAAGTATGAATAATTTTGAATGATTTACATTTCTTAATTTTCTTGTTAAAACTAAAATAACCTCATCGTAATAAAGTAGCATTACCTTTTAATAATGAATAACCTCATAGTAATAAAGTAGCATTAACTTTTAATAATGAATAACCTCATAGTAATAAAGTAGCATTACCTTCTAACTGATGAAAATTAATTATTAAAAAAGGTGCATGGACTTGAATAGAATAATTCACAAGTTAGTTCAATGTATGAATTTAATTCCAGAGGCTTTTGGTTTGGTTTGGCGGCAAATTTCGTTGAATATAGACTTCTTATTAGCCATATAAAATATTATACATCTGAGTCTCTACATATTTCTTTTCCAAATCCAGTCCTTACATGGTGAAAGTTAGGATACCTGAGTTCTTAAATGAGTTCTTAAATGGAGTAGGAAAATGATTATATTTGAAAGTCATGTGGAGATCGAACTCAGGAGAAGCTTTGCACACGTTTCGATGGGTCGATGCTTAAGCGACTGGGTGCCGAGGATTCCGTCAGCGCCGCTTCAACACCGGCCCCATTAATATCATTGTTGCTACTTTGAATAATTCAATGCACATGTACCAAATCCCATATACGACTGAGCAAGAGTATATGCTAAATAGTTGCACATATATGTCTTTGGACTTGTGTTTTGCTTTTGTTGTGTCAAAAAATAAGGCTACTCCATGATTAGCGAAAAAGTAACACCAGAGTATGTACCCTTTTTTTCGATACTTACCAGATATGTACATATTGGACGCTTTTTTAGTCTGTTATTCTTCATCTCTTAAATTTAATTTAGTATCCAACCAAAAGAAAAAGGATTTGTATATATTGTAAAAGTGATGCACTTTTCTGCCTACCTGAATTTTATGGACATATCCATTGACCAATGAGAGCTTTACATTCAATTTCACACACACAAAAAAAAAGTTCAACCTATGTTAGGTGGAATTTAGTAGTGAAATGATGTCTGTATGAATGGTTTTATTTCAAGGAAATGATCAATAAATTGAAGAGTTTAATTTCTGACTATATAATAGACAGAAGATAAATTAAGATGTTAAAAAATATAAGACTTGTAAATTATGATGGTGGTTGCAACAAGTCTACTCCCTCTTTGGTCTTGCCCATGATTCATTGTCCTTGCAGCAGAAACTTCTTAATTTATTAGTATATATTTTCTTCCATTATGCTATAAAAATATACGGATGTCAGATTCTACACTTCTTCAACATTTAATTAATTGATTACTTAGTACAGATTTTCTTCTCTTGTGTACTTTGGTCCAAAATATTTGCTTGGAGAAATATTTAACAAATATTTGGATTAAGATAGATGTCGTTTTTGTTTCATTTTCTCATTTTTAAAGTTTAGTTATGATGCATCAAATGATTCGTTAATTGTAACTTACTTAGAAGTTTTTATGTTTAACTTTTATTCTCAATATGATTTGGCATGGTTGTACTTGCTTTTCTAATTTATGAATTTCATCGTTTTTTTACACCATTTGAATAATAACATAATTGGAAGGTTTTTTTGTTCAAGATTTCTACTCTACACGAAGTGATTCAGTTGTCTATTTATGTACTCGGCATGATTAATATGACATAAAAAATATAATGAGATTAAGACAAATACTGGTGCAATCACATATTAATACATGAATGGTTGATATCGAAATTATATATAAATGATCACATTTATTAGCATGCATGCCTCACGGGGTTATTATTGGGTGCTCGTGGGACTCCGAATTTCGAAACAATCAGAATCATTCATGTAGTAGGGGTTCACATGAGATTCATATCATCCATAGGTGATTGCAGGAGGACTTAAAATCCCCGAACTCCTAAAAAATCACTCAATATCTAACATATAGGGTCAATCGTTGTTTGGACATTCTACATTATGGTTGTAGAATTCTTGATAGTTCAGACATTCTATCATACAATTCCAAAAGTTTGTCAAAAGAACTATATATGATCTGAGTTACTATTCATTCATTTATTTATTTATAGGGGTAAAGACCATCACTCATTCGAACTTTGAGGATTTTTATAACTTTTTATCTCACCCTGCAACATATGTTGAAATTCCGGCGGATATTCCGCCGAATATGCTAATATATAGAAAAGCGTTTTAGAAAATCCATGAAATTGAGATAAAAAAGTATATAAAAAAAAAATTTGTTTAAAAAATATAAAAGTAGCAAAGTTCGAATGGGTAATGGTTTTTTACCCCTTATTTATGTACTTGAGCAACTTTTCAATGAAAGTTATTAATGCAAACTGATTTTCTAGACAAGTCTAAATCTAACCTATTCTCTATTAGATTTCAATCTCACGGGTATATTTGAGTAATTTTAACAAAAAAGTATATTAATACACCAAGGTGTGTATCTAATACCAATTTTTAACAGATATGATGTTTTTATAGTGTCTATTAGACAATTAGTCAAGATTCTTTTTAATTAAATTTAACATATTAATTTAGTCAACCTTTTTTTAAAAAAAATGTTTGATTATGTTAGAATGTGATTAAGAATGAATAACTTCAATACTTCATTATTTAAAAGTTAGTTTGTGTGTGTATATAAACAATAAAACGTTGAATTTCACTTAATCGAACTTGCTTAATGCAAAATAGTGAACATTATGTTTTCTATATTTCAAATCGATCTACGTGAAAAAAAATCGATTCAGGATTAAAAAATAAAAATAAAAATAGCTTTATGTATATAGTTTTTTTTTTAATTTAAGACGAAGGGGAATACCCTAAATATCTGGCTCGACAAGGGTTGATAGTCATAATCTTGAGCCATAAAGACTCTATCTAGCTCCATAAAGGAGAGAAGAGCCACAATTTGTGGCAGCCTGAATTCGAACTCATGACGTTTCACATAAAGTGGGAGGTGAATTACCACTAGACCAACAGGTCTTGGGTAGCTTTATGTATATTGATTAATCTAACTTGATGCTTTATATATTTATTTTTCGTAATCTTTCTTTTTTTGAAAAAAAAAAGCTAAATCAAATAGATTTTAAATTAAATACAATGACTTCAAATTTGAATTTTATGATTATAGAACTATAAACAAAATCATTACATATATAGATGATTCATGAGTAGAATGCAAATATAAAAAGTAAATAATATGTGCTTTAGTTAATGAAGAATAAGTTTTTATCATTTCTTTTAAGTTGAAAAAATTAAGCTTTTTGAGCATACAAATTATAATATCAAATATATATATATATATATATATATTTCTTGATATCATGTATTCTTCCATAATTATTTTTAATTTCGCTCAAGTATTTGATAAAATCATTCACATTAATTAATTATATCACTGCCAAAATACTTATATACCGAGTTCATTGAGAAAATCTCTTTGTTGTTCCATCTTCTAACTTTACGAATATTTGAATATTATATAGGGTTGAATTTACTTTGTCCTTTCTACATGTGTGAATAGTATCACTTATCGTCACCCACTAATAAAAACTTCAAATACTCAAACATTATTGATGGACAAGAATGCTCTTAAGTTGTGTAAACCGATAAAATTACTTTGCACCCTTTAACAATTTTTGTATATGATACTTTATCCCTCTTTGCAATCAAATTTCAATTAATTTGACTCCAATATTTATTTAACATCAACTCTATTAAATAAGTTAACACTCAATAAAATAAATATAATTAAAAATATCACTACATTAGATCTATTCTCTTTGTTTAATATACAATTAGAATGAATTTCTTGTCTTATACGTCTATTTTAGTTTGCACTTCCAAATATAAAAAAGAAAACCTTAAAATTATTTACTTAATATGTATTGAATAGTATTTGGAGACCTTATTGAAACAATAACATTAATTACCTTATTAAAAGAAAGGTTAAAGAAAGAAGTCAATTATCACTAAAATAACGTAAAAAGACCGTTCAGATAAATAGATACGCTCATATTAAAATAATATGGCTAGCTTTATCACTTTACATTAATAATAATAATAATAAATAAATACTACTACTGTTGCTGCTAATAATAATAATAATTAAATACGTTGTTAGCTTTGTCGCTATGATGCTAAAAATGAATATAGTGAATTAATAGTACTAACAATACTTAGAATGGTAGAAATATTCGCCAAAAAAAAAAAAGAATGGTGGAAATATGACATAATCAAAAAATAATGTATTAATACAAAAAAAAAATGTGAGATAACTTTAAGTTTAATTCATCTTATTTATACTATTGTAATTATATCTTACAATTTTATTTAGTTGAAAATTTGTTTATTTATTAAATTTAGCATTCAATATAATTTAAATTGAAATTAATTTGGATGGGAGAGCAAAATACTGTAGTTGTAATATGAGGTAAAAGGTGAATTTCCATGTACACAACATAGGGCCATCCTTGTCCGTCAATATTGTTCATCATATGGGAGTAATTGACACAAAATGATAAAGTGAATTTAACCCTTAATAATTTTTAGAAATAACACAAAATAATTCTAAAAAATATTGATACTTGTTGTCGATGACTTAATCCTTTTCAACATTTGATCAGTTAAAAAGAAGAAAAATAAAATCAATAATCAATATTCAATATAATTAGAAGATGGATAATTGAATAATCAAAAAGAAAAATAGAGAAATTCCTATGAAACAAAATTAAAAAATAACTTCATGAACCATTAAGATCAAACAACATAATTTATAAAATCATAAGCTCAAAATAATTGTAGTTATTTAGTAAAAATTTACTTAGTTAAATTATTATTTAAATTTTGAATGCTCAAAAAATTATACTTTATTTGAATATTATATTCAAGAGTTTGAGTAGCTAGATGTTTTCTCATTTTATTACCTTCAAATATATTAAATGTTCATATTCAATCAATTATAGTTTTGCAATGACTTCGAAATTTTAATATATTTGACCAAATAAATTATTGGGCAAATGTCACTAATAGTCCTTGTAGTTTCACCATTGTGTCACTTTGTATTTACTGTCATCTTTCATGCCATTTTCTTGTGGATTTTTGCTGGATCTAGCAATATGTGCATGTCACTTGTCAATTTTAGGGGCAAATTTGAGGTGCACGTGCTCTTGTTGTTGGACATGTCATGTGCACATACTGCCTGATCTGGTCAACATCCATAGGAAATTGGTTTAAAGGATGAAAATGAAACATAAATTTAACTTTATGGACGATAACATAAAATTTGGTACTTTGTTTTATGTTATTAAAATAAATTATAGGGACTATTAGTGACATTTACTCGATATTATTAAAGTAAATCCTCAGTATTTTAGAAGATATTTATGTGATAAATGGCTAGCGCTTTGTTTTAGGAAAAACTTCTAGCAATTTAATTTTTACATGCAACATATGCATTTTTTACTTTTTTTATATCTTTATCAATAAAACTTAATTAATCTTATATAGAAAAACACATTGAATAGTACTGAAACAAATAGAAAAGAATGCATCATCAATGGCAACCTATTGTGATTGAAAAAGATTGAAATTGAGGTTCAAAATTATGAGACATGCTGAATGATTTTGAATAAACATGCTACAGTGTCTTTCGAAAATGAAGAAATAAAATATAAATATAAATCAACAAGAAGACTATATAAATATCCAATTATTTAGCTCTAACGAAGAGAATATTGTAAATACACAAAAAATTCAATGAGAGGAAAGGAGAAGAGAAGCTTTCGATCCATCAGTATTAAACAATAAATGTATAAATGAAGCATGAATTTACACAAAAAATTATTTTGTTACGTTGTTATCAAAGTTCCAATTTTCAGTCAACTTAGTTCCTATGGTTACTACTAATTCAGTTAGTTAATTTGAAACTTAAATATTGATTTTCGTGTCAATTGATATTTAAGTTTTCAAATAATAATTTGTTTAATAATAATACAGTTAGTTAATTTGATTTTTAAGTATCGAATATAAAAGACTTTTAAATAGAATGATATTTATATATATAAATTACTTTAACGAGGTCATATAACTCACGTGCAACGCATGTCTTATTTACTAGTATGCTAAAAAATGAATGCAACTTGGATACAGAAAGCCAAACATTAGGCAATTTGTCAAGAGATGATCAGGTACTAATTTCTAACTCAAATTCTGATCACTAATTAATTCACTGGTGATAGGCCAAATGTTATTTTATTTTCTTCCTTTTTCTTTTTGTTGTATTAGAAATTGCCCACTAGTTAGTTGGAGAGGGAACTGTAGTATGCATCAATCATATAACACTGAAGTGTGATTGAATTTGAAACATAAACAAAGAATTGAACTTTCCATATCCATTCAGATTAGATCCGGCAAAAAATGGAGCAGGAAAGAAAACTAATAAAAACGAAGAAAAACGTTTATTTACCTCAAAGAACATACAACAAAGAAAAAATGCAATAGTATGCACTATGCAGTGGCGTAATTTGTATCACTACTTTAAGAAAGACAAGCTTTAGGAGAAGAGAAGGAGAATTATATATATATCTATATATATATACTAGGGAAAAGCAAGAACCGCGCGTTGCGCGGTCAATAATACCCAGACTTATATGTAAAAAATGAGTAAAAAAAATTGCATGCAAATGGTAAGTATATAATTTTCAATGGCAATATAAAAAGTGATTAAATATCAGTACGTTAAAAAAACAAAATTATTTTGACATCATTATTTTATATAAAATTATTCGTTGATATCCCATTGAAACCCGAATAGATTGTTTTACTTCATACACGTGAAAGTTGATAAAACAACATATATCGCACTCCTTAATATCGCTAATCAAAATCAAATACAAATTTTATAGTTCGATAATGTTTCACATAAATAAGGTTGAACAACAACTTGTTCGGATAACAAATGGAAAAATCGGGTTGTAAATTCCAATCACTACTATAATCAGATAATAATCCACTGTTTTGCCCAGTTTCCATCGTAATTTGATGATGAAAATGAAAATAATTTTTGGTTTTCCGATAGGGGTGGTCAGTGGTGGCAAAAACATGGGATTATATATATCTATATATATATGGAAGAGAAGACGTTTCTGGTTTTACTCAGGCTCCTTGTCCTTTAATGTCAAGAGTCGTGTGACTGTGGTCACTTTAATGTCAAGAGTCTTCGTTTTCTTTAATGTCAAGAGATGTCGTGTCCTTTAATGTCAAGAGTCGTGTTTTTTTTAACTTTAAAAAGATATATATATCATTAAATAATGTCTAATAATGTGCTTATATTTAATAATAATTCTTTGTACCATAAAGTTGTTTCCTTATCTCGATGAAAGATATTGAGTATATTTTGAAATTCCATATCCTCAATAAAGGTTAACCAAGTTATTTGGTCTCAACAAAGGTGAACGGATCACATGGTATAATATATATACATACATACATATATATATATATGACATTAATTTAAATTTAGCACACTAATGTGTACATAGATGATAGGACCACAAATATCCAAATGGAATAAGATAACATATAAAGAAACTACCACATTGTCAATTGGGTCCATCGTTTCATTACATTGTCTTTCTCTTTTATCACTATTTTTTTACCTAATAAGCGAAATATCCCCTTACTTATAATCTAAGAGTAAAAAAGAGAAACATAAGAAGAAGATACAGTAGTTACCTTTTTTTAAATATAGAAAATAAATTTTTATGCAAGTTTGTCCTATTATATAAAAAATATTCAATTTGTAATTTAAAAAATTAAATTTAGAAATTCTAAGATATACGTAACAAATTATTTGTACATCAAATAACTTTGATATTTAAATTTAGGAATCCATAATTGAAGTACCAAATATTGAGATTTTTCAAAATAATAAATCTTAGGATGAAAAAAATTGAGTGTAAGAAAATTCATGTGGAGTAAACAAACTCTCATACGAGAGAGAAAATAAATAGAGTATAAACAGTGGATAGTCATAGAAACAACCATGGAACGAGCTACAATTTGTAATAATGGACTTAGTTTTCTTTGTGACAATATAATTTTTCATGTTATGGGAAGGTTATCATGGTATGCATGCATTGTGGAGGAAGGCCAATTGGGTCTTTTAGCAAAATATTTTCAACATTGTTGGTATTCCATCCCTATTCTTTTATTTGATATTAACCTAAAGTTGTTTCCTTATCTCGATGAAAGATCTTGGGCAGATCTTGAAATTCCATATCCTCGATAAAGGTTAATTAAAGTTAGTATAACTAAAATTGGGTCCATCGTTTCATTTCATTATTTTTTTCTTTTATCACTATTTTTTTGTCTAATAAACTAAATATGCCATTACCAATAATCTAAGAGTAAAAAAGTGAAAAATGTCTAATAATATGGTTATGTTTAATCATAATTCTTTGTACCATAAAGTTGTTTCCTTATCTCGATGAAAGATATTGGGTAGATATATGAGTTACGGATATGGTCCACTTTTTTATGATGTAGAGTTTTCTTTCAAAACTCTCACATCCTTAAATAAGCAAATACAATTAAAGATAATACTAAATATTAAACTACATCTTCGTTCCTCCTTGCTGTACCTCACTTAATCATTAAAATACCATTGATAACAACTTAATTATTAAATACAATTAAGGATAATAATGATGTTCTTTTTCCGTCTTGCTGCTCGCCACTTATAATTAAAATATAATTGATATCGACTGAAATGATTAGCATAGTCAGTCTGTTGAGATTAACATATAATTGTTATCCACTTACTGAACCGATTAGCACATTCAGAATCTTTTCAATCAACAATTTCAGTTCTGCAAAATGCGTCATACAATGCAAATTGCTCAAGAAACCAAGCAAGGGATCTAATGTGGCGGTGGTCACCCAACACAAATTCTACCCATAATTAAAGTCTGTCTAATCACACCACTAACCCCACTAATCACACCACTATCTCCACTAATCAAACCACTAACTCCACTAAGAATCATAACAAAAGAAGACTTCCCAAACCCTAAACAATCAATTATAAAAAATATTCAATTTATAATTTTAAAAATTAAATGTAGAAATTCTAAGAGTCGTGTGTCTTTTTAACTTTAAAAAGATATATCTATCATTAAGTAATGTCTAATAATGTGCTTATGTTTAATAATAATTTTTTTGTACCCTAAAGTTGTTTCCTTATCTCGATGAAAGATTTTGGATAGATCTTGAAATTCCATATCCTTGATAAAGGTTAATTAAAGTTAGTATAAATAAAGTTAGTGAGGATCAGAGTATAATTCAGGTTAATTAAAGTTAGTGAGGATCAAAATTGAACAATATCTTCCTCCACCAAACCCTACAAAGAATTTTCAGAGTATAAATAGGGAATATTTGTTAGAATCATCTTCTACGAAAAAGAGGGGATATAAACAGGGGAGACAGGGGATCATCTTGCACGAGTAGAAACAGAGTATAAACAGGGAATTCAGGGGATCATCTTGCACAAGTAGAAACAGAGTATAAACAGGGTTAGTTCATATAAACAACCATGGAACGAGGTACAATTTCTAATAATAAACTTAGTTTCCTTTGTGAGGATATAATTTTTCATGTTATGGGAAGGTTATCAAGGGATGCATGCATTGTGGAGGCTGCCCGATTAGGTCTTTTATCAAAATATTTTCAACATTGTTGGTATTCCATCCCTACTCTTTTATTCGATATTAACCGTTTCGAACAAAGGGGTTATCATGGTTTAGATTTTATTCATTTTGTTAATCGCACTATACTTGAACATAATGAAAGTGTGGTTGAAACTTTGAGCTTTGAGTTACCAATGGGGGCCGAGGCATTGCATTCGATAAGGCAAGAGTGGGTGGCTTTTGGAATAGATCATTCTGTGCGCATACTGAAATTAGTCGGTCGGTTATCCACTTCACTCCCCAACGGTCTGTTTTTCTCACAAACTGTTATTCAGTTAAAATTATATCTACCGAACTACATTGTTAGGTGGGAAGATAGATATAATTTACGAAATTTAAAAAGACTCATATTGAAGTACATTGTGCTGTATGATAACACATTTTCTTTACGACTTGGAAAATGGTGTCCTCAGTTGAATGATTTGCAGTTATTCAATTGTGATTTTAGAGGACTAACAGAATTTCAGGCATATTTGCCTTCTGTAAAAATATTCAAGATGGCATTCAATCGAGCCCAAGGAAATGTGAATATAAAAGTACACTTCCCCAATGTAGATGTCCTTGTTATTTTATTGAAACAAGATGAACAGGGTCCCGGTCATTTACAAGTAATGGGGCCGTTAGCTCGTTCTCTACAGTGGATAGTACACCGTCATGTACAATACATCGGATCAACTTGCTCAACATATCGACTACTTCGAGAGTTTGTAAAAATGACGAAAGAATTGCTGTCCAGCGAACGAGCACGTGTGCCGGTTGATTTTGTTAGGGTATATCTATATATCATTGTTTGAATAAGTGCAAATGCTTTTAAGAAGTTTTTTTGATTTTTTTTAATTGTTTGGTTAGAGGTTGGCGCATGTGGAGTCTCTACATCGCATTATGGCGAGGTATTTTTTTGTTAATATGCACTGTCTAGAGATCAGGTCTTCGAAGCTGCTTGACAATCTTGCTGTCACATTGGTGCTCATCAGTAGATGTACAGGCTTGAATAAACTTAAAGTCGATTTGGTGGTAATATTTTAAGTTTTATTGTTTGTGGTTTATTAGTTATTACATGGTTTATTAAACACGTTTTTTGTTTGATCTTCTAAAATAAAATTGTAATTGACTTAACATGTGTAGGGTGCACCATGGGAAAATGCGGGCATTAGTGTATCCAACTACGTAAAGGACTGGAAGTTGCAAACAATGGGATTGGAGTCATTGAAAGAGGTCACGATATTCAACTTCTCGAGTTCTGATTGCGAGCTAAGCTACATTTTGTACGTGTTGTCGCAAACAACTGAGTTGGATACACTAAATATTTACTGTGTTAATCAATTTTTTGATGATGTAATTGGTGTGTATAAGAGGGCATCAATTAGAGCGTATGAAGGTACCGCGTCAAAAAATGTGCAAATTCGTTTCATAAAAGGGGCTTACCCTATAATAAGAGTAGAATGAAAATTGCACAATAATTTTACAGTAGTTCGAAATATCAATTTGATCCAACAATGTACTTAATTTGAATATGAATGTACGAGGTCAAGCAATTTGCACAAGGGCACTTAATTTCCGTAAATTTTATTTAGTGTATTATATATTTATTTCCTTAAATTTTATTTAGTGTATTATTATAAATTAATATCTTATTATGTATTTTATTGAATACTACTTTGAGAAAAATGGATAGTGTGAGCCGGAAGGATACAAGTCCAAAGTTCGTAATAAGTGTGAGCTAACTTTGAGCCAACCTATTGTCATCACATAGGTTATAAAATACCATGTAAAATTGGGACCATAATCATGAAATTAATGTTGTCGGAGAAATAGATGGGTTTTTTTAATAATAACTTTTTTTGTTCTTTATGTTTTTAACTTTCAAAAGTGAACAATAAAGAGAAAATAACAAGAACTCACATGTTCTTGCCCCAAAGTCAATCCAATATTATCCAAATTATTTTTCTTCCCCCAAACAAACTCAATTCCTCCCCTTTTATAGTATTCTTACTAATTAACACTATTAAATGTTTCTACCACTCATCGATGGCTTATTTGTTGTTTAGTACCATCAAAATTAAAAAAAAAGGTCAAGGATCTATCTGTAATTTCACCATCATCGTCATCTATACATACATATACATATATGAATTTGAAGATCATATCATACCAGAAAATGATAAATGCAACCGACTGGAGAATAATAAATCCTCTACATGCAGCAGGCCTTCAGCAATCTTGTCTTTTTCTGGTAAAAAAGTAACAAAATAGAGAGAGTTAACTTCACCACCCAATTTTGATTCAATCCCAACTCATTAATTGCACTCAGATCTTCAAATCATCATAATAAGAAATAACAAATGGATTTCTCTTTAATTTCTATGTAACGGAGAGCAGAGGATATACTGTCATATACATATATGTATATGTGTGTGTGTAGACATAAAGACAGAGAAGACTGGAAACTATTAAGGAGAATAAAGTGGGGTTTGTTAGGAAAAAGATGGAGAGAAATGAAAAGTGTGTGTGTGTGTATATATATATATATGTACTTTTTATATGGGGGATGTTCAGAGAATCAGGTTCTTCTTCACGCAATAAAAGGACTCATTTACTCACTCACTCACACTTTACTCGAATTTCCATCTTCTTTTGCTCAATCCAACTCTGAATCAATAAAAATCAGTATATGATTATATATAATATATACAAATATATAATATATATATGTGTTAGTGATAGTGGTGTGTTAGTGTGTATATTTATATATTTTTGTATATATTTTTTATATTAAATTTTTAGTGTATTAAATTTTTTTAATTTTTTATATTAATTGTTTTTTAGTGTATATACTTTTGTATAATATAATATATATATGTGTAATATATATATGTGTTAGTGATAGTGGTGTGTTAGTGTGTATATTTATATATTTTTGTATATATTTTTTATATTAAATTTTTAGTGTATTAAATTTTTTAGTTTATTACATTACTTAGTTCGGAGGCTATATACGACAATAAATATAATTTAGGAGCATTTTGTATTTAATCATAATATAAAAGTTCACAAGTAGGATGCTAATTTCCTAATCAAATTAATTGCGGGGAAAGGTGGCAACCGCCCATAATAAATACTACTACTACCACCAATAACTTTTGAAAATTATAAAAAGGACTGCTTATTAATAAACCTCATAAATTTCTCATTCTATCATATTCCCTACCCGAACACATGAAAGAAATTGTAGTCCACAATTTCACAATTGTTGCCATTTTCTTCACGAGATTTTCGTCTCCTAATTATGGATGTGTTATATCACCACATCAAGAGCAAGGAGCCAAGGACTGAGGGCCCAATTGAATAATTATTTATATATAAAAAAAGAAAGGCCCGATTAGATGGAATGTTTTTTTTTTTAATTTTTCCAAAAAAGTAAAAAAAATTATTTTTAAGGAAATAGAGATATGACGATGAAAATATGTTTGAGTCAGACTTTTTAATAGCGAAAAGTGTAATGAGCATCTAGTCGAGTCATCTTGCTACCCTTACGAGCCAGTTCGAACTTAATTTTTTCTCGTAATTTGAGCCAAGCATAATTGTCGAGCTTTTTACCGAGTCATGCTTGAGTCTAATTATATATGTTCACAAGTTTGCGAGTTGGCTCCCAAATTGTAAATAACAAATATTTATTCATTTTGTAATATATATATAATATAAAATAATATATTTAATGTTAATATTTAATAATCTTAAAAAAAATGTTTTTCTAGTTTGTGCTCGCTCAACTTTGATCAAAGTTAAAACTCCATCTCTTTCCGAACTCAACTCAAAAAGTCTCCAACTTAACTAATCAACGCGTTTTATTATGCTATCCTCTTTCAAGGACAAACTCAATTTTTGGTGGGCCAATTGATAGCTATGGACGAGATAATCCTTTGATTTGAGGAAAAGGATAAGAAAAACTCCAGAAATTTACGTGAGGAAGAAGACAATATTTGAAACAATTTTTTTCTGCCCTTTTCTCATTCCACTCAGTTTGTTAAATACAGTACACCAGGCCTCATAGCCGGATCCTATGACAGCTGTACTATAATTGATTTTAATTCAAAACTCAAAATATCTAATATACCTATCTTATTCTAAAAGGGCCTATAGTCTTTCCACCAGCTGGGCTTTTGTTTAATACGTTTGGGCTTGTCTTTAGGAGTTGTGTCTTCTTGGGCTTCAATGTTTGTATCAATACCCGGTCCATCGAGATTGGCCTTGTCCTCAAGGTCAAAGAGTGGAAAAGAACGTTGGAAGAGGGATAAGGGTTCCCATGTACTTTCTTCTTCAGACAACATATCCCATTTGACCAAAACTTGTTTCTCTAGTCCAGATTTCTTCTTAACAGTACGAGCATCCAAAATCTTCAGAGGCTGCAGCGACGGTGTTGTAGTTGTAATCATCGGAGGTAGAGACGAGATTTGCTGTGGTGGCTGTCCATGACACGGTTTCAGAAGGGAAATGTGAAAGACGGGATGGATTCGACTTTCCGGCGGTGGATCCAGTTCGTAGGCGACAGCGCCGATGCGGCGGAGTATTTGAAAAGGGCTAAAGTAACGGCGGCTCAGCTTGTTGGTATGGCGTTTGGCGATCGAGATCTGGCGATAGGGTTGTAAACGAAGGTAAACCCAATCACCCACTGTGAATTCTTTTTTCGATCTGTGTTTATTAGCCTGATCTTGCATCCGTTGACTGGCTTTCTGTAGATTGAGTTTGAGATCTGCCAAAAGATGTTGGCGTATGCGCAAGGAATCCTCGAGAGAAGCTACTGGTGTTGACCCCGCGGTGTAGGAAGGTATGGATGGCGGTGGCCGGCCATAGATTGCCTGAAAAGGAGACATGCCTATAGCAGAATGTGCATCCTCATTGTCGTCTCCCCCAATCCGAGAGCCAGATGGATCTTCCTCCTCCTCACCCAACCAAAAAGCTTCAAGAGTCCGTAATCGTTTCCAACTCAAGAGTTCTCCATGGCAGTGATTCTCATCTCCGGTGCCTCCACCATGCCAATGAACATATGTATCGACTTTATGAAGGACCATTGCTCCAGATCTGCCTTTCAAAGGTGAAAGGTGAAAGGTGAAACATTGTTTCCGTACACCACCGCCCTCCACCAGATCCGCCCTCCACAGTCACGCAGCGGCGGCCGGCGGCCTCATCTCACATCACGCAGCCTCCGTCCTTCCAGTCACGCAGTCCGGCCTCTTCTCACAGTCCGTCGCCATCCTCCGTCGTCGCCGCAAATTGCCCTAAACCACCTTTCATCCCGGTAATTTTCTGTTTTAATGTGATTCTGATTTTGTTGTTATTCGAGCTCGAGCTAGTGGATCTCGAGCTCGAGCTAGTGGCTCTCGAGCTCGAGCTAGTGGCTCTCGAGCTCGAGCTAGAGCTAGTGGCTCTCGAACTCGAGCTAGTGGCTCTCGAACTCGAGCTAGCTCGAGAGCTAGACTCGAGCTAGTGGGCTCGAGCTCGAGTTCGAGAGTTAACCGCGAGTTCGCGAACTTGGGCTCGGCTCGAGCTCGTGAGCTCGAGCTCGCGATCTCGAGCCGAGCTCATTTTTTACCTGTCGAGCTCGAGCTCGAGCTCGTCAAAACTCTCTCATCAAATTGTCGAGATAATTATATCCAAGCATTTAACAATATATTTGTTTCAGAAACCAAGGTTTCAAGTTTCATTTCTCTTCCACCGAGAAGTCTGAAATTGTTTTTGGTTTCAAAGAACCGAAACTGGTGGGCAATTTTGAAATTGCAAGATTTCCTCACAAACTACGATTGTTTCCTGGGCTCACAACAAAATTTCTCGAAAATAAAGAGTTTTCGAAAATCAAAATCAGATATTTCAATCTCCAAAGTGTTACAGAACAATCTACTATTGTTTTCTCTGCTCGAAACGAAATTTCTCGAAAATAAAGAGTTGCGTTTCTTCTCCTCGAGAAGTGCCATTATTCGAAAATCAAAATCAGAGATTTGAATCTCCAAAGAGAACAATCTGATAAGATCCACCCCAAAACATGCCCTACACGGAAATCAGAAAACCCCATTGTAGAATACAGAAAATGAAATAAAAGCTAATAACAACATAAAATTTGAAAGCTTAAACCTGGAAAAATAGCTATACATACCCTACCAACAGAAGAAGATTTTCCCCAAATTTGGATTTAAACCCCCCAAAAACACACCGGTAATGGTATATATTAAGTATGGTAATGTATATATTTTTTATATTAAATTTTTAGTGTATTAAATTTTTTTAGTTTTTTATATTAATTGTTTTTTAGTGTATATACTTTTGTATAATATATATATGTGTTAGTGATAGTGGTGTGTTAGTGTGTATATTTATATATTTTTGTATATATTTTTTATATTAACTTTTTTTAGTGTATATACTTTTGTATAATATATATGTGTGTTAGTGATAGTGGTGTGTTAGTGTGTATATTTATATATTTTTGTATACATTTTCAGGGAAGGAAAGCAAAGGCAGAGCATGAACAACCACATTTTACTGTAGCAATGTCATTTACTCCTATTAAGTATGGTAATATATATATATATGTAATTAATAATATTCAGCTAGTTGGTTTCATGCACCCACCAAATTTAATAACGTCGAGGCCGATAAATTTACAGGTTCAATACTTGATGACGGCGGGCATGGGAGTGGACCCTCCATTTTCATTTATTATATATAAATATGTATATTATATATATAATAAGACAAATGCATAGTATTACCAGTCAAAAGAAGCGTCGGATCGGACGGAGAGACGTAACCGAATCGTTCTTCAACTCCACCCTCTTACTTTCACACGGATCCTCTTTTGCAAATTATCATTTTGCATTCCTTCTACTTTCTTCCGGTGGTGTCACATCTTCTGTATAATTGTCTAAAACTTATGTTTGTATTTTGTTTTACGTATGCACACAGGGACGGATCCAGGATTGACTCCTTGGGGGGCCGAAACATTAAAGTAATTTTTTTTTGACAATATTTATGATTATATATTAAATTTATTTTACTTTTAATAGATAAAAAATAAAAATTATCATGTTACGAAAAACAAAACTAAATTTTAATAAGCTTATCAGCGATCCCTTTTTATAGTGTTTGGGAAAAGTTTTTATTAATTCTAATTCTAACATGTGTGGAAGAGAGGTTTAAAAGAAAAAGTTTTTATCGATTCTAGCCCTAATATGTGTAGAATTGAATTTCAAAAAAGAAAATTAAAGCTATTACCAATTCAACTTTTTTTTTTATGGTAATTACCTTTTTTAAAATTAATATAAGAATGTTATATGATAATCATGCCTTGTATGACAAGTGAGAGGAACGGTCCACTTTCAATTGAGAGAAAGAATTTAATAATTAAAAAAAAAACAGAAACAGGGGTGGGGAAGATTTGAACCATGCACCTCTTCTTGGAGGGTGTAACTTACTGCCATGCAACCAACCAACTCTTATGCTATGTATAGAATCGAAAATATATATTGTTTGGGGGGCCGTATATAAAATTCTATATACTCTATAGAAAAAATTTAAAGTCTCGGGGGGCCGGGGCCCCCCCTAAATCCGTCCCTGCCTATGCACACACACGACTTGTGATTAAAAAAATCAAAAAATAAAATAACTGTGACGTATATACACTTATTGTTGGGGAATTGAGAAAAATCGTCTGAACCCCGTCATGCATGAAATTATTCAAAAACCCTCTCGTGAACAAAAATTCACAAAATATCCCCCCTATGAAAAAAATAATAAAGTCACCGCCCTCAACTAATTTTGTCTACAAATTTTAATGTGAAAACAGAAGTACCTTATACTTTTTAAATATTTACACTATAATTTATTCATTTTATTTTATAATTTTAGTTACATTCAATTTATTTTTCTCCTCACCTTCTTCCCTAACCATCTTCTTCCCCAACCATCTTCTTTATCAAAACCCTAAACCACCATTCATCTCGTTCCACGTCCAATCTCAGCCCCTATCCTTCTCCTCCACCAACATCCACTACTTTATCACCTCACCCCCTATCCTTACCACCATGCACCGCCGCCCCCAACCCCCTTACACAAATTCGACAAACGAAAATTGAGGATGCAAATGAAGATTTGCAGAGGTGCAAATCTGAAATCAGTTGATTTCAAATCTGAATATTGGGGATATCTGAAATCAGACGTACATATATAGAATCATCAACTTGGGCTTTTGAGGTGGAAGAGGGGGAGAGGATGAGGTGAGACAGGAGGTTGGTGGGCTCCGGCGGCGGCGACTGTAACATGTTTGCGTGTATATATATATATGTGTGTGTGTGTCTATTATATATATGTGTGTGTGTGTATGTATATACATGCATATATATATGTCTATTATTAATATTTTTTTTAGTATATCTTCATAATTTTAAAACTCTTCACCTTCCCAAATGTGGGTTTGTTGCAGACGGTGGGAGGCGGTGGGATTTGTAGACCGCGGCTGGACTCGAAGACAAGTGGAGGCGGTGGTGGAGTGATTTGTAGAGTGTGGAGAAGGCGGTGACGGGGCGGCAGTGTAGGTGGTGGGCCGTTGCAGCCGATGAACAAACATGGGGATGGTGGTGGTGGTGGTTTTTGTGTACTTATATATATATATATATATATATATATATATATATATATATATATAGGATATGGATCAAATACATCCCTTGTCATTAAGTAAGATATAAGATCCAATCTAGGCCTTTGATTCAATTTGATCCCAAGGTCTACATTTAACACATTTAACTGATTTAATAATTTGTTTTAATTATGTAAAGGGCATTTTAGTCATTAAATTATAACTAACAGATTCAATTTAATACACAGTATCAAATCAAATCCCAGTTTCACGAGCCATAACCGATTTCATTATATTATTTCCATAATCACATATATCAGCAAAATTGATAAGAGATATTTTTTTACCCATTCAATTCATCATCAAATCGATTGTTTTTCAGTAAAATTGATTCGAGATATCGTTTTACCCGTTCAATTCATCATCAAATCGATTGTTTTTCAATAAAATTCGAGATCGGGGCTGTAAAGATCGAAGGATATGCAGAAATCGAATCCCTATTCATCATCTTCTTCTGTTTTCAATTCAATTTTTTCTGAATTCTTCTTCTGTTATCAATTATGAGTCTGCAAATCATCATTAAGCAACTAATCTAATGTAATAGATAGAGTGAATTTGAACAAATGAGTTTCTCTTATTTCTCTGTAACGGACCATTATACACTACAATAACAAACCATTATACACTACAATACAAACCATTATACACTACAATATAAACCATTATACACTGTGAATTTTTATACACAACTATATAGAATGGTATAACAGATTGTAGATTAGATTCATTATTATACACTACAATACAAACTATTATACACTATAATACAAACCATTATACACTGTGAATTTTATACACAACTATATAAAATGGTATAATAAATTATAGATTAGATTTATTATTATATACTACAATACAAACCATTGGAAGTCTCCCACAAACCATTGTTTTTCTTCACTAATAGAATTTATTTGACGTGTTTTGATGGGTGAACAACTATCAGACATTCATTGGTGGTATAAGACAACAATTTCTATTAATTTTGAAAAAAGTGTAGGCATATTATGCAAGCGTGCATATATGTAACTTATCAAAATACACATCAATATATATGATGTATATGCATTACACAAAAATCATATTATTAACACAGGAACTTATAGCAAGTGTTATCTTCTTCTTTATGGATTCAACTTATAAATCTTATTTTATAGAATAGTATAACAAATTATAGATTAGATTCATTATTATACACTACAATACAAACCATTATACACTACAATACAAACCATTATACACTACAATATAAACCATTATACACTGTGAATTTTATACACAACTATATAGAATATGGTATAACATATTATAGATTAGATTCATTATTATACACTACAACATAAACCATTATACACTACAACATAAACCATTATACACTGCAAAAACTGTTTTTGGAATTTGGTCCCAAGCTCTACTTCAATCTTGTAGGAAACGTCGTTTTAAAAACAACTCAGATACTTATCATAAGTATGCTGAGCACCACCCTCTCGGGCCCAAATTCCATCGTTTTAATAGGTTTTTTCGCGTTTTTACGTTTTCAGTCGGATTTTTATTTTTATTTATTTCTATTATTTTCGTACTTTACCTTGTTTATATTTACTGTATATTTGATTATTAACTATTATATAATGGATTAATTAGCTATTGTATTCACTGTATAATGGCTTATATGATAGTGTATAATGTAATATAATATGATGTATAATGTGTTCAAATCACTATTGAAAAAATCACTATTTTCAGAGGGTTTGCAATCTCGATTTCCAGAAATTTTTTAGAGTTTCAGAATTTTTTTGTGGTGATAATCGATGGAATTATAGGTTTAATAGGATTCTATAACTTCTTTGAGTCAATTTTGGTAACAAATCGAGAGATTGTAGGTGAGATTTCGCAGTTTCAAATGGAGAGATTTCAGGGAAGATTTTATGCCGTTATTTTTGGGAGGATGATGCTGTGTAATGAAAAAATTGACAATTATACCCCTTGAGCGAATTAGAACCCATTTTGCCTCATGTTTCTGGATTATTTTTGGACTGTTGGATTTAATTGATCCAATGGTGTATAATGGGTCTTATATCTTATCTTAGATAGGGTATGTATTAGATCTTGACCCTATATATATATATGCGATCTATAATTTTTTTTAATAAAATAAATAAATAAAATATAATATATCAGATCAATGGTGTTAGATTAGGGGTAATTTGTCTTTTAAATATAGAAAAGTAATAACCAATCGCAAACAACGCAAGTGGCGCCCGTAGCGGGGTAAATTGTTCATTTATTTTTTTCATGGGGGTGGGGGGGTACTTTGTGAATTTTTGTATCACGAGGAGGCTTTTGAATAATTTCATACATCACAGACGTGCGGACGATTTATCTCTTGAGGAATTATATTTTTCATCTCTCAACTTGTTCACTAAATTATATTTGGTTCCTCATTTTTCGGTCTCTACATATTTAGTCCATCAACTTGTCATTTTTCTATTTTAATGTTAGTGTTGAGAAAAATGACCATTTTCATGACTTTAAACGTGTTAATGTTGGGCATGTTCAGTATTTGTTATATTTGTTCACATACTAAACTCATTTGTATGCATATTGTTGTTTTTGTAATCTTACTCTGTGTGGGCTCACTACAAAAAAATATGACATTGGTGACAAAAATGACAAGTGACAATATCAAAGTTGTCATTAATTATTAATTTTTAGTGACAGGAACTTTTGTCTTGTCACTAAAATATGTTCCATAAGTTTAATAGTGACAAAATTTGTATAAAAGTTGTCACTCTTGATAATTGGTGACAAGGAAATTGTTGTCACTATGGACAATTAGTGACACACCTTTTGTGACAACTTAGTGACAACAATTATAGTTGTCACTCTATTTGTATTGTCATTAAGTTGTCACTATGGATGTGTCACTAATTGTCAAGAGTGACAACTTTAAAGAAACTCTTGTCACTAAAATTTTTTATTGTGACAAAATAAAAATTATTGTCACTCATGATGCACATCTAGTGATAATTTTAACATTGTCACTTCAAATTTTGTCACAAATATTACTTTTTGTTGTAGTGGCTGAAGGGTTTTAAGTATGAAAAACCAGATGGGAACCTGGTGTTAAGTATGGAAAGCTAGAGGGGTATTTGTTATACAGTTCAAACCCTACAAGGTAATTGCAATGTGTTTGCTCCAGTTAAATAGGGTTTTTGTTTTGAAATCATTCTTAATTACATGTTCTTTTGGTGCAGGATGGGAGATCAGATGCATGATTTTATTGTCCACTACTTCAATATGGAAAACCAGATGGGAACTTGGTGTTAAGTATGGAAAGCTAGAGGCCGGGTATTTGTTATACAGTTCAAACCCTACAAGGTAATTGCAATGTGTCTGCTCCACTTAAATAGGGTTTTTGTTTTGAAATCATTCTTAATTACATGTTCTTTTGGTGCAGGATGGGAGATCAGATGCATGATTTTATTGTCCACTACTTAAATAATATATACAATGTCCCAAATGTTGATCCAATTGACTACACTTTGGAGAAGTAGTTGGGAGATGTCTCTAAAGCACTGGAGATGATTAAAGGAGATTTGGTAATTGACATCTGTTAGGAATTTCATGTTAGATGTTTTGATGATGACAAGATAGAATTTTATGTTAGACCCCAAAAATGTAAATTTAAGATTTCATAGAAACATTGTATAAGCGTTTGAAAAGCTTACTTATTTTGTCAGGCTTGAAATTTTTATCTTTGTAGATTTTAGACTAGGTATTAGATACTGAGTCGCTAATAGAGTTCTGTGTGAGTCTATTAAGCGATGAAGTTAAAGATCAGCGTCCAAAGTCAAAGTGAAGATGAAGATTTATTCCAAGCGTCTGCCAAACGCTAAAGAACTATTTCAGGATTTTTTGGCCCAAGCGTCCAGTCAAGCGTCCAAGTGACTCAAGCGTTGACTCAAGCGTCCAAGTGACTCAAGCGTTGACTCAAGCGTCCAGCTTTCAAATTCACCTGAAGGATAAAACCCAAGTTATCAAGGACTTAAATGCAATCACCAACTGTCATTTATTTCTAACGGGGAATAAATTCAAAATGCATTAAATGTTTGATAAGTGCATTAAATGTAACAAGACAGTATGACTTGTGGACAAGCCACCTTTTGACTAGACTGTCAGCTTTTCAGAGTTCAAGTCTGCTCCTGTCAAATCGGAACCAGCAGAATTTCAGGAATGTTAGAAAGGGACTATTTGACGCGCTGTGTGAGAGACACGTGCCTGATTGTGTCCAACGGACAAATCCCAAGAATCTCTATAATAGTACCCTCCAACAAAATCTTAGAGAGAGTGTAGAGAGAGAAACTTTGCTGAAATAATTTGAGAGAAAAGCTTGCAAACTCCATAGCCAAAATTCATCAAGCTTCTCAAATACATTCCAAAGACAGTCACCGATATCTCAAACATCTTCATAGAAGAACCCTACACTATTATTGAGATATCCCAAGTTGTTTGAACTTCCCAACATCAAACAAACCAGTTACAATAAACCCTCAACATCTTTCATCTGCGTGAGAAAGTTTGTTGACTTCACAAGCAGTATTTTTGAGTAAGAGAAGCTTGTTAAGGAAGGTCTTTATTGGAGTTAAAGTTTGTGTGATCAAGGAGCTCGAGATCGTCTTTCCAGAAGCAGAGGATTGAAGTGACTTGTAGCAGAAATCTGTGTGACCAAGGAGCTCAAGTCATCCATATCCATCTCTTTTTGTTTCCCTATTTTGTAGAAGTCTCTGTGTGATCTTCGATAATCAATCTAGTGGATTGCCTCCGAGTGCAAAGGAGAAGAAGGACGTAGCTGGGATTACACCACCCAGTGAACCTTACAATATCTTGTGTTACTTGCTGCTTTATTGCTTTAACTTACTCTTGCATATTAATCTTTGAAAAGGCATTAAAACAGTTAAGCAACTATATCTGGAAAAAGAGAAGGCTAAGCTTTCAAATTGAAGACTTATAAAATATTGTTACAAATATCGTGCTCTTTACTTTACAGTCAATTCTCTTATCTATCATATCATTGCATAAATCTGTTAAGTAAAACTCAAGTGAACGCTAAGCAACTAAAACATTTTCTTGTGACGCTAAAGCTTTCAAAAGAGAAGACTCTAAAATTATTCTGTTGTGCTAACACTGATTAAAGAACTGAACGCTTAAACCTACTTGGTTAAAGTATTCAAATCTTGAAGTCTAAGTTAACTTTCTAAAAACAGTCTTCATCAGACGCTTTGCCTAAGCGTCTATATTTCAAGTAAACGCTCAGTCAAACATTTACATTTCAAGCGTCCAAAACCATTTTAATACGAAACTTTTGAAGTAGAAAAAGACTTCAGGGTCTATTCAACCCCCCCCCCCTTTTAGACCCTTTCGTATGCTACTTGGGACCAACAACATCAGTTGTGACTTAGAGTATTCTGGTAAGAAGGAAAGGATGGCTATTATTGATGATAGGTTTGTGAGGTCTATGTTTAGGTTTAACTATATTGATTTTGATGATTTTGCTAAGGCAATAGAGAAGGTACATGAGAAGGTATTTTCAGGAGAGGAGTGAAGAGTGGACAGGACATGTTAATGAGGCAGAAGCTACTACAGTAGTTAGTGAGGCAGATGATGATGAGAGTGGTTCTGAGGAGGTAGATGATGATGAGAGTGGTTCAAAGATTGATGAAGAGAGTGGTTATGAGAATGAGAATAATGATGATGGTGAGACAGATGGACATAATTATGAACTAGAGGTATCTAATGGTGATGACAGTGAAGATAGTGACTTTGAACCTGTCTACAACAGTGATTCCCAATTGTCCAATTACCAATTTGATGACCATTGTGAGCGTAAAAATCCATCTGATGATGTCTTTGCTGATGATCCCCTAGGAGGTGTCAATTGTGGGGACGAATATGAAGTGCCTGAGGATCCCACTATTCCTATGAGGCTTGAGGTAGATTAGTGCTTTTCAGATGTGTATGCCTTCAGAAAGGCTTTGCAAGAGTATGCTATTCGCATGGGATTTGAGTTGAAGAAAGACAATAATGAAGAACAAGAGTGACAACTCATTGTCATCAGTGGGATGCCCATGGAGGGTTCATTCATCAGTTCTACTGAATAAAATTACATTATGCATCAAGACTTGCACACCTGATCACACATGTGTAAGAGTGGATAGGGTGAAAGAGGCAACGTCAGTGTGGATGGCAGAAAAATTGACTGATGTGCTGAGAGAAAATCCTTTGATGAAACCTCGGGGAATGAGGCATGAATTGAAAAAATATGGGGTGAATGCAACATACATGCAGTTGTACAAAGCTAAAAGAAGAGCATTGGAATTGAAGAAAACCATGAGCAGTCCTTCTCCCAATTGCCTGCTTATGCATTAATGGTGTTGATGAGGAATCCTGGTTCATTGATAAGGTTTCAGTTTGATGCAAGTGTGGAAAGTGAAGAAGGTTCATCTTCCCAAATACCTTACAATCCAACATTTAAGAGGGTATTCATGGGATTGGATTCACTTAAAAAAGGTTTCCTCGAAGGATGCCAACCCTTTATTGTTTTGATGGGTGCCACCTCAAAGGACCCTTTTGGTGGGGGTTTTTTAGCTGCAATAGAACTTGACCCCAACAATGGCATATACCCACTTACTTTTGTTGTTGTGGAGGTTGAATGCACTAAAAGTTAGGGGGTTTTCTTTGAGTGCTTGAAAGAAATGCTTGGAGGGTTCGACACAGAGAATAAGTCATGAACATTCATGGCTGATAGGTAAAAGGTATGGGTTTATTCAATATTTATAGTGTGCAGTGGTGGTCTTTGTTATATTTTGTATTTATTAAGGGGGTTCACGAAATGCATATGTTAGGTGAGGGGGGTAAATGTAAAAATATTTCTAATATAGGGGCTCAATTAGGTGATTGATTAGTTAAATTGAGGGTAATTGTGTTATGTATATGTGAACTTGAAGGTTGTCTATGAATTAGTTAAATTGAGGGTAATTGTGTTATGTATACGTGAATTTGAATTGAGGGTAATTGTGATATGTATATGAGACAGATTAGTTAAATTGAGGGTGTGTATATGTGACTGATTAGTTAAATTGAAGGTAATTGTGTTATGTATATGTGAACTTGAAGGTTGTATATGAATTTAACATGAACTTGTAGGATAGTGTATTATCATGCAATTGTTAATGTAAATGCAGGGGTACATATAATGTATTTACATAAGTGGGGATTTAATTGTTTTGTATATATGAACTTGAATGTTTTATTTGAAATGAAAAGTTAATTGGGCAGGGGTGTACATGTAATGTTTGTAATTGTGCAGGGGGTTAGATGTAATTTAACATCTTTTGTTTTATCTTGGATGTAGAGTCTCATTGAGGCAGTAAGTGAGAGAGCTACAACAGTGGCAAACAGAAAGTGTTCAACGCATATCTATGACAATTTCAGACAACAATTTGTCGGAGTGATGCTAAAAAAGTACTTTTGGAAGGCAACAAGGGCCTATACTATTCAAGACTTTAATTGGCTATGTAGAAGATAAAAGATCAAAAGATTGCTGCTTTTAACTGGTTGATGGACATCCCTGTTAGTTTATGGTTCAGGCATGCCTTTGATACTTGGTTGAAGAATGGCCACGTGACGAACAATATATGAGAGTCATTCAACCATTGGATAGGATTCTTTAGGGCCTTGCCCATTATGTCACTTCTAGATGGGATTAGATCAAAGATTATGACTCGATTGTCAAATAAAAATGAAATAGGTCATAAATGGTCTGATCCTATCTGCAAAAACATTGTGACAAGACTGAATGATGTGAAGGCAGGCTCTGTTGGTTGTCGGTGGATGGTTGCAGATTCGTAGGAGTTCAAAGTGCATGAGAGAATGACGCGATACGTAGTGGACCTTGTTGCTAGAATGAATGACTGCAGGGAATGGGATATATCTGGAATCCCAGGCAAGCATGTTGTATTAGGGATAGCCCACAGAAGAGAGGCTCTTGAGATGTACACAGATATAATGTTTCACAAGTTTACATTCTTAAATGCCTACATTCATGCCGTCCGACCAATTCCAGATCTTGCATTTGGCCAGATGATTTGAATCCCCAGCTTGCCACAGTGCTTTCTCTAATCATTAGAAGGCTACCAGGCAAGCCAAAGACATCAAGGAAAAGAGAGGTTGGTGAAGGTTTGAGGAGACGAGGCCTTAGAAGATCAAACACAGTTAAATGTCGTAAATGTGGGGGTTTTGGCCACAATTAGAGGACATGCAATAGGCGTAAATGGAAGAACAAGAGAAAATCAGAAGAGGTTATATCCTTTTTATCCAATAAATATATGATTTTCCTAAACCCTAAAGTTATCTAACTTCTGTTTTTAGTGTTACAGAGGAGGAGAGAAGAAGTTCCAACAATGGAAGAAGATATCCCTTTGGCAGAAGTGTTGAGAACAGTCAAGAGAAGGAGGACCACAGTTTCTGCTTCCCCACAGCCCACTCAGGAAGCCCCTCATACTGATACACAGCCCACTCAAGATGTCTTTCCTACTAATCAAAGCTACATATTCTTAAGTTTGGATTAATTTGGACAACTTTTTGTTTTTGTCTATTTTGTGGTTTTTGATGTGAACATTAGTGCCATGAATTGTTGGGCGCCACATGGGCAGAATTGATGTATAGGGCATTTTCAGTGCTATAAAGGTTATTTTGTCAGTAAGGTTGTGTAAACAATGATGAAAATTGTGGTTTGCGTTTGTAAGCTTTTGTTTATATGAAGGGGGTTATTGTGTTTAAGATAGGATATGTTTTACAATACCCTCTTTCATATCAGTACTGAAGTTGTTTGTAAATTCAATGGTGGTATTGACTCGGCTTATTTGGAGATTTTATGAATGTTTATTTCTGTGTTGAGTTATTTATGTGTTTATGAATGTAAGATGTTGATTATGCGAATTGGGGCTCGTGTTTGCCAACTTTGGTTAATTTGAAGGGGTTTAGTGTAATGTTTGACACTTATGTTTTAATGGTTTTTATGTAAAAAAATAACTATAATCAACATAAACTATCAAAATAAAACAAAATAAATAAGATAAATATGAAAATGGTTAAATGTATTAACTATAATATTATAACTATTACATCCTTAAAAAAATTAACAATGTTACACTGAGACCCAAGGGCATATCGGTCTGCACAATATTTGTGAATAGTACCCAAGGTCAAAATAGGAAAATCACTAAAACTTTTTGATGATGCCAGCACTTTTCTGGCCGGAAAATCACCGGATGGGCAATGTGTAAGCCGGATGCATAGGTCAAGAGATGTAGCCTTAATTTGAAAACCTCAAGGGTGCTGCTTGTAATGTTTTCTAATAAAGATAGCAAAGAAACTTAAAATATAAGCAAATTGAGCCCAGGCTCGTGAGGTCAAATTCGAGCTCGCTAGCCTGGGCTCGGCTCGAGCTTGAGCTCAAGCTGGTTTTTTAGCCAAGGAGTTCGAGATCTTGCTCTTGAAACCAAGCTTGACGAGCTCGAGCCTGGAAAAATCACCAGCCTCGACTCGTTTACACTCTAAGTGTCACATCAATGAAGAAGTGTCTGTAAAAACCTAAAAGGAAATAAAAAATTTGAACTTACAAACATATGTGTGTAATTCATTAATGTGACGCCAAAGTGTTCTACCAAAATGTGATAAAAGATTTGGATCACTTATTTTGGACCTAATGTGTATGTATTAAAATGTTAAAAAGGGAACGGCACAATTGACTTTTAATATTTCTAAGTGTTTTATGTTGAAAATAACATTTAACTCCAATTTTCATATTGAACTCTTTTATAAAACATTGATAGCTTATCTTTGCATATTTCGAAATCTTAAATGAGAATAGTCTCATAAAACTAGACTTCAAGAGCTTTTCAAGCATATGTTATGAGTATATATATAGTAGTTCGTATGAAAAAGTTAGTCATATAAAACCTACAAATATTTTTTTTCAAGGTTTTTTTCCTCTCATTTTTCAATCAATTCTCCCGTACATATCATAATTATCATAATTATAGGAAAAATAGATAAACATACAACAACAAAAAAGCTGAAAGTTTAATTTGAGGTTCTTTAATATTACATCAAAAGTAAGAATAATTAAATTATATGTTATAATTGTGATTACTTCATTTTATTTAATTTTCTGATCATCTTCATTTTTATTACATTACATAGTATGTTCATATAAATAAGCATTTTCTATAGTTGTCCTAGTAACATTAAATAAATAGTATAAAGTTGAGTTTTAAAGGTACATAAACAATAATAATATTTTTTAAAATATATTTTATAATAGGTTAGAAACTCTATGAATATGCAAAAGATGTTATAATATGAATTCCCCTTGACTTTATTAATGAGAGAAAACGAATTTATATAGAGAGTACAATGGAAGAATAATAAAGGAAATAAACAACTAAGAAACCCTATACTAATATAACTCTAACAATAATAAAGCAAATAAACAGCTAAGAAACCCTATACTAATATAACTCTAACACTCCCCCGCAATCTGAACGGGAGAAGGATGAATGTTGAGACTGGTATGAAAATCAAGAAAAAGAGATGACGGCAAACCTTTGGTGAAGATGTCAGCAACTTGGCGAGACGAAGGAACATGCAATACATGTACATCACCCAAGGAAACCTTTTCACGTACAAAATGTAAATCTAATTCTACATGTTTAGTGCGTTGGTACTATACTGGGTTGGAAGAAAGATAAATAGCACTAATGTTATCACTGAACACGAGAGTGGCTTTGAGAATTGGACAGTGAAGCTCAAGAAGAAGATTATGAAGCCAAGAAGTTTTGGCGACGACGCTGGTGACTCCACAATATTCAGCCTCGACACTAGAGCGAGAGACGACATGTTGACGTTTGGAGGACCAAGAGATAAGACTATCACCGAGAAAGACATAATACCCAAAAGTAGAACGATAAGTATCGGGGCAGCCAGCCCAGTCAGCATCAGAGTAGGCGATGAGTTGAGAGGAAGAGTAAGAATGAAGAGAAACACTCTGAGATGCAGTACCGCGAATATATCGAAGAACGCGTTTAAGAGAAGGCATGTGATGATTACACAAGGATCATGCATAAACAAACACAGTTGTTGGACCGTAAAAGAAATGTCGGGTCGAGTGAAAGTAAGATATTGAAGAGCACCGACAAGACTACGATAGAGAGTGGGATTAGAGAAAGGTTGAGAGGAGGAAGAGGAAAGCTTAGACTGAGAGTCAGCAGGTATAGTAGCTGGACTACACGTAGTTATGTTAGCACATTCGAGAATTTCAAGAGCAAATTTTTCTTGGGATAGGAAAAGGCCAGAGGAAGAGCGAGTGACAGAGATACCAAGAAAATAGTGAAGAGGGCAAAGGTCAGTCATGGCAAACTCAAAAGAGAGAAGATGCATAAGTCAGCAGGTGTAGTAGCCGAACTACACGTAGCTATGTTAGCACATTCGAGAATTTCAAGAGCAAATTTTTCTTGGAATAGGAAAAGGCCGGAGGAAGAGCGAGTGACAGAGATACCAAGAAAATAGTGAAGAGGGCAAAGGTCATCCATGACAAACTTAAAAGAGAGAAGATGCATAAGTTGAGAGAGAAGGGAAGAAGAAGAAGAAGAAGAGGCAGTGAGGACGATATCATCGACATAAAGCAGAAGAAAAGTGTTGGAGAAAGCGATAAATAAAAAGAGAGGCATCAGATTTATTGCTAATGAAGCTTAGAGACGAAAGATAGGAGGTGAAACGATGATACCAAACCCTAGGATCTTGCTTGAGGCCATAGAGGGCACATTTCAAAAAACAAACATGATCGGGGAGATTAGGATTTGTGTAACCAGGAGGTTGTTTCATATAGACAGTGTCAGAAAGGTGGCCATTAAGGAAAGCATTTTTGACATCGAGTTGATGAAGAGGCCAAGAGAGGGAAAGTGCTAGACTTAGGAAGGTACGGATGGTAGCGGGTTTGACAATCGGACTAAACGTGTCTTCATAGTCAATACCGGGTTGTTGTGTAAAACCTTAGGCTGCAAGACGAGCTTTGTAACATTCAAGAGATCCATCGGAACGAAATTTATAGCGAAATATCCATTTTGAACCAACAAGGTTAACGTTAGGGGGAGAAGAAACAAGGCCCCAAGTGCCATTAGAGTGAAGGGCCGAAAGCTCAACATCCATGGTATTTTTCCAGTTGGTGTCGCAGAGAGACTGAGTATAAGTGCGAGGAAGAGGAGAAAAAGTGGATGGGGAAGAGGCCGAAAGATTAAAAGAGGATGAGGTTTGACAATACCAAATTTTGATCGAGTGATCATATAATGAGTAGAAAAAGCAGACGGTGCAGCTATGGGGGAAAAGGACATGGCTGCGGAAGGGGCAGATGATGTGGCTTCTGTCGTGGAAGTTGATGACGTGGCAATTGCTGACGGGGATGCTGAAATGGAAGTTGCTGACGTGGCAGGTGATGTGGTAGAAGTTGGGGATGATGACTGGGGCAGCGGACGTGGCAGGGGGAAATCCAGGTAGAGGGCCGTGTGTAGGCCGAGATAAAATCAGGAGAAGATGGGAAAGCGATGGTGGATCATCGTCGAAGGAGAGAAAATTATAAGAAGTAGGAGATTCGTCGGGAGAGAAGGAGGGGAATGGAAAAACGATTTAGTCAAACATAACATGGCGCGAAAGGATAAGTTTGTTTGTAGTTAGATCAAGATACCGATATCCTTTGGGTTAGAGGGATAGCCTAAGAAGATACAAGCAGAGGAACGAAGGGAGAGTTTATGAGGAGATGTGGTAGAGATGTTAGGATAACACAGACACCCGAAGACACGAAGGTGGTCATAGATAGGTGCCACGCGATAGATAATTTCAAAGGGAGTACGATAAGAGAGGGTGGTGGTGGGGAGAATGTTGAGAAGATGGATGGCCATATGTAATGCTTCAGCCCAAAAAGGAGGTAAGGATGCTTGAAAAAAAAGAGTTCGAATAATATTATTCACAGTTTGAATGGTTCTCTCGGCTTTACCGTTTTGTTGTGGTGTGTGTGAGCAAGAAAAACAAAATTGGACACCGTTATTGTTAAAAAAATTGTGAAACGACTAATTATCAAATTCACCTCCATGGTCACATTGAAAAGATTTGATTTGAAATTAAATTGAGTATGAACATAGGTGTAAAAAATTAATAAAAACATTAAAAGCATCAGATTTCTGACGTAAAGGGAAAATCCAAAGAAAATGTGAATAGTCCTCCAAAAATATAATGTAATATTTAAAACCACCAATACTAGATTAAAGTGTTATATGCCCAGCGAGCCATCTGTTGACTTCAATATTAACATTATGTCAGTCTTATCATTTAGATTATATCAAACCTTTTATTGAATGCTTCTTTATTGTCGATTACTTATGTAGTATAGATAAAGGTCCCATGGATTACATATGGCTAGGGGGCGGTCGGGATACCTATGGAATGCTCTCAAAGACCGTAATCCTAAAATACGTTCCAAGTTATAGAGGCTGTGAGATGTAGGATATAACTGGTTCACCAAGACTTGTTCATACATGTAACTTTCCAAGAGGTCGACGTGTTCCATTGTCGATGGCTTGTATGACAATACATGTATGAAGATTCATACTTTGGTTATGGAATTGAACGGCCCCGCAAGGATTCCTCGTTGGTGCTATCAAACTTAGAGTCCTTCGGTTTCGTAGTGTGAGATAATCCTTAGACCTGAGATGTCATTGGAAAGGGTACTCCCCACTATGCTTTGATATGCACTTGCACTCTATGTTGGGTATAGTCTGGTAGTGCAGCGGAACAACTAACGGTCGGAAGGGATTCATCCAAGGTCACGAGTACCCGGTATTTCCTACGCTATTGAGTGAAACTGAATGATCGAAAAGTCTCTGGCCAGAGCATAGTCTTAATTATAAGAGGATCGGTGATCCCTGCTTAGAAGACTGGATCATTAGTGTAACCAACATAGTCATTGTTTCTGAGGATATTAGGGTTTCTACCATCGCCAAACCCGAGGTCTTAGACGGGAAAAAGATGGAGGGATTCGACTCACACAAAGATCGAAATCTGAATAGGTTTGCATTTTCATCGTTAACATCTAGCAAGTCGTGGTGACGTGGCTAGATATCGAACCACGATCGATAGGTGCCTTGGGTTAATTGGTGAAATTAATCCAAGGCCTAGTTAATTATTATGAATAATTAATCTAGCCTATGGAAGGACATATTGTTAGCTTGTTAATGAGCCTAAGGGGTCACACAATACTTGAGAATTTTAAATAAATAATATAAAAATAAATCAAAATTAAGAAAATAATACAACAAAAAATCGGGCTCAGGAAATAGCACATTCCGCGCTGCCTGGACGCGGAATGGGCAGATTCCGCGCTCGTGCAGCGCGAAATGTATTTAATTTTTTTTATATATAAAATGCCCATTCCGCGCTGCTCGAGCGCGGAATGGGCATTTTATAATTTTTTTAAAAAAACTTTTGCCCATTCCGCGCTGCCCGAGCGCGGAATGGGTAAAAGTAAAAAACAAACCAGCGTGTATAATTTCCGGATTCTTTCTTGTTCCTTCTTTATTCACTTCTTTCTCCCTTCCTACAATTTCCCCACACACATTCCTTCATACAATTTCTCCAAACAAATCCTTTTTCCAAAAATCCTCTCCAAATTTCTCCAAATTTAAGAATTTAAGGTAATCTTTCACTTTCATATACTTCTTATTTTGTTAAATTCGTTTATAAATTACATTATAGAATTTATGTTAATTCGAATTAAATTAGAGTTTAAATTAGTTCGATTTTTAGGTAGGTTATAATTTCGAATTTATATGTATAATTTCAAATATTTAGGTTTAATTTGTTTTATAATTTTGAATTTGATATTTATGGATTAAACTTTGATATATTTTTTAGGTATAATTTCGGATGATTAGTCATAATTTGTATGTGTAATTTGAAGTTTTAGTTATATCTTCTATGTAGAATATTGAATTTAGTGTTTAGGTATGTTTTGGTTTGAACTTTGATATAAATTTTAGGTATAATTTTTTATTATGTATAATTTTTATGTATGTAATTTCAGATGTTTAGGTATAATTTGTATGTATAATTTTGAATTTTTAGTGATATTTTGTATGTATAATATCGAATTTAGCATTTATGGTTTGAACTTTGATATAATTGTTAATTTTTTATATCATGTTGAACACAATTTATGTTTCCATATAAGTTTGAAGTCTAATTTAAAATATTTAGGTTTACATAGTATGTATAATTTTGAATGAGTAGTTATAACTTTTAGGTTTAATTAGTAATATCAAAGTATAATTTAATTTTTTGAACTATAGTTTGTACGTATAATTTTGAATTTAGTGTTAATTTATTGTTTGAGTTTTGATATTATATAGAAAATGTCGAGGGCGAACACAGTTAATGTTTTAATATACACGGATGGTCAAATTATTGAAGACTTAAATTCAGTGAGATATAGCACTCGTCCAAGCACTAACATGAGAATATGTCGTACGATCACATATGCTAAATTGCTGGAGAAGTTATATGCGAAAACAAGAACTGATCCGAATCATTTTTCATTAAAAGTAATTTTAAAATTTGAATTTGAAAAGAGAAATGTGATGAGGGAGAGGACAATGGAGATCAAAGACGATTATACTTTAGCGTTTTTCTTGGATCGTAACATTGTTGATGAATTCATCTAACTTTATATTGACAAAGAACCAATTCAACATCAAGTGACGTCGTTACAGCCACCCCAATTCATGTCGTATTTTACACAGCCCACAATACCAGATTTAAATGCGCAGTCACAATCACATGTGTGGGAAAATCGTGAGTTGCACAATTTTTTTTCAAGTGGTGTGGGGAGTTCTACAATTCAAGAGTTGCATCAAGGTAGTTTATTCTTATATTTACATTGTGTTATCATATTTACTACCAAATTTCATATTTGTGTATATTATTTTTCTTTTCTTTGGAGAATGTAAAACAATTTAACTTTTTTGTGATTTGCATTTTTAAGTGCTTCTACAACAGGTCATTTGTTTAGGCATTTTGAAACTGTACAAAATTCCCCTTTGGATTTTGTAATTCCTAACGTGCAAGCAGGTAAATATGAATCTTTTAATAAGTTTCATATATGTTGTATTCATTTTATTCGTAACTTGTTATTCTTATTTTTACATATTGTCATAATATTTATATTTAATTGCAGGTACGTCTACATAAAATTCCCCCTTGGTAAATCCCCATTCGAGGAATTGTGTAATTCCTGCCATGCAAGCAGGTAATTATAAATTTCACAATGGTTGTATTCCTTTGATTCGTGACTTCCTATTCTTATTTTTACATACTGTCATCATATTTATATTTAATTGCAGGTCCGTCTACACAAAATTCCTCTTTGGTAAATCTCCATTCGAGGAATTTTGACATGCAAACAGGTAATTGTGAATCTTCTAATAAGTTTCATAATGGTTGTATTCCTTTGATTCGTGACTTATTATTCTTATTTTTACATGTTGTCGTCATATTTATCTTTATTTGTAGGTCCGTCTACACAAAGTCGTCATGAATTTGAGCATCCTAATTTTGGCTCTATTGATTTTGCAAACATTGAGAATGATAATATTGGGAATGACGATGACAGTGATGATTCTGACTGTTCGATCCATATTCATACAGACGACGAGATGAAAGAACACGTCAGCAATGCAATGAGGGATGAAGATGAAGATGATGAGAGTAATGTACCAATGAATGAAGATGTTCCTCCCACAAGAGCTGAAAAAAGACCTCATGAAGTGCTCCCATTCTACTCCACCACATTTCCAGAAGTAGAAGGTGATTCACTACATCAAGAAAGTGCAGGTTTGACCCGGAGAATAATTTATGATCATGCGGAAGGTAATCTTCGCAAGGGCCAAGTTTTTGACAACAAACTCAGCTTGCAAGCAGCAGTGAAAAAGTACCACGTGCAGCATGCACGGCGCAAGTTTAAGGTGACAATTAGTAATTCGACAGTGTATGCCGTAAAATGCAAACATGGATGCCCTTTTAGACTGCGTGGAAGTTTGTTGAAGAGTACTAATTTCTGGAAAATTACAAGGTATGAAGGGTCATACACATGTTTTGCTGAAGATTGTTCCAAGAACCACTTTAACTTGGACATAAACATGATCGCAAATGAACTTCTACCAGAAGTGAGGAAGGATCCGTCATATAAGGTAGATCTAATTAGACTAATGGTGTCAAAAAAATGGCAATTCGATATTTCGTATGGGAAGGCTTGGTACAGTTTGCGACGTGCAAATGAGATTGTATACGGCACGTGGGAGGATTCAGTTACATGGTTGCCTAAATTTTTGGGAGCTATCCAGAAGTGGAATCCGGCTACGGTTGTTGAATGGTGGGACAAAAGACCGAATCAAAACCCAAAATGCTGAAATATTTGTTTTGGGCGTTCAAGCCATGTATAGATGGATTCCGACATTGTCGAAGAGTCATATGTGTTGACGGGACTCATTTGTACGCACGACACAAGGCTAAGTTGTTGGCTACATCAACTCTGGATGGAAATCAGAATATTTTGCCTCTAGCATACGCCATCGTTGATAATGAGTCCAACGAGTCTTGGTTATGGTTTTTGCAGTTGGTTTGCAAACATTTTTTGATGCCTGATGAAGGTGTTTGCCTTATTTCTGATTGTCATAAAGGCTTATTAAATGCTACTCGATATATACCCGCGTTTACCCCTCCCCTGGGAGCTCATAGATATTGCCTACGACATGTGAGTTCAAACTTTAATGCTCAATTCAAAAGTAAAGCTTTGAAGGAACTGTGTTATGTAGCAGGTATGACACATAACATCTGAAAGTTTGACCAAGCTAAGGATCCGGTTGCGTTGAATTATTTGAAAGGTATCCCACAAGAAAAGTGGACATAGGCATATGATGGAGGGATGCGGGAAGGCATTATGACGACGAACATGGGAGAAAGCTTAAACGATGTGTTGAAAGGTACTCGACATCTTCCACCCACAACAACTGTTGAGTACACATTTCATCGCATTGTGGAATATTTTGCTGATCGAGTACAAATGGCTTTGGCAATGAGGGAACAACCCCTGACGACATATGCATATAAAATGTACAATGAGTGGGCAAGAAAATCCTCAAACCACACATCAACAGTTTTTTTTTTGGTTGGATTACACGGGTCAAGTTAAAACTCCCCGACAGATGGGGTCCGGTAATCATACTTACACGGTCGACATCAAAGGTAAATATTGCTCTTGTGGAAAATGGATTTTTCATCGAATTCCGTGCTCACATGCAATAAAATTATGTGAGAAATTACAAATTAGGTCGTCCTCGTATGTTGAAAAATATTACTTTGTCCATGAATATTTGAAATCATATCAAGGGAGGTTCTATGCGTTTCCTAAATCACTTTATTGGGACACCCCTAATTTTGAGTTGGTCCATGACCTTGATCTGAGGAAGCCACCTACTGTAGGTCGACAACGGAGTACTCGAATTCCCAATGAGATGGATTGGCCCTAGTTAGATTCAGACTAAATTCAAATTATTTGTAGCGTGTTTTTGACAATTAGACTCAAGTTTTATTAAAAAACTATTGTTTTTGCTGATTTTGTGACTCGTATTTGGCCTGTTTTGTGCATTTTTTGGCTATGGCTTGAACATAGAAATTGCAGGTGGTGTTGTGAACTTTGTGGGGCTGCAAGATTTGGGTCATTTCGATGCCCGGGGTGAAGAAATATGATGTTTCAAAGCAGCCCCGCCTGTTTAAAAAACTAGTAGTTTTTGTTGATTTTAGTCAATTTCCTCCCTTTTTCGTGTGTTTTCGGGTTTCGACTTCAATGTAAAAAAATGTAAATTTGAGCATAAACTTCATAAAACAACAAGAATTGGGTGGTTTCGATGCCCGGGTCAACAAATACGACATGGCAAAAAAAATAAAAAATAAAAACAGTTTTTTTTTTAACAAATAATGACTTTTTCTTTGTTTCCATGTCATTTTTTTCCCTTTTTCATGCGTTTTTGGGTTTCGACTTGAACGTAAGAAATGTAGATTTGAGCATAAACTTCGTACTACATCAAGAATTGGGTCGTTTCGATGCCCGAGTGAAGAAATACGACAAGGCAAAAAAAATAAAAAAATAGCAGTTTTTTTTATACAAATAATGACTTTTTCTTTATTTCCGGCTCATTTTTCGTGCATTTTCGGGATTCTGCTCGAACATAAAACATGTAGATTTAAATATAAACTTCGTAAAACAACAAGAATTGGCTCGTTTCGATGCCCGAGTGAAGAAATACTACAAGGCAAAAAAAATAAAAAAATAGCAGTTTTTTTTATACAAATAATGACTTTTTCTTTATTTCCGTCTCATTTCTCACCCTTTTTCGTGCATTTTCGGGATTCCGCTCGAACATAAAACTTGTAGATTTACATATAAACTTTGTAAAACAACAAGAATTGGTTCGTTTCGATGCCCGAGTGAAGAAATATGACAAGGCAAAAAAAATAAAAAAAAATAGCAGTTTTTTTATACAAATAATGACTTTTTCTTTATTTCCGGCTCATTTTTCTCCCTTTTTCGTGCATTTTCGGGATTCCGCTCGAACATACAACTTGTAAATTTACATATAAAATTCGTAAAACAATAAGAATTGGCTCGTTTCGATGCCCGGGTCGACAGATATGACAAGGCAAAAAAAAATAAAAAAATAGCAGTTTTTTTTATACAAATAATGACTTTTTCTTTATTTCCGTCTCACTTTTCTCCCTTTTTCATGCATTCTCGGGATTCCGCTCAAACATAAAACTTGTAGATTTACATATAAACTTCATAAAACAACAAGAATTGGCTCGTTTCGATGCACGGGTCAACAAATACGACAAGACAAAAAAGAAATAAAAAAAATAGTTTTTAACTAAAAAAATTACGAAAAACTAAACTACCCATGTGGCCTTGTGCCTCGATGTCCCCCTATGCCACATTGCGTGGGGTACCTCATCCTAGTAGACCGTCTTGGCATTACGGTAACTTTATCACTCATCTGGTTCATCTGGTTGTCCATACCCAAAGAGAACGGAATAGGCGATGTACGAGTATAATGCTCCACTGGTGAAGGTTCATTAAAAGTTTGTGGAGGTGGTTCATTGAATATGTAATCAACGAACGAACTCTGCATAGGCGTTGTGAACAAATCCGACACCGCAGACATCGGGGGACGGTAAAAAGGTGAAAATGAAGGCCCACCTTGGTACTGAGGTGGAAACCCGGAAGAGGAAGGTCCGCCTCGGTACTAAGATGGAAATTCGGAAGAGGAAGGTCCACCTTGGTACTGAGGTGGAAACCCAAAAGAAGAAGGTCCGACTCGGTGCTGAGATGGAAACCCGGAAGAGGAAGGTCCGCTTTGGTACTGAGGTGGAAACCCGGAAGAAGAAGGCCTGCCTCAGTGCTGAGATGGAAACCCGGAAGAGGAAGGTCTTCCTCGGTGCTGAGGTGCTGAAGCCGAAGATGAAGGTCTATCTCGGTACTGAGGTGGAAACCAGGAAGAGGAAGGTCCGCCTCGGTGCTGAGGTGCAAAAGTCGGGGCTGAAGAGGATGGTCCATCCTCATCCTCACCATCTTCTACATCTTCATCATCATCATCATCTTCTATACCTTCAGAGTCTTCCAATGCACTCCGGCTTCTCCTCCACGTCTATGACTGTGAGAACCAGATGCTACATCGCCATGACGTCCACATGTGACCAGATTTGCAAGGCCGATGAGACCCGATCGCACTTGTCCAAGTACCCTCCTAACTCCATGGCTACTTTGAGGGGCTTTTTCAATAGTATTTTGCAGGCCTTGAATGCGATTATACTGAAAAGATAAAACAAAAGAGTTAAGCAAAAAATCATAGAAAAAACAACTATATTAGAACAATAAGTATATTTACTAACCACATTCTGCAATAGAGGGGCCGACCTTGTTTGATATCCCACTGTTCTCCTAGACAAGGTAGGTGAAATATAACGACGAGTGATTCTATCATACCATTGGTTGTATCCCGGCTCTGTGTCGTCTCTACCCTGAATAGGTTGTCCAGTCACAGTTCTATTGCCCCGATCATTCCACATTGCAATGTGGGGACCGTTTTCGTTTTCCCAATCTATATTCTTCCCCCTACGGTCCCTCCTTCGAACAGGTGCAACAGGAGGTGGAATATTTTGTCTGAGTCCAAATTGCCGCAAAACACGCTCAGGACGATGATGCTCCACAACGTCGAAGAATATCATCGGAACTGATGCTTTCCACACAACAATGTCCAAGCATTCAGGTGGCAACTAGTCGATGTCTTCATCATTGAAATTGTATGGAGTCCAAACAAACTGAAATATGAAAAAGGTATATAAAAGAATTTAATACTGAAGGATATAATATTTTAATATAAAAACGTCATGATAATATTTTTACTCACATGTCCTTCGGCCATCTGATCAAGTCCATCTCTAATTGTCCGGACTCTGTGAGGGACAACAATGTCATTTGTAACAGGGCGATACCACCTTTAAACATGAATCACACAATTAAGTACAAAAATAAGGGTTTTTCTAGTTAAAATTGTTAATCAATTAAAATTCATGAAAATAGCAGTAAATTACCGTGCACCATAAGGAGCTCGGGCAATGCCATGATCATCAATTCCCGCCACTGGCTCAGGAACATTACTAGGTCTGACAACCAAGATCCTAGACCACACCCATATCTGTTAATGAATATATACACATGATTAAAAATCACGAATTATCATAAAAAAAATAACATAACAATATTTAAATAATCATTCTCCCCACCTGTAACAATGGCACACAAGCATCTATATTTTTCTGACCTAGTGTGGATGCTTTGCTCAGCCCCCGATATAGCCACGCCAATACACGACTCCCCCAGCTATAGGTGTTTGTTGCGCTAATATCTTCAAATAACGTCAACCATAGTACTGGAACAACATCTCCGGTGGTGTTGGGACACAACATGCCAAGCAACCTAAGTGCCCAACAACAAGCTATCTGGTCGACTTGCATTTCCTCAGATTCGGGGGTGATTTGTGTTGGGAATTATAAGAATAAAACGTAGCGGAAAGTAAATTTAATTCCCAAAGCCCGAATCATCTCTAATCCTCGTGTTTAATTGTGTATAGAAAGATTACCTTTCTCGCGTATGTTGATTTTTGAACGTGATCCTTTTCTCTAACGCCGAATTTGCCAACGTCTCTAATTCGTCACGCCAGAATCAAAAACGAAAAAATCCTCCTTTCTTCCTTGTCAAAGACGGCTAGAGAGAGAGAGAGAGGTGGGAGACTTTTTCTTGGAGAGAAAGTTATGTAAGTTGCCTTGTGTTATTTTTCACCTTGTGATATATTTATATCATTATGAAACAATAACCCTAGCATGCAAGAGCCCTATTTGGGCGTCTATTTGGCCGCCCCTTAGTGGGCTCGAAAGCCTTCGGGTTTTTGTCTTGCTTGCTAATTAATTAATCGGATAATTTATTTATCCAATAAATAAATTGATAATCCAATTAATTCAATTCTTAATTAATTTATAATTCAATTTCTCCAAGAAATTAATTAACTCATTAATTAATTTAATTAATTAATTAAATTATCCAATAATTAATTAATTAATTACGGCATCCAATGCCGTGAATATCTCTCAAGTCTTTTTTCCATGTTTTTCCTTTAAGCGCGACTCTTTAGGTTCGTCTCAAAAGGCAATTGGGAGGAATCCAAAGGGGTGTGAGTGACACCTAGCCAGTCTCGTGGCTCACACCGTAACCCAATTGAGAACGAATGAATAGGATCATTCCAAACCTTTACGCCGTGAATACCGTATGTGTATAAACCTTTTATTCTTATATCCCAGTCAAGTAAGAGTCATGGTTTAAAGTCAAACTCATATAACTTGACCATATGCCTAAGCTCATAATAAGTTGAGGTATTTAAATGCTTTGGCCAAAGACTTTTATCCTCACTTATTCATGATCGCATAGGATATTTTACTCATTCACTTATGAGAGAATAAATTCCATATTGCAAATCAGTTAACAATGCTACTTGCCCATCAAGTCGCACTTCGAGGTCGATTCCACCAACAGATGATTTGAATCTAACTACTCTAATGACAGACTTGATGTCACAAGTACATCTTCAACTCGATTTCTCAGGTCAGAGGTACACACATACCTATCACTACTTATCAATTTCATTATTGACTGTCAATGAGTGAATACCCATGTGATGAACTGATGCGAGCCGTGTCCGAACATATCAGTCCAACTGACACGTCTATGATATAAGTTCCCACTACCATTTTCATAGTGTACGACTGACACTTTTTCTATTGAAACTTACATCATACAAGTCTTTATTCACTATTAATGCCCAATCAATATTTCTTAGCGAACCCTTTTAGGTGTCAAGGGTCAAACCATTCTAGTGCCTTTCCTCCTATCCCATAGGAGGTAGAAGGTTCGCCTTGTCATCAAGGACTTTACGTTGTTTATTCACACCTTATAAATTCCTATAAGAAAACAACAATCAACTGCCTTACATTAATAGAAAAACCATAGTTTAGTTATAATGTTTATGCCCTATAAATCTATCATCTTTATGGCATTCGAGGGCATATACTCTAACAATCTCCCACTTGCACTCAATGCCATTTGCTGTGGTATTTAATACCCATCTTTTCGAGATATTTTTCCAGCACCGCCTGTGCCAATGGCTTGGTCAATGGATCAGCGACATTGTCGGCTGAGACTATTTTCTGAATAGCTATTTCACCTCGTGCAACGATCTCTCTTATGATGTGATATCTCCTCTATATGTGTTTGGATTTATTGTGAGACCTAGGTTCCTTCGCTTGCCCTATAGCTCCAGTGCTGTCACAATAAAGTGGCAACGAGAGTTTTATGCTAGGAACCACTTGAAGTTCCTCAACGAACTTCCTAATCCAAACAACTTCTTTAGCTGCCTCTGAGGCAACTATGTATTCAGCCTCTGTGGTGGAGTCTACGGTTGTGCTTTGTTTGGAACTTTTCCAAGTCACCGCTCCACCATTTAGAGTAAATACAAATCCCGAGGTGGATTCCCGATCATCAACATCAGATTGGAAATCCAAATTAGTGTACCCGTCCACCCTCAGGTCACCACTTCCATAAGTGAGAATCATATCCTCTTTTCAGATACTTTAGGATATTCTTCACAGCTATCCAATGTTCCTTACCAGGGTTTGCTTGAAATCGACTAACAACGCTCACAGCATAAGCAATGTCGGGTCTAGTACAGAGCATCGCGTACATCAAGCTGCCCACAGCAGACGCATAGGGTATAATGTTCATTTTTTTTCTATCTTCCTCACTTTGAAGACACATAGATTTCGAAAGATGTATCCCATTTTTCATTGGTAGGAACCCTTTCTTAGAATCTTCCATCCTATACCTTTTTAGGACCTTTTCTAAGTAAAGGACTTGAGAAAGTCCTATCATTCTTTTGGTTCGATCTCTATATATCCGAATCCCTAGAATATAGGCCACTTCTCCCAAGTCTTTTATGGAGAATGTACTCGAAAGCCACTTCTTGGTTGTGGTGAGCATTCCTATGTCATTCCCAATGAGTAATATGTCATCTACATATAACACTAGGAATGTCAACTTGCTCCCACTGACCTTCTTGTAAACACAGGGCTCGTCTTCATTTTTGATGAAGTCAAATCCTTTGACAACCTCATCAACACGTAGATTCCAGCTACGAGACGCTTATTTGAGTCCATAAATGGATCTCTCAAGTTTACACACCTTATGAATATGCTCCTCGGATTCAAAACCTTTAGGCTGTTCCATATAGATATCCTCTTCTAGGAATCCATTTAGGAAACCAGTTTTGACACCCATTTTCCATATTTCATAATCTAGGTGTGCATCTATTGCAAGTAGAATCCTTATTGATTTGATCATAGCCACTGGCGAGAAGGTTTCTTGGTAGTCAATTCCTTCCTTTTGACTATACCCTTTCGCCACTAACCTGGCTTTGTAGGTGTCTACTTTGCCATCAACACCAAGCTTTCTCTTGTAGATCCATTTACACCCTATTGGTTTTACCCCTTCAGGTTGGTCTACAAGTTTCCAGACTTGGTTTGCATGCATCGAATCAATCTTAGTTTGCATAGCTTCACGCCATCTAGCAGCATCCACATCCACCATCGCTTGATCAAAAGTGGAGGGATCATTTCCATGATCCTCCTCTAACACAGAATGGAGATCCAACTCCCTCTGCATTAGATATCCGTACCTCTCAGGCGGTTGAGATACTCTATTCGATCGTCGTGGTTGTGGTTGTGTTATAGAAGGTTCGGTTCTCACTCCCTGTGTAGATGTATCCAGTGGGGTTTCATTTTGTTCGTCTAGAACAATCTTTCTACCCGCTCCTCCTTCTTGGATGAACTCATCTTCAAGAAAGTGGACTTGTAAGGCTACAATGATCCTTTGATCATTGTGCAGGTAAAAGAGGTATCCCATAGAATCTTCAGGATATCCAACGAAACGTCCCTTTAAGGACCTAGACTCCAACTTGTCCACTTTAGTCTTTTTGACATAAGTCGGACATCCCCAAATCTTTATGTGGTTAAGACTTAGTTTCCTATTTCTCCACATTTCATAGGGAGTCATAGGAACGGACTTGGACGGACATCTATTTAAAATGTGGGCAGCTGTAAGCAGCGCGTGACCCCACCGTGAAATGGGTAAATCAGTGTAGCTAAGCATGGATCGAACCATGTCCAACAAGGTTCGATTCCTTCGCTCTGCTACTCCATTCAACTGTCGAGTCGCTGGAGGTGTGAGTTGCAATACTATATCATTCTTTTTGAGGTATGAGTCAAACTCGTCGCTCATATATTCTCCTCCTCGATTAGATCGAAGAGTTTTTATACGTTGACTTGTTTGATTTTCCACTAAAGCCTTGAATTCCTTGAACTTATCAATGGATTCAGACTTATGCTTCATCAGGTACACTAGATTATATCGAGAATGGTCGTCAGTGAAGGTGATAAAGTGGTAGGAGTCATTTTTACGTGTTATTAAGCCCCTTTGCATTTATGTTTTAGGTTCATTTATCGCTCGATTTTGTCACTTGTGCGTTTAATTCGTGCATTAAGTGATTTCAGGCCTTAAGTGGATACAATCGAATAAAGGGTGGAAAAAGGACGTATAAAACAAGTTAGGCCAAGATGTTTCACACCTCTACGACCAAACAAGCAAGAAACAAGCTGGAGTTAGCCAAAATCATATTTTAGTACCATTTCCGCACACCTGGGCGCCAAATCAGAAACAACCTCCACATTGGAACGTCATTTTGATATATTTAGAGACAGAATTGGATGAAGTAGCCTTCTACAAAGTTGTATATGTATGTCTTATCGTCACATGGGGACTTGAAGCATCAAATTCGGAGGTCTTTGGAGAATTTTATGAATAAAACACTATCTCTGCGCTGGAAAACACGAAAGTGGCAGCTCCCATTCTTAGTAGGTGGAAAACAAGAGAATGGTGTGGAAAACAAGAGAATGGTAGTTCACATTCTTGGTAGATGGAAAGCAAGAGAATGGTAGGTGGAAAGAAAAGAGAATGGAAGGACATGTTCTTGGTAGGTGGATTTTTTGGCTATAAAAGGAGGATTGGAGGCCATCCTACAAACACACTTGAAAACACATTCCCCATTGGGGGAGCCTAAACACATCTTATCATCATCTTCATCATCCTTAGATTTGTTATGAATATTATCAAGAACTTTTGAAGGTGAAGAAATCAAGAAGCATGGAAGAGATGAAGATCGAAGTTCAACCATAAAAAATACGAGGGAGTTTCTTAGATTTAGATTTGTTTTTGTCTATGAATATGAATCTTAATTTAAGTTCCTATCTTTTATCTTTTATGATGAAATAGATTCTTCGAACTAAAGCCATGTTGAGGCTTAATTATGATAATTGAGATATAAATTGTGTTTTTCATATTAATTCTATTGTTGCTTTGTGTCTTGATCTTGTTTGAATGCATCATATGCTTAGCTACCATATGCATGATTTATTGCTTAAATTATTCGTTCGAGAGAAGGTAATTTAAGGTGCAAAGATGATCATCACATAATCCGTAAAAAATAGGGAATTTCCCCTAGAGATAGGTAGAGATTCCCGGGTGCAGTTAGCCGGATTAATCCGAGGAAATTCTAGAACTTGAATGCATGATTGTTGGTTAGATTCTCGGATAGACATATCTAGAGAACCATCAATTAATCATAGGATTATTACAGCCGAGACATCGGGTAGTAATTATTTAAGGTTTTTTCCACCAAATCAACATTAGTCTAATAATATGAGAACATGTTTGTAATGAAAATTGATTAATTTATGCCAACACATGTGTCTTAGTTGCTCTCTTCCATAGCTATCTTGATTTCGACATCCTGTTTCTTATATCTTACTTCCATAATATTTTAGTTAATTCTTGTTTTAGTTTAAGTTCTTCAATTGCTTTAAAATCATAAACTAAAATACAAGTCCTTGAGGTTCGACAACCCGACTCTATTGTCCACTTTATTACTACACACGACCAGTCCACTTGCTGTGCAAACACGTGAGGATTTTTCGTGTCAAGTTTTTGGCGCCGTTGCCGGGGACTTGTTTAATTTTAGTTTTTGATTTTATTGCAAGTTTTAAGTATTTATTTTATTTTTATTAAATTTTTTTATTATTATTATTTTTATTTTTTTCTTACACTCTTAGCTCGCAATGGCTAGAAATTTTCCAGATATGACCCTTTCGGAGAATCAATTATGGCTGCAAAGCGTCATTCAATTCGCAAAGGATAACAATTTTCCTGATATGACACTACCGGAGAATCAATTATGGTTGCAAAGCGTCATTGAAGCGTGTTATGCACAAGGGTTCTTTCCACAACATTACCAAGAAATAATTCCTACTCCGGAGGAACAACTTGATAACACCATTGGAGAGCTCCACTTTATGATGAAGGACGCACGGCGGGAAATGAAGGAGATGAATCATCAACTCAAGCAACTAACGAGCGACATATCTGAGAAAGTACCATGGGCATTGCTTGGTACCACTGAGATAGATCAAAAGGAGGAATTCAACACCGTGATGTTGAATGAAATGAAGTTGGAAAATTCGAAAGCAGATTCCTCCAACGATGAGCATTCGACTCCTATCCTTTCTGAGGGTGTTGACATTTCTTTACTTTCTTCCCTAGCCACAGGTAAATCGGTATTTGATGCCGACGATGGTAAGTTGTTATTGAATGTAGGAGATGACATGGTTAATTTCGATAACTATGAGGTTTTTGAGCATCTAATTGATTTTGATTTGTCTTTACACATTGATGTTTTTGATCCTTTTAGTGTTGAGCACTTTCATGAAAAACAAGCCAATAATCTTCAACATCCATACATGATGGAGCTGAAATATGTCAAGGTGATTGGTGAAGAAAAACGAGACATTATCTCTAGCTTGGCGAAAAATCTGCACCACCATCCGGAGCATGAGGAAGAAAGGGTAATAGAGGTATTGAGGGGCCATAAAAAAACTCGTGAGTGGATGATTGTTTGGTCTAACCCTAGGATATGTAGCACAAATAATTGGTCAATCTTCACTACAAAGGGCAAAAGGTTGAAGCGATACCCAATAGTGGATTGGAGAACAAATAAGGCATTTATACATAAATCGCCTTGAGCCAATCTCTTACATAAAGTCAAGCTAGTGACTTTAAAAGAGCGCTTCTTGGGAGGCAACCCAAGCTTTGTGAGTTTTCTTTTGTTTTTTTTCTTTTTTTTTTTTGTTTTTGCTTTTCGTTTTATTTGTTTATGTTCAAACATGCACTTTTGGCATGTATGTTTTCTTATGCTTGATGGTTTGAAAAGTTGAAGTGTTAGATATGATAGACATTTGGACCCCATGTTTAGAGATGCTTATTTTACTCGAGCGGAGAAGAAGCTTTGTAACGATGCATTGGAAGTTAAAGGATGTTTTTCAACATCCTTGGTTGTAAGTGTTCTTTTACCGTTGCGTATACTTGTTGTAACAACATTGAGGACAATGTTGGATTTGAGTTTGGGGGTAGAAGAGTGCTTATTTTGAACATTGAAAATGCAATGCTAATTTTTAGCTTGAGTTTAGGGGAAAGTTTGTATGATATCATGTTTAAATACTTCTTTGTTGAGAAAATCAAGTATAAATTGTTTTTTTTTTAGTCCTTCCAATTGATGCATTTAAATTGATTAACTTTAAAAAATGGCATGATTTTTTGAAATAATTTGAATTTAAATGAACATATATATTTTTGAAATTGCTCATGGAGACCCTAGACTAGGATTGATTTCTTAGATGATTCACATTGCACAATAAATCGAGGGTAGAGGAGTTGAGAGGATAACCATCTTGAGACACTTAAGGAGTTTTTCCCGGAAAAATTAACTTAGATTTTTCATAAGGTTATAAATTGAGTAGTAATTTTTTTATGCTAAACAATGAATTAAAAAGGTTGAAGTTTGGTATGACCACAAGTGGTCAGGCTAATATGTACTGGAGGTGAAAAGTTTCATGCCTATATACTGTACTATTATGCTAATTTGAGCTAAGCTCAAGCCAAAAAGAAGCGAATTGTTTAAAAGATCTAGTTTTATTTCGTGGCCTTTGACAGTCGAGTGATTAAATCCTTAGGAGTGTCTTTACACTTAATGCCCCAAAACTATCGAGTTTGGGAGTCATTGATCTAAAGCTTGTTACATGGGTGCCATAGAAAGCCTAATGAAATAAAACATGACACATGATCTAGCCTTAATGAAGTTAATTGGAAAGTTTCATATGAATTGAAAGTTTGAATGTTTGAGATAATGAAATTTAAATGGCTATGAAATTTTCTATGATTCTTATGCTTTGTGTTTGATCATAAAGTTGATAGATATGGGATTAATGTCCAAAATTTGGTAAGGATGCCTCTCGACTTTAATACCTTAGATTTATTTTCACTACACCCTATGGAGTCTTTTCCAGTATTGGTGTCACATGAGCAAAAGTAGTTGATATGTATATATATTTGTGAGTTGTAAAAGGATGATTTTGTGCCATTTATTCTTGTTAATTATGTTGAGATGTATTCATCTGGTTGAGATCGAAAGTTTGTTAGATTTTGTGGGTATATCGTCTGCAAACCCTCACGAGACTATAACTCGTCCTTTGAGGTAACTCAAACGTTTAAAGGCTTGTTGCACATGCTAAGTGCAATCGTTTACTCCACGAAAGTGAGTTCGTTTGTTATTTTTGTTTTCTCTTTTTGGTTGATGATGTTTTTTGTGCCCTAGACCTTTTATTGCCCAAGGTCGAGCAATTGATAAGTTTGGGGGAGTTGGTAGGAGTCATTTTTACGTGTTATTAAGCCCTTTTGCGTTTATGTTTTAGGTTCATTTATCGCTTGATTTTGTCACTTGTGCGTTTAATTCGTGCATTAAGTGATTTCAGGCCTTAAGTGGATACAATCGAATAAAGGGTGGAAAAAGGACGTATAAAACAAGTTTAGGCCAATATGTTTCACACCTCTATGACCAAACAAGCAAGAAACAAGCTGGAGTTAGCCAAAATCATATTTTAGTACCATTTCCGCACACCTGGACGCCAAATCAGAAACAACCTCCACATTGGAACGTCATTTTGATATATTTAGAGACAGAATTGGATGAAGTAACCTTCTACAAAGTTGTATATGTATGTCTTATCGTCACATGGGGACTTGAAGCATCAAATTCGGAGGTCTGTGGAGAATTTTATGAATAAAACACTATCTCTGCGCGGGAAAACACGAAAGTGGCAGCTCCCATTCTTAGTAGGTGGAAAACAAGAGAATGGTAGTTCACATTCTTAGTAGGAGGAAAGTAAGAGAATGGTAGGTGGAAAACAAGAGAATGGTAGTTCACATTCTTGGTAGATGGAAAGCAAGAGAATGGTAGGTGGAAAGAAAAGAGAATGGAAGGACATGTTTTTGGTAGGTGGATTTTTTGGCTATAAAAGGAGGATTGGAGGCCATCCTACAAACACACTTGAAAACACATTCCCCATTGGGGGAGCCTAAACACATCTTATCATCATCTTCATCATCCTTAGATTTGTTATGAAGATTATCAAGAACCTTTGAAGTTGAAGAAATCAAGAAGCATGGAAGAGATGAAGATCGAAGTTCAACCATAAAAAATACGAGGGAGTTTCTTAGATTTAGATTTGTTTTTGTCTATGAATATGAATCTTAATTTAAGTTCCTATCTTTTATCTTTTATGATGAAATAGATTCTTCGAACTAAAGCCATGTTGAGGCTTAATTATGATAATTGAGATATAAATTGTGTTTTTCATATTAATTTTATTGTTGCTTTGTGTCTTGATCTTGTTTGAATGCATCATATGCTTAGCTACCATATGCATGATTAATTGCTTAAATTATTCGTTCGAGAGAAGGTAATTTAAGGTGCAAAGATGATCATCACATAATCCGTAAAAAATAGGGAATTGCCCCTAGAGATAGGTAGAGATTCCCGGGTGCAGTTAGCCGGATTAATCCGGGGAAATTCTAGAACTTGAATGCATGATTGTTGGTTAGATTCTCGGATAGACATATCTAGAGAACCATCAATTAATCATAGGATTATTACAGTCGAGACATCGGGTAGTAATTATTTAAGGTTTTTTCCACCAAATCAACATTAGTCTAATAATATGAGAACATGTTTGTAATGAAAATTGATTAATTTATGCCAACACATGTGTCTTAGTTGTTCTCTTCCATAGCTATCTTGATTTCGACATCCTGTTTCTTATATCTTACTTCCATAATATTTTAGTTAATTCTTGTTTTAGTTTAAGTTCTTCAATTGCTTTAAAATCATAAACTAAAATACAAGTCCTTGAGGTTCGACAACCCGGACTCTATTGTCCACTTTATTACTACACACGACCAGTCCACTTGCTGTGCAAACACGTGAGGATTTTTCGTGTCATAAAGTAAAGGAAACCTCGTCTGGCCATTTCTCCAAATGGACGAAAAACGTCAGTATGCACTAAACCTAATATTTGTGAAGCCCTTTCAAAGCTCCATGTGAAAGGCGATCTAGCCATCTTACCTTTGAGACAAGATTCACAAGTAGGATAGGGATCCAATCCCAGTGGGCCAATTAGCCCATCTTTTTCCATTTTGCGAATCTTTGGTTCGCCAGCATGGCCTAGTCGAAGGTGCCATATCAATCGTTGGTTTATTTCAAGCCTACTACGTTTCCTTTGTATAGTATTCATTGCATACTCATTCTGGACACTAAGGTAATACAATCCATTTATCAAAGAAGCAAAGCCTACAAATTTATTACCATAATAAATGTTGCATCGTTCATCAATAAAACGGAAAGTGTAACCATTCTTAACTAAAACGGGAATAGAAATAATGTTTTTAAGCCCATTAGGCAAAACCAAAACATTATCCAGTAATAGTACATGTCCAGAATTTAAAAGCAACGAGGTAGATCCTATTGCAGTAGCCGCGACGCTTTGCCCGCTGCCTACTCTGATCTTTACCTCATCGTTGTCCAGCTTTGTTTCTCGCATCAGATCCTGATTCATACAACATATGTGAGCACTAGCTCCAGAGTCAAGAATCCAAGATGTAGAGAAGACGGTCATAGAACAATAAGTTTCATGAACATAAAGTTCCATACCTTGTGCGCCAGGCCCCATATTCGGACAGTTCCTTCTCCAGTGGCCCAGCTCACCGCAGTGTAGGCATCTGTCTGTCTTTTGTGGCCCCTTTCGCTTGCGAATCATAGGAGCTTTCCCTTTTCCTTTGTCGACACCACCCTGAGCTCCAAGCTTTCCAGCCTGTTTCTTGGTTTTTCTCTTCTTATTCTTCGCCTGTTTGGGCCCAGAAGTGATAACCGAAGCAGTCTCTTTTCCCTTGGGCTTCAATTGAGATTGTGCAGTGTTTAATTTGTTCATTAGCCCAGCTAAGTTGCATTCAATCTCATTGCAATTGAAGTTCATGACGAATTGGGGAAAAGAATCAGGAAGGGACTGCAAGATAAGATCGGTCTGAAGTTGTGGATTCCTTGTAAAATCGAGAGCTTCCAATCTCTCGATCCTCGATATCATTTTGAGGACATGATCCTAAACCTTCTCCCCTTCTCTCATTTTGGCTTCGAAGAGCTCTTTAGATATTTCATATCTAGCAGTCCTACTGTGCTCACCATAGAGCTCGACCAAGTGAGCCAAGATTGCCCTCGTTGTGGTCATCTTGTCGTGGGACCTCTGTAGCTCATTCGTCATAGAACCAAGAATGTACCCACGCACTCGGACGTCGTCCTTTACCCATTTTTCATGAGCTTGGACTTCTTCCTCATTGGCACGTGTTCTGGCAGGTGGAGCAGGGATATCAGCGTCCAACACATATCCCAGAGACTCCATATTGAGAACTATTCTCAAATTCCTTAGCCAATCCATGTAGTTGGGTCCGGTACGGATGTTCTTTTCGAGTAAAACGGAAAGTGGGTTGTTTGTCATTTTGAAATTGAGAGAGATAAAACAAATCACTGCAGAAAATAAGCCAGACTTAATTAGATTATTGAACTAAACTAAGACCAAGTTTAAAATCAAGGACTTCGACTTATAACTTGGCTCCCACTACATTTTTTGAAATTTCATACTCCCACTGTGAAAAGACGGAAGCGATCGTTGATGAAAACTTCGAGGTGGGGATTGAGTTCTTTAATTAATATAATGGATAGCAACCCTTTAACGATATTTGGTCCATTACTTAATTAAAGTGATGTCAAACATCAACCTATCAAATAGACTGTTCAAGCATATTTATCCCATAATCCACAAATACCGCAACCCTTTAACAATTTATTGGTAAAGTGGACTATCTAAGTTCATTCCCACTAACTTTTCATAATCTAACATTTGAATTTCACCTTGCAACCCTTTAATGATATTTGGGGTGAAATATGTCTCGATTAAGGCATCCAATGCACTTAATAAAATTCTAGAATTAAATCTTAATATATGACCCCCACTTACTGGGAAGATACCACATATGAATTTAATCCTTGATCTTATTAAGTTTAGTGGAGGGAAAGGATGCCTAGCACCCCTTACAAACTTAGTATTATTTTTGTTTGGGAGAATTCATGTTCAAAACATTTATTTCATCTCACTTTGCACATTTACCAATTTATATAGCGCATATTGATAACACACATGCTTCATACAACTAATGAACATGCATCGAAAGCAATAAAACAACACACATGTCTATGGACTTTTATCTAGAGGGCCCAAGCCAATGGACCATCATAAAATTGAAAAAGAAAAGCCTTACTAATCTTCGTGGGCTCCAAGCTCCTCTTCTTTTGCATGATCTCCATCTTGAAAGACCTATTCTATTTCTATTTATTACAGGAGGTAAATAAAGAATCTATACATAAATCTAGAAATAAAATTGCAATGGGCTCAAACCGGCCCTTACAACCCATCAAAAGAAATACATAATCAAAAGAAACAACCTAAGCCCATAGACATATGTCACCATCACATAATACATGCTCGCGATAAATAAAACACTTATGTTGGTGATTAATAAAAATTAATTAGTCCAACTTAATTAATTTCCACAATAAAATTCCAAATTTTATTAATTCATATGAAAATAATCCTATTTATGAGAATTCTTTATTTAAATAAATAACTTAATAAATAAAATTCTACAAAAGTTTATTAATTAATTATTTCATTCAAATAAAGATCAATAAAAACTATATTGGGCTTAATTTTATCAAAATTAAATTACCAACCATTGGCATATTCAAAATAAATTAATTAGGCCCAATAACTAATTTATTGAATTATCCACAATTTTAATCAAAACAATTTGGGCCCTTTTTTAATTAAATCCGGGTCAACATCCTTTTGACCCACCCGGATAACTAAAATAGCCCAAACACCTATTCAATTAAAATTTGGACCTCAGGAAAATATAACCCAATCCATTAGGGCCCGAGTCACTAAAACCCGGCCCCTGAAACAGGTCCGTGCGCTGGGCGCATGGCAAGGTGTAGCGCACGGTTTAATCGTGTTTGGCCAGACGCCCAGCGTCCGGCCAGGCCCTCCGACCGGCGCTGTGAAACGGCACGGCGTTGGGGCCCACCCAGTGTGTGCACAACGGGAGGCCGAAAAGGCCTCCTATTGCGCGCACAGCGAGCGCTGTCTGCACAAGCGTTTTGCGTAGCGCTCATCTCGGGGTTATACTTCTCCGATTCTCATAAAATTTATATGCCCAGATTCGCAACTCATTAAAATACAACTTTCATGAAGAAGCTGCAGCGAGATTCAGTATATTTTCATATGAAAAACGCGTTCAAAGCAGGCCTCAAAAACGCAAAAAAATAGTCAATCACACAAGCAATTAAACACAGACAGAGATTGTCTCTGATACCACTGTTGGGAATTATACGAATAAAACGCAGCGGAAAGTAAATTTAATTCCCAAAGCCCGAATCATCTCTAATCCTCGTGTTTAATTGTGTATAAAAAAATTACCGTTCTCGCGTATGTTGATTTCTGAATGTGATCCTTTTCTCTAACGCCGAATTTGCCAACATCTCTAATTCGTCACGCTGGAATCAAAAGCGAAAAACTCCTCCTTTCTTCCTTGTCAAAGACGGCTAGAGAGAGAGAGAGGTGGGAGACTTTTTCTTGGAGAGAAAGTTATGTAAGTTGTCTTGTGTTATTTTTCACCTTGTGATATATTTATATCATTATGAAACAATAACCCTAACATGCAAGAACCTTATTTGGACGTATTTTTGGCTGTCCCTTAGTGGGCTCGGAAGCCTTCGGGCTTTCATCTTGCTTGCTAATTAATTAATCGGATAATTTATTTACCCAATAAATAAATTGATAATCCAATTAATTCAATTCTTAATTAATTTATAATTCAATTTCTCCAAGAAATTAATTAACTCATTAATTAATTAAATTATCCAATAATTAATTAATTAATTACGGCATCCAATGTCGTGAATTTCTCTCAAGTCTTTTTCCCATGTTTTTCCTTTAAGCGCGACTCTTTAGGTTCGTCTCAAAAGGCAATTGGGAGGAATCCAAAGGGGTGTGAGTGACACCTAGCCAGTCTCGTGGCTCACACCGTAACCTAATTGAGAACGAATGAATAGGATCATTCCAAACCTTTACACCGTGAATACCGTTTGTGTATAAACCTTTTATTCTTATATCCCAGTCAAGTAAGAGTCATGGTTTAAAGTCAAACTCATATAACTTGACCATATGCCTAAGCTCATAATAAGTCGAGGTATTTAAATGCTTTGGCCAAAGACTTTCATCCTCACTTATTCATGATCGCATAGGATATTTTACTCATTCACTTATGAGAGAATAAATTCCATATTGCAAATCAGTTAACAATGCTACTTGCCCATCAAGTCGCACTTCGAGGTTGATTGCACCAACAGGTGATTTGAATCTAACTACTCTAATGACAGACTTGATGTCACAAGTACATCTTCAACTCGATTGCTCAAGTCAGAGGTTCACACATACCTATCACTACTTATCAGTTTCATCATTGATTGTCAATGTGCGAATACCCATGTGATGAACTGAAGCGAGCCGTGTTCGAACATATCAGTCCAACTGACACGTCTATGATATAAGTTCCCACTACCATTTCCATAGTGTACGACTGACACTTTCTCTGTCGAAACTTACATCATACAAGTCTTTATTCACTATTGATGCCCAATCAATATTTCTTAGACTTGCGAACCCTTTTAGATGTCAAGGGTCAAACCATTCTAGTGCTTTTTTTCCTATCCCATAGGAGGTAGAACGTTCGCCTTGTCATCAAGGACTTTACATTGTTTATTCACACCTTATAAATGCCTATAAGAAAACAACAATCAACTGTCTTTTATTAATAGAAAAACCATAGTTTAGTTACAATGTTTATGCCCTATAAATCTATCCTCTTTATGGCATTCGAGGGCATATACTCTAACAATTTGGGCAGCAGCCGAGGTCACATGGGCGACAATCTTTGCCATTTTTAGTTGAAAACTTTTTTTTTTCAAAATCTGGTCTAGTCATTTCAAACCCTAATTGTTCCAAAATATAGGCTGCACACTCATCATAACTTCGGAACACACGATTAGTTACTAGAGGTCGACCATCGACTGGTAGACCAAATATCATAGCAATATCCTGAAGAGTAATCGTAGCCTCTCCAGTTCTGAAATGAAATGTATTGGTCTCCGGTCGCCGTCTCTCGACTAGCGCAGTTACAAGACCCATATCATTTGTCCATGGTCCTAACTTGTATACCCGATATAACCCCATGTGTTGTAGTTTTAACAAGACTCGATTATGTGGGGTCCTTCCATAAGCACTACGAAAATACACATTCTCCGCACGTCTAGCACGGAACAAGAAATCGGGGAACTCACGAACCCCCTCGGACATTTGATTTGCCTGCCCGGTCAACACCCTATCGTCTATCGGGCCATATATATGATCAACAAACTGATGCGCCATCCTACATTAAAATAAAATAAAAAGTCACTTTCAATTAAAACGATACTTGAGCTAATTAGAATAATACAAATTAATATTTCATAAATTCAAACACATACTTCACAAAAACATAAACTTATGTGACAAAATTAATCGATACATCTATAATTTGAAATTATACCTAAAAATTCAAGATTATACCTACTAATGGGAAATTATACACATCAATTCAAAATTATACCTATAATATGAAAATTCTCTATAAAAATCGGAGTTTATACCTAAAAATTAAAGATTATAGATAAAAAATAATTGATATTCAACATACTAATTAAAAATTATACCTAAAAAATTTAAGATTATAACTAATAATTCGAGATTATATTTTAAAATGCAAAATTAAACCTACTATTTCAAGATTATAGCTACCAATTCAAGAATAACATGATAATTCAAAATTAGAGATAAAAAAATCAAAAAATAAACAAATTATATCAAAATTATACCAACAATTCAAAATTAGAGTTAAAATATCAAAATTATACCAACAATTCGAACTTAAACTACAAAACTCCACAAATTTTAACCTGAATTGATAAATTCCACAAAATTTTGAAAGTACACCTACACCTTAAATTCGAAATTACACTAAAAAATTTCACAAATTTAAACCTAAACTGATAAATTCCACAAAAATTCGAAATTACACATAAACCATAAATTCAAAATAACACTACAAAATTGCACAAAAATTCGAAATTACACTACAAAATTCCACAAAAAATTTGAAATTACACTACAAAATTCCACAAAAATTTGAAATCACACTACAAAGTTCCACAAAAATTTGAAATTATATCTAAAGCCCAAATTCGAAATTACATTACAAAACTTCACAAATTTAAACCATAAATTATACAAAAATTCGAACTAGATATTTCATAAAGCGATAATATGTAAAATTTACCTTATGTTGTTGAGGATGATGAAGAAGATGAAGATGAAAGTGAAGGTGAAGGTGAAGGTAAAGGTTGAGATGAAGAAAAGATGAAGGAGATGAAGAGAATGAAGAAGAAGTGAGAGAGAGAGAGCAAAAATCGAAACAGAAGAGGAAAAAGGAAGCATGCCCCTATTTATGTCCATTCCGCGCTGCACGAGCGCGGAATGGGCCAAAATTTAAAATAAGCAATAGAAAATGCCCATTCTGCTCTCAGGCAGCGCGGAATGGGCAACGGTCAACTCGAGGCAGGAATGGGCCAAAATTTAAAAAAAAAAATAGAAAATGCCCATTCCGCGATGACGAGGAATCTGCCCATTCTGTGTTCGGGCAACGCAGAATGTGCTATTTTCTGAACCCGATTTTTTGTTGTATTATTTTCTTAATTTTAATTTATTTTTATATTATTTATTTAAAATTTTCCACAATACTTAGTGTAGTACCTATTGGCTAGTTAATTCTTTGTAAATTCAATGAGAGATTAATTAATCGAAAAAAAAGAATAAATTAATTAAGTGGTCTTAATTAAATAATAGTCTTATGGTTTAATATTGGAATATTAAATTGAGAAAGACTACTTAATTAATTAGTGGTCTAATTAATTAATGAAAGAGGAAAATAAATAAATATATATAGATAGATATATACACGTTGGCGTGTGTATGTGTATGGAATTGGTGGAGTATTTTATCTTGTTCACCAAGTCTATGTATATATATCTATATATATATATATTTAACATATATATATATATATATATATATCTTATAATATATTTGGTAGGATCTATTCTAATTAATTAGGTAACTAATTGATATGGAAAGATCTTATAAATATATATTAGGATAAATATTGTAGATATGGAAACATCTTATTTGATAAGATATGATATATTTGATATGTTAACAAATATATGGAAATGTCTAATTAGTTAGAAAATATCCAATTAATTAAGAAAGATGAATAAGAGTTGAAAAAAGAAAGAATTACATTTAATTATATATATATATATATATATATATACACGCCATATACATATAGATATGGGCCGTGTGTGTATGTTTAGGTTACCATTTTTTTGTGACCTCTATATATATTAATATAAAATTGAATGATTTAATTAATCCACTTATCACAACTAAGAGTTGTGTGTTCTTTTCTCTCTTCTTTTTCTCTCCATCTCTTTCACAAGAACTTCTTCCAACTCATGTGTTGAGTATGAAGAAAACCAAAAATATTCCTAACCCTTTTCTCATAAGCCAAAATTTGATATTCTCTTAGCTAACACTGGTAGAGATAATCAAGGGTACGAGCCATATCTGTAATACTCTACAAATATCTAATAGTGATGGTTAAATTTTCGTAAGTACCAATATTTGTTATATATATAGACTACATATGTATATTGTTTTCTTATGGTAAAATCTTATAAGGGGGCTTAAATTTAATTTCTGAAACTTGAGAGGTGTTTTAGTGTAAATATACGTTAGGTATAAATAGACCCATTAGGAGAGAGACTTTACACGGACGGCAAAAATCAAAGAAGGGAGACGGCGGAAAAATCATCAATGACGGGAGGCAAATTTAGGGCTACCAAGTCTTTCAATTTCAGATCACGTAATTAGTTAAGTGCGAGGGAGAATTGGATTAAATTGCAAAGCACAGGAGTGTAGCAGGTAAACGACGACAAGTTAGATTCATGAATTTCTCATTGTTATTGATTCCAATATAAGGCCACTGTGTCTCTCATAATCTATTATAACTAGAGGAATGGTGTATATATATTAGATTTTTTGACTCCATTAATATCAAGTTTCCTGTTAACTAAGAGATTATGAGAAATAAATTAATAATTTTACTTTTGGAGATGGATTAGTGGCCGACACTAATAGAGAAGGTATTGGAATTGTGAATTGTAAATATAAGGAAATTATGTAATCTATCATAAGTTTTATAAGTATATATAATAACTCCTGGATTTTTGAAATATAGTACTGATAATCATCCGGCCAATTAGTTCAATTTTATTAAAGTCATCAAAATGTGATAAATTGACTCCTTAGCTTTGCGTGAGTCATGAGGTAATAGCAGTAGTTGTAGGCATAAGGAAGAAAAGTAAGGTCGAAACCGCAGTAACTTATTCAGTGCCATATATATATATGGATTCATAGGTTAGAGATACGTATAAAATAGTTCGCAATTGACAGAATTTATGGTTAAATACACTATTATTTGTTGCCATACTTGATTGTTATTGACTCAATGCTTAAATTATTTAGATTCAATTGGAGAGGGATCGAGGAACTCTTAGCAACTACATAAGTTAGCTTAGGGTTGGATTGACCGAGGTAAGTGATTCTTCACTCTTCTAGTTATATAAAATTATATATGTATTATTTTGGGTGTGTGTCTGATTTTCATAACTTGGACCGTGCAAGTGTATATATGTATGTATATGGATACGTGAATGATTTGGGTCTCTTGAACTTGGATTTGAAAAGTGCAAAAATACGATTTTTTGTATGCGATTGATATGTGGTTTTGTAAACACGGTTATTGTGGAGGTGATTTCTAAAACCCACTGTCTAGACCATTACATCATTGACTATTCCGGAATAGGAGATGGGCAACCGAGTATGTGAATGTTGGTCAGTGACCCAGTATAGGGGGGTTGTGCCTATACCAGGACCCAGTATAGGGGGATTATGCCTATACCAGGACCCAGTACAGGGGGGTTATGCCTGTACCAGGACCTAAGACAGGGGGGTTAAACCTGTCTCTGACCATGGTTGTCTTATGTGTTGGTTGTGCGTGGTGAACTTTATGTGGAGGTTGAATATTGTTTTTAACTCAAGTTATGTAAATATTATTTTCTTTAAAAGTGACTTCCTCATGAAAATTATGTGTAGCTTTATTGTGTACTTTTGAGGAAATTAAAATATTATTTTGATGCTTGCTTGATCCGACTGGTTGAGTGATGGAATTGCTTACTGGGCCGTCGAGCTCATTCTTTTATTCATATTCTTTTTCAGATACCCAGACTTAGTGGAGAGGAGAAGTTTTGACGTCGGTTGACCAAATCTTATGGAGCTCAATTAGTAGTTGTTTATATATTTTTCCTTTAACTTTATCCAAGGATAGTAGACTTTGGTTTGGATAATTTCAATTTAGATATTCTTTGGGAGAAACGTATTTATTTGAATTTATGGAGAATTTTATTATTAATGGAGAATTGAGTTGTTTTTTTTAGTTGATAGTGGAATGGGTATTATCGTATTTCGTATATTTTTAGGTATAGATGCTCTATACCAATGTTATTGTTAGGTTAGCCTTGCAGGCTTTTGGGATGTTCTCAGAAGCTTGCGGCGGTTGTCATGAGCCCGGGGTTTGAGGCGTGACAATATCCATCCGGAGACGTGTAGCAGATAGTTGCTTAAAAAGGCGTTGCTGCTTTAAGGTCTTCAAGAGGTAAACACGCGTAAACTTCCTCTAGGATAGTTTTTGAGTTCGATGGTACCATGTCTACCTAGCCCTAATTCTGGGGATGCCGCTTTATTTTTTAAATTTATACCTTCCGCTGCGCCGGTGTCCTTGGGGGTTATATCGAGATCCCAAAACTAGAAATCGGAGAGGTTTAAAGATCCAGGTGAACAATATCAAGCAAACCTGAACTAGTAGAAGTAGAACTAAAAAATAGTAAACGTTTGCCAAGCTGACACTCATAACATAGCGAACGAGAAAAATTCTGATTACATAAAATAAAATTCCTACTATTAAGAAAAGTAAAAATAGCAACTCCGGGATGACCGAGATGACGATGCCAGATAGTTGGATCGATTTTGGAGTGAGAGGAGGCGAGGGCAGTGGAAGAGATACGCAGAGGGTAGAGATCACCATCACTGTTACTTCGGGAATAAAAAAGCCAACCTAAGATCCCTTACAAAAAAGCAGAGGGGTCAAACTCAATAGAACAGTTATTACCATGAGTAAATTGGCGAACAGAGACTAGATTCTTTACTAAGGATGGTGAGACAAGGACATTTTTAAGATTAAGAGAATGAGAATTGCATTGGAAAGAAGACGAACCAATAAAAGTAATAGGAAGTACAACACCGTTACCAACAATAATAGAACTAGAAATATTAATAGGTACGATATTAAATAATTTACCTTGGTTAGGTGTCATGTGAGAGCTAGCTCCCGTGTCCAAATACCATTGATCATCGGGCTAAGTGAGGCTCATCGTCTGAAACAAAGAAGAAATATCAGTTGGCTGAGGAGGAGTGGAAGCTGCTAAAAAAGCCTGATGTGGAGCCCAATGTGGTGATGGGCCGAGAATGCCGAGTCCAGGGGATGGAGAGGGGTTGTTGTTGGGCTGGGCGTTGTTAGGCCCAAAATGGAGAGGGGCCACGGTGGGCTGCTGGGATCCGGCCCATTGCACAGAAACCTGAAGAGGGGTAGGAAAGTTGGGTTGTTGGTTTGAGGCCCAATTCGCTTGCTGAAAACTGGAAGATCCTAGGCCGCCTGCAAGAAAATTATTATGGGGGCGCAATTTGGCCCAAAACACGTTGTCCTTGAGGAGTATTTTGGACCAGCTGAAAAGAATAGCCATGGAGAAATCCAATATTTTGGGAAAAATTGTTTTTAGAGCCCTGTTGGTTTTGTTCGTGAAATTGTCCACGACCACGGCCTTAAAACCAGTCGTTGCCTCTATCACAACCTCAATCATTGTTTTGATACGTGTTTCGGTTAATAGATTGGGAAGGGGTTTGAGAAAAGAGAGCAGAGGCTGAATTGGAAGAAGGTGGAGTAGAGTTGAAGCGAGATTCACGAGGGGATGGGTGTTTTTGTGGTGACAACAGTGACAAGGGGGCGGTAAGACTCGGGAAGACCTTGTAAAAGTTGCAACATAAAATCTTATTCTTTAATAGGACTGTCAAGATCAGCGAGATTATCCGCTAAGAATTTCATCTCTTGACAATACTGAGAAATTGACAGAGACCCTTTTTGAAGGTTACGAAAACGCTCATTAATTTGAAGGGATCGAGAAAGTTTATTATTTCTAAAGTTTTCTTCAATTGCAAACTATAAATCATGGGAGGTTGCATATTCGAAATCAATATTTTTAAGAAGCTTTAGATCAACAATGGAGTAAAACCAACGTTTTATAGTAGAGTTAATGGAAAACCATTCATCATCTTTGTCATTTAAAGGTTTTGATTGACCAGAGATGTGCACTTTTATAGTAGAGTCAATAGAAAACCGTTCATCATCTTTGTCATTTAAAGGTTTTGATTGACCAGAGATGTGATTAAAAACCGAATAACTTCGACATAAATCCATAAACATACCATGCCAAAGTTTGTAATTTGAATCAGAGTCGGTTACTTTGTTTAATTTAAAACTAACAGAGGTTTGGACATTACTAGCACCAAGAGAAGGATGAAGGGCGGGCGATTTTCGGACAGGGGAATCGGTTTTAGTGGCGGAAGAGGAATCATCAACAGTAGTCATGATGGAGGGGAAATAAACGAAACACGTAATAGTAAACAATAATCAAGAAACGAAAAAACAGGTAGAGATGACGGCAAGAATTTTACCTTAATAATGAACCACAAACTAGTGATGAGAAACCAATCAAGAAGAATAACACCGGACTTACGAACCAAGAGGCTCCAATTCGCAAAAGAAGAGGGTGATTTGGAAGTTGTTGAAGGCTGATTTAAGTAAGTTATAGCGTGTTGAGGGGAACATTGACTTAGAAGAAAGAAAGAATATAGAGAGAGGGAGAAGGAGCGGCGCCGGCGGATGTAGAGGGAGGGGGCGGTTTTGGTAGTCCTAGGAACTAGGGTAGGTTGATACCATGTTATAAAATGAATTCCCCTTGACTTTATTAATGAGAGAAAACGAGTTTATATAGAGAGTACAATGCAAGAATAATAAAGGAAATAAACAACTAAGAAACACTATAGTAATATAACTCTAACAATAATAAAGGAAATAAACAACTAAGAAACCATATACTAATATAACTCTAACAAAAGAAAGATAGCTTTAGCATGGCTTTTCTTATTTGCTTGTGAGCTCAAGAATTTTATGATATAAATTAACCTTGTAAAGAATACTTTTGAGTAACTCATTGTTCATAATCCAAATATGGGTAATCTGATACAATGAAAAATAATTTCAAAAACAATTCCATAGCTCAAATGGAGTTTGATTAGCTAGCTCTTAGTAAAAATGATAAAACAGTTTGGTGTAAGCATATTATCAATAGCATAAATACGGGCAAAAAAACTTGAAATTGAAAACTACAATATATACGATGGTAACAAAAAATCAAGTTAAAGTATAACGTTTTTTGATTTTTTTTTTGGTGAATTTCTTTGTTTGTGCATCATATTTGTCACATGCAAGATTATTATAAACTCACTACTCTACGAATGATACAAAGTTAATAAGATTCATATGAAAGAGTTATAAATTTCTAGGTTCATTTGTGTCCCCCCCCCCCTGAAGTATTGATCTTTGGCAAGAACCTCTCATCATATATTAGAATTTGGCATCCACCACCCCTATGTATAAAAAAACTTATATACCACCTTTTCTACACTTAGTTTATATACCTTTCCTAATTTCTATTTTTCATTTTATTCCTTTATTTTTATTATTAAATAGAAAAAAGAAAGAAATAAAAATTTCCCTCATGAGAGTTTTTCATCAATTCAATAGTTACTTTTATTTAAAAATTTGTATAGCAAACAATATATCAAACTTATTTTAAATTAACTTAAACATGTATTTTTTCAATTCCCTTTGTGTGTTTCAAACAACTTTTAATATTTTTTCATATTTCAAACCTTTTAATATTTTTTTCATATTTCAAACAACTTTTAGTAAATCAATAGTGCCTTATTTATTTTATAAAAAATAAAAGTTTATATCGATATATTTCTTTTAATATCTAGATTTATATTATTGCTTATCGTAATAGACAAAGATTTGAAAACTCATAGAGTAATTTCGTTTTAACTTTAATGTCCCATTATGCATGTATTCTCATCTTCTTCTTTTTTAATTCGTCTTTTTTGTTCTAAGTAGAAATAAGACTGATAAGAAGTAAACAAATATATAGGAAATTTAAACATTCACTTTGAAATAAATATTTTCATTTCAATTATACCTAATATGATAGTACAAATAAATAATGAAATTCATAATTTATCAAATAATACGTAGGGCCTCTTCAGTTTCTACTTCAAAAATATTTATGGGTCCTTAAGCAAGGAGATTGAACCAAAACTGCTATTTCAGTTTATAGATTTGTTTTTGAATAAAAATTATAAAATTGGCATGTGAGATGGGAAAAATATACTAATGAATTTTTGGATATAAAAAATCTTTTTTTGGGGGGTTGGGGGGGGGGGATTATTAATTTTTACTTTAATATATTATTTGTTATAGCTATTTCTAATTCAAAATAATTATTAGTTATAAGTATTTGTAATATAATTAAGAATTTTCATAAGCTTAACTTTTATTCCTTTCTTTCTTCTATTTAATAAGAAAAGGAAGCGAATGAAATGAAAAAAAAAATAGGAAATAAAAATATAAACTAAGAGTAAAATAGGTAGTTTATATAATTTTTACACATAAGGGTGGCGGAAGCCAAATCTTAATACATGAGGAAAGGTTCTTCCCTAAGCGCAATACCTCAAGGGAGGTGGATGCAAATAACCTTAACTTTATTTCTTTTCTTTTTTTTTGATCCGGTATAACCCTAACTTTCTAATATCGAAGTTTTGCAAGAATACGAATTTTTGATTTTTCTCTCATTTCTTCACCAATTATCATAATCCTAAAAGGAAAGATAAAACTTGTAATCAAGAAAAGTCGAAAAGGATAATTTTGGGCATTTGGTACTAAATAAAGAATAACTTAAATAAGGTAAATCATGTGATATGATTATGAACTTGCACAATACCTTATTCTATTTAACATGTCATGATCCAGTGCTGTTTTGGTCTTTAGCATATCACAAAGTATAATCTTATAAATAATGTTTTAATGACCTTTATAACTAATAAAATACAACTAAATTTTAATTCTACCTTTAACATATTAAAAGTTGATATCATTTACAAAAAATATAAAATATTTTTTATGTACTCTGTGGGGACGGAAAAGATTAAAAAAAAAAAAAAAAAAGAGCAAACTTTGTGCATAAATCTCCTCACTTATGTTAATCAAATAATTTCACGCTACAAATTAATTGTTGTGCGTAAATCTCCTCGTATATGTATCATAATTCATAACATAATATATTATCATATCACAAATTGTTTACAAAAATGAATTTCAAAGTCGGTATTTTGTTAATTGTTAGTACACTCAGGTGTCCACATTATTGATTTAGTAATTTTTACGAGTTATACCAATATACATAATATTTAATAAAATTAACATTATGTACAATTCATTTAACTTAGATTACTTTTACTTCTCCTACATCTTCATCAAGAAATATCGTATCTTATAAATAATTTTTTTAAAAGACCTCTTACTGATAACACTTTTTGTAGTGTTGTAATTTCTATTTAGTCTCCGAGATTAATGTTTATAATTTCTTCATCTACAGTTGATTATTGATGTTAACTATTATATGATCTTTTCAAGAATTGAATAAAATCAAAAGAGGCGCAATCGTCCACATGCATGCAACACACTTGCACCTTGCTAGTTCATTAAATATATGAGTTATGTTAATTTTATTCACGTGATTTGGCATATGTTTATAAAACGGATTCTTGCTAAGTAATATATATTATCAATATAAGGGGGAAAAGTAAATACTATTTTTCTATAAAATTGTTTTATTATACATTCTAGAAAGAGTAATGCTATATACCACTTTATATGTCACCGATTTTTCATTTCCCCTAATTTTGGTAAGAAATCACTTATAATTAATTGATTTTAATGGATTTAATATATCCGTATTTTCTAAATCAAGGGGCGGTGAAAAATCGGTGGTATATAGCTTTTTTCATTTTAGAAAACGCAAACAACTTCACCCTTTTATTTTCCACGCCCAAATCCCGTTCATTTCCTACTTCATTGCTCCGCCAACCTAGAGCATTCATCGCAAAATGATGTTTACACTCATAACTAACATGTATATAAAAAAAATGTACAAAATTGCATTTCTGATACCACAACATTGGTTGGGGGGGGGGGGGGGATGTTTAGGGGACTTGCACATCCCACAAAATTACTTTTTGTAGTACACTTGGACTTTTCCATTGAAAATAGACAGATTTGATCACTAATAAGTAATAATCGTGTGGTCATTAGTTAACTACCTTGAGATTTAAATCTCGTACGTTTGAAGCACATGTATGACCTTTGAGATTAAAAACGTAAAAAAAAAGAAAAAAGTTAATTAAACACAATTTCCTCAAAATCAAACTTAAAGCCGAACCCAATCAACTGAGGCCTTGTAAAAAATTGCCCATAGTCCACTAACTTTTTCAGCAAATCTGTGAGAAAAATTGCCCATTGTCCACTAGCCGCTAGTGGACCAGCCACCCTCCAAATACAGTGTCTCAAAAATTTTAATTACTTGGTGTTTTGTTAATTCTTACTCAGGATTTGGTGTTCAATATCCTATAGTGTGTATATTGGGATTTTTAAGCATATAGCCTTAAATTGCACAACCTAAGCCTCACTCACAAAATAACCCTCAATTATAGTCCTCAACCATTTATTGAACTTGAAATACCCTAATTACCCTTACTTTTATTTACAATAATTGTTATAAACAAAAACTCAATATTTATCCAAATACCTAAATTGACCTTACATTACATTACCATCCTTTCTCACCTTTCTCACCCACCCAAGCCTTCAACCCGCCCGTTTCCATCCAGCCTTCAACCCGCCCGTTTCCATCCAGCCTTCAACCCATTCGGCCAGTTTGGTTTCTCCCGGTCGGCCCGTTCAAATCCCGTCGGTATCACAGGTAATTGCTATCATCTCATCCATTTGTATGTATATATGTATTATTATTAAAACTTGAAGTGTTTGATTTTGTTTGAAATGTTGAACTCGATTTGTTGAAGGAAAGTTATTCGATGATATTCCCGAAAGAGATTATCTCATGAATTTATTTTAGGTTGTTGTTAGCTTGTGGTGTTGGTAAATTAGGCTTTAATTGTTGGTTTGTATATGTGTGTTGAAAAATTTATTGAGATGCAACAATACTGATTGAAGGCGAGATGTTCGACGAAATGCCCGAAAGAAATTATGTGATGAAATTTAAAGAACGAATTTTACTTTGATAATGTATTTGATATGTCCAATCTACATCTTTAGTCATATTCGATTTGAGGCTTCAATTTTCGATAAAGAAGTTCGTTCGATTAAAATACACTTTTTGTTTACATTTGCAGGTATCTTAAAATAATGGGGCGAAAGAGGGCACGTACCAACCCTAAAGCTTCGTCTGAATTGAGCATCATGCCTAGCACCGGCGATAAGATCACTCAAGAGGTGACGAAATACCCTCAAATCAAGAATCGCACTCCCAAATATAATGAACTTGCTAAGTTACCGTGTCTCCCCTCCCGATACCCGGATAAATTAGCTATGAAGGCTCTTTGTATCAGTTTGAATAAAAAGTTGACTGCTATGGGTTGGGATCAACTTAATTTCATGAATGAACCGAGTTACCTGAGGCTCACATTGGAGTTTTTGAGCACCTATGAATACAGTGATGATAATGCACGATTTAGAATTACAAACAAATCCTATGTGTTATCAAAGATGGAGATAGCGGGAATATTTGGTTGGCCCACAAGTGGCACGTCGTCCCTACCTAAAGCAGATGAGGATGTGTTTTGGCAGGAGATTACACGACTACCTAATGCAAAGTTTTCGGGACGTTTTGCTAAGGCCGCGGATATTGTTGATAGACGTCTCCGGTATTTCCACCGTGTCTTGGCATTCACACTTTTTGGGCGACAAAATAGTGGTAAAGTATCTACAGATGAACTTGGTGTGCTGTATTGTTTTGAAAAGGGGAAACAGGCGGACCTGACTAAGATTTTATGTGAGAGGTTCGCTAAAATGTCAAAATCTGATAAGGGCCAAATACTTATGGGTGGTCTTATTACACGGATTGCTGAGGGTATCGGGGCGTTCGATCGAAATAACACCGATCTTTTACCAATTGAGGGTCCGATGACAGTCGATATACACCAGGTATATGATATGCATCTAATTAAGAGGAATCCAGATGGCTTCGGTTATCTGTTACAGACGCACCCTCGGGACCCGACTGCTGCAGTGACAGAGTATACCTCTCACACCCCACTACAGCAAGATGCACCAACGAGTAGTACAGCAGACGCCTCGACTCCTAGCGACCGTCTTGAACGTCTTGAATCTCAGTTCACCATTTTCTCACAAAATCAAACACAGTTGATGAGAAATCAAACTGAGATGATGAGGCAATTATCTGAGTACTTCAAGTTTGTGAATTTTGAACCACCGCCGCCTCCTTCCACATGAGCACCACCCTCTTCAGTCTCATAATAATGTTTAGAACGTAGATTTTTGTATTTTGTTGAATTGTGCATCGATGGATATGTACGTATTTTGTTGAATTGTATTTTGATTTGGTGACATGTTTTATAGTTCTAATATTACCGTCTATGTGAATATATTACTGGGTTGGTGACATGTACTCTAACTCCGATATTAGATTTATAGCAAATAACACACAATTAAATCTTGTAAAGAATTTTGGGCGAGAGCCATGTTTTAGGGTATAGGGTTTTACAATATATAATTAATTTAGGATTTAGGGTTTAGGGTTTAGGGTAAGTTATAGTATTAGGGTTTAGGGTAAGTTATACACTATAACTTCAATCACAACATACCAGATTATTAGTTGTCCATTCTAATAAACTATGTTAGATTGCTTCATAGATATGAACCATTAGTTTTGATGACCACAAATGTCAATCATGACATACCAGATTATGATTTGTCCATTACAATGAACTATGTTAGATTGTTTCATATTAACCGTTAGTTTGGGAAAATTTAAAATTAGTAACTTGCGTCAAAATAATTGGAATGGACACTATAGTCTTGACGTTGCAATTTTAAATAGTAAACAGAAAAAATACACAAACCATCAACACCCCCAAAATTTCATCACAGTACGAATGCTTTTAATGAGATTCTAATGTCTCTTTAAAAAAATACAAAATACACAATACAAAACAATTGTTCAAAAATTGATGGATCTTTCACACGTTTTTGTCCCCTTTTTCCTTTTTCTCCACCAGATGCATATCGAAGTTTTCGAATCGCTCCACGCTTTTCTACGCAAGGAGGAGGTTCAACAATATTTGCCTCTACATCAGCGGGGATGATCCACTCAGACAAATCACTGGGGACAGGGTATATAGTTCTAACATAAGCCAAAGCCCACGTTTGTTTGAAATAATATTTAGAGATTAGATTAAGAAGAGCATCATCATCATCTAAACCATTCAATGCTTTAATGGCGTGTGCACAAGGGATACGGTCAATATCAAAAACCTTGCAACTACATTTTTTCGCTTGTAAGTCAACAAAGAATGTTTCAACACCTATTTCAGTACCACCCTCAACTATATACTCACCTGTGCAATAATTCAAAACACGTGCGTTAAAGCAAGTGGATTGTCTCTTCCTTGCATGAAGCGTTCTCTCCACTTGAGGAGTGAGCTTTTGTGACAGAGACCCAGCTGCAGCTTCGCTACGGTGCTTGTTGAACCACTTAATTAGTAACTTCACAATCTCATCTAACAAAAAAATCAACGAATATGATCTCGCGGTAGTCAAGGAGGCATTGATGGACTCTACTCCGTTCGTTGTCATAATATTGTATCGTGAACCATTGGAGTAACAACGCGCCCAATGCTCTTTTACAGCAAGTGTGTCATTAAGATACTCATGGTACCTGACATTTGAAACAGGTTGTCTTCTTGCGAGGTCACTAAATAGTCTATCGAATTCGGGCACAGTATATGATTCTGCACAGGCAATAAACTTGGAAACAATGTGATCCTTTACCTGCTTCTTTTGCTTTGTGCCCCTCCCGGTAGAAACATTATTCTTAAGATTTTGCGACATGTGATAGGTACAGTATCCATGTGAAGACCGTGGGTAAACCTTCCTCACAGCATTTTTTATTGATGCGTGTCTATCAGAAATGATTACCAAATCATCTGAATCGGGTAGGAGATCCCGAACTTTCTCTAAGAACCAAATCCAACTTTCATCGCATTCTTTACCAACCACGGCAAACGCAAGTGGATACTGATGTTTATTTCCGTCTTCTGCGGTACAGACAAGTAATACTCCATTATACTTTGTTTTCAAATGTGTGCCGTCTATAATAAGTACTTTTCTCATGGACTGAAAACCTTCAATGCAGGCCCCCAACGCAAAGAACAACGATTGAAAAATGTTGTTCTCATCTTTGCACAGATGAGTAACCGTGCCCTCATTGACCTTCTCCAACATATACAAATATCTTGGAAGAATCCCATAACTAAGCCTAGGATCACCCCTAATAGTACTTCTAGCAATGTTTCTACCACACATAGCTTTGTAGTAAGAAACATCAATCCCCCCCTGATTCATCATTTCCCCTATTACCTTTGGAAGGGGTGAGCTTAACTGATCTGGGAAAGTTTTTAACAAAAATCCAGCAACTGTTCGTGAAGAGCATCTTTCACGGCGCTTTACCAATGTGGGGCCGCATGTATGGATGTTATTATGAGTTCGCAACGAGAAAAATGGGGACCTTCCAACAATTCCCGTACGAATACTCCACTTGCAATCCTCGACTTTACACTTATACGCCAAGACTGTTTTATTTGACTTAGCTATTTTAACATTGAAACATAAAGTGCGCGCAACATTGTTAACCAATTCTTTCACCTCTTCCTTGCTGGCGAATTCTTGACCAATCACAAGATCTAGACCGTCATCAAAGCTGAATGTTTCAAGACTCCCATTTGATTGCACATTTTCAATTGGAGTGGTCGCATTAAGCATTGAGTCCACATTTTGCCCTGAAGGATAATGACTATAAGGTCGATTGTGTTTAGAAGGAGTGGGTGCAGACGCTTTCGATATTGGCGGGGAGGTGGGCTTGTCTAAAACAACTCCAGGCTGACCAGGGGCAGATGTATAATCATTCTCTATCTCCTTTTCAAAAGAACACGTCTCATTCTCCATCTCAATCTCAATCTCATTTTCAAACTTGATTTTTTTATCAACATTCTTCATTAATAGCTCGACATGCAAAATGCTTCGCCTTTTTGTCAATGGGCATAAGTCCATCAAATAATGTTTTACATCGATATCATTCTCGATGTATGCCGGATTACCAAAACTACAACAAGATGGAAGATAACTCACTTTAATTTCATAAGTCTTCCATTGGAAAGGAGCAAATTCAAACATGTGATGCAAAAATTTGGAATGTGTAACACCCTTTGCTTGAACTCCAAGTAGTGAAAAACTTAGCATTTTAAAATCATTCCTTGATAACCATTCACATTTCCGTACTCCAGACTCTCCCACTGTTACATTCCACTCACCATCGTATAAATAGTATATCAAAATATCACACATTTCCTGCAAATGTAAACAAAAAATGTAATGTAATCAGATGAAGTTCTCTACCAAAAATTGTGCCCATAAATCAAATATGCTTAAAGAGGTAGGTCAAACATGTCAAATACAATATCAAAGTAAAATTCGTTCTTCAAATTTTGTTCATGAATCTCTTTCGGGCATTTCGTCGAACACCTCACCTTCATGTACCAAATTGATGACATAATCTCTTTTGGGAATTTTATCGAACACCTCACCTTCATTTATCAATTTTCAAAACTACCAAGTAACAGGCCGAGTAATTAACAACGGGTTAAACAATTCAAGCCAAGTAACAAGCAACAACAACACATTCTAAAAATTAAATGTGCTTCTTATTCAAATTTCTCAATTCATTCTTACCAGCTTGAAATTACCGAGGAAGTGGGAGAAGATGGAAGAGGGGTCGACTTGCTGCTTTGGCACCGTGGTGAGGTAGGGGCCGATTTTTTGTTGTTTTGAAGATGGAAGAGGGGTCGAGTTGCTGCTTTGGTTGAGGTGAGGTAGGGGCCGAGTTTTTGTTGTTTTGTTTGGGGTGATTGGGGTGTGCTCGGGCAGCACCACGGTGCCGCGTTTTGGCACCGTGGTGCCGAGTACACTGCCTCACCACGGTGCCGCATTTTTGACACCGTGACACCGTTTTGACACCGTGATGCCGCGTTCCGATACTGGCTGATACAGGGGGCCTGTATCGCAGTATCTCAGGAACACAATTGTTGTGTTGTGTATTCTTTTCTTCAGATATTGTTGTGTATTGTTGTGTATACTGATCATTGGAAATTGACGTTATTAGGGAAGAATTTTGGTGTTCCGATTCTGATACAGGGGGCCTGCATCGCAGTATCTCATGAGAGATACTGAGATACGGGATACCTGTATCTCCGTATCTCTAAACCAATACTGCCATACCGGGTCCCGTATCGGTGTATCGTGTATGCTATACTGCAATACATGGGTCCCGTATCTTCGTATTTAGAAAATCGAGATAGCCTTAGGTGCCCAATGTCGGAGATACTGCGATACGGGACCCCTGTATGGCAGTATTTCATACACGATACACCAATACGGGACCCGGTATGGCAGTATTGGTTTAGAGATACGGCGATACAGGCCCCCTGTATCAGCCAGTATCGGAACGCCAAAATTCTTCCCTAATAACGTCAATTTCCAATGATCAGTATACACAACAATATCTGAAGAAAAGAATACACAACACAACAATTGTGTTCCTGAGATACTGCGATCCAGGCCCCCTGTATCAGCCAGTATCGGAACGCCAAAATAATAACGTCAATTTCCAATGATCAGTATACACAACAATACACAACAATATCTGAAGAAAAGAATACACAACACAACAATTGTGTTCCTGAGATACTGCGATACAGGCCCCCTGTATCAGCCAGTATCGGAACGCCAAAATTCTTCCCTAATAACGTCAATTTCCAATGATCAGTATACACAACAATACGCAACAAGAATACACAACAAGCACTTCACGTCCAATGTATTTGTAAAGAATACGTAACAAGAATCCACAACTTAAATATCCTCAAATATACAACAATCATTTACAAGAATAGACTGTGTTCCTCAAATTAGTACATTAGTAGTAGTCATTCACAAGAATACACAACAAGCACTTCACGTCCACTTTATAAAAAGAAAAAACCATTTACTAAAATCTCCACGATAAGGCAACAGATCAAACAGCTCTCCTGTCCAAAATCTCCAACGCAATCTTCTGTCTAAAGTATTTCATGTGTCTCGGGTTATAATTTTTCAAATGTCTGAATTGTTCTCGAGTACAAAAGTAATCGACGTTCTTCAGCATGTACACACCACAATCGTCGCCATTATCCTGTCGAGGGATGGTCGCGACAACCTCATCAACCCAATCAGTGAAATCAAAAACTTCCCCAGATGTATCATTCACATATTGGACAAAATAGTCCTTTAGCACGGCAAAAACTCCGTTATCTTTCTTATGAGGCCCAAGCGAATCAAGATATTGAAATTTTTGCTCCTTCAAATTAATAATAGCTAAAGCCCAATGCATACTATCAAAGATGGGGACAAAGAGTGCATCCTTCTCAAGAAGTGAAACTGAAGGTACCCATGATCGAACCTTATTGTAATCGGTGTTTTTTAATTGCACGAAAAAGAAAGTACTAAAATAATAGCAATCCAGGTACCTCTCTGGCTCCCTCGACTGCCTTTCATTCAATAACATTAAGTAAAAATTAACAACCTCATCATCAAGCCATTGATTCGGTTTCAAAGTGCGAAGGCTGCCAACTTTTATATCCATGTTATTGAGACTCACCAGAACTTTTTCCGCCGGCAAGCGATTGGCCATGGCGTTGGAAATCCGGGTCTTATCACGAGTTGTGATATCCTCAAAATAATTAATCTCACCAATACCAACTCCGTCCTCCACCTTCACCTTTTTAAGACCAATCACCTCATTTTCAACAATCATCTTTCTTTTTTCGGTTTGTTCATGAAAAGATGACAAGGGAGTCGCATCCATGACCACATTTATGTCCTCCAACTGGCCTTCAGGATTAACAACGAATTTGGTAGCCTGAAGAAATAAAACAATGCATTAGGCATAAAAAACAAATATATCTTAAGTAAATAAATTCTAATAGTCTTACCTTCTTTTTTAGTGCTAATTCAGTGTATGGAGACACAATTAGTCTGCCTTTTTTCCGCTCCCTCTTGGGATGCTCGCGATCAACTGCTAAGGGGAGGATGTCCTCGTGTTTCATATCCATTAGCACATTCGCAACCTCACCCTCCGCAACCACTACCTCATCAGCCTTGCCAAACATGTCAGTATTTCGTTCAGAAAAGGCTGAATCATCAACTGGACCATCAGGAGCCACGCTATCAAAAACGGGTTCATCATCCCTCTTAGAGCTTGGGAATATAGGTAAATGAGTTTCTACATTTGTTAACCTATTTTCCACCATTGATAGCCTATTTTCTACATTTGATAGGCTATTTTCTACCTTTGATAGCCTATTATCTACCTTTGAAAGCTCATTTTTTATAGTGCATAGCCCAACATCCACTTTTGAGTCCATATCTATCAGTTTTCCCACTAACTCACCCAATATTCTAGCCACTTCATTGTTAGGTTCAGTTGAATGACGAGGCGCATCTTCAGGATGGGGGGTGGAGGAAAAAGGTGGACGGCTCTTGGGACGAGTGGGTGATGAGGCAACTGGATCGTTTTCCGGCTGATGCTCAACGTCTTCTACACTGTTCAATCCGAGTGTAGAACATTTCCCGGCCACATCAGTGCGGTACATATCTTCAAACAAAATATGCCCCTCCTTCTCCAATATTGTAGTCCACTCATCAATCGTCGGGTCGCCTACGGAGGTAATTGCATTATAAGGACGAAACGACATATCTCTTGAAGCTCGTTCCTCCGGAGTGGGGTAAATTAGGCTCGAAATGTCCTAAAAATAGAAAGTACAATATAATATATTAGAGAACCAATTATGCATATTAATTGCAAAAATAAAATACTAGGGGCACAGTGCACAAATATTTTAATACCAACCTTCGTGCGTACGAGCAATTTAAGCAACTGCTCAAAACTCGGAAACTGTTTCTTCACTTTAGGCTTCGTTGTCCACTTGCACATTTGGGGCAACTTGGGATTCACATTCTCCCTCAATTGCCCAATATCAGGTGAAAGTGCGGACATCAACTCAAACGGAAGAAGCTAACAACATTAAAAAACAACCAATCATTAGAAATATACATTTCCACAAATAATGACCAAGGTATGCAATATAGTAAAACAACATTACATAAAAAATATTTCTTACCATCAGAGGAATGATAAATCCAGGACATTTGAACTGTGGGTTCCTTGATAGCTTCTTCTGCGCCATGTCCAAGCTCGTCAATTGCTCAATCAAAAAACCATAGGACCGACGACCCCAGGGATAGGTCTTGGCATATTCTAGATTCTCTACTATTTGGATTAGCGAGAAATCTATTCTTGCATTTTCATTCTCCGAAAAAAATAAAATCGAGCTCAACAAATAGAGCAACGACAGTTTCAACTTGTCATCCTTAACCATCTCTTGGTCTCCTCGCCTAACACTACCTATACTACTATCACCATCGTCAGTGGAAGGCTCAACTTCTTCAGGGATTTTAACTTTTGGAAGTACTTCCCTAATACTCGCTAATGTCATTTTTTTGCCCTCCAAATATCTTGAACAAAAATTATCATCTCCCATTGCGGGGATAGATTCGTTCGGGTAGTTATCACAATTCAACCCATACATTAATGCATGCTCTATCAATGAGTACCGAATTGGGATGCCGTTTAACACAAACCAAACCTCCGAATTCTTTGGAGACTTCACTTTTCGGCTTAGAAGAATCCACAAAGGCATCAAGATCATGTCCGTGTGAGGAGCGGCATCAAATAACGGACCAAACTGGGAATCCATCAACCAAGGCATCCCATCCGGATGGTCGCTCAAACATTTTTCTATAAATTTGCATTCTTCTGCCATTTTGCAGTAAGTGTTGATTTTACCTTTGAAATTACATTCTTCAAGGCCCAAATACAAAGTGGGGACCTGAAACAAAAAATTTATAACTCATTCATATAGATATGGCAAGGTTTCAAACTCATTTTTATAGTTATAGAAATATGCATTCATTTCGGATAAATAAGACAAATTTCAACTCAATCAGTTTGAATGACATCGATATCATCAACTTAGACACCAACTATTGATGCCAAATCCCACACAAACTTATATTGTTTCATATAAACCATAATTGTCATATTTCATGTGAATTCACATTAAAACAGGTATCGCAATAAATCTATACTAAATCTCATGCACCCGTTACACTTAAAATCTGTATTATGCACAAATCTGTCAAGTGTAATACAAATAATGGGAAAATTAGTATATCTCTATTCTTTCAACAACACCAAGTGTAAAGAATATATGTGCCTATAAAATGCAAAAAAACTCGGAGAATTGTTGATTGTTGAACCACAAAGCTAAAAATATTAACAAATGGGAACACATTTTAACTTACAGGGGGTATCGATGAAGTACAAGGCTCGTTCTCCATGCCTGCTGAATACTCAAGACGACGGGGACTAGTCATTGGCTGCAAATCCAAGATCAAAGCCATTAATGAAAAAAATAGTTATTGAACCGTAAAATTGAAATATGCATTAAACCGGAAGAGTACTAACATCATTCGCGTCAATATCATTCTAACAGAGCCTTCTATTCTATCTAGTTCAAATAAAAAATGAGGCCTTTTCCTTTTAATTGAATGCGGCATTCCTTTTCATTGACGGGATACCAAGTTCATGGTTTAATCTTGCCATCGTTCAAGCCCGAGTTTAACATTTTCCGGCACGTGTTTTCCTATGTTGTATCCAACATTCAATAATCCAAAGTGTATTCAATAAATACAGCTCCTCCATCTCTATAGCATTTCAAATGATAAAGTGAATGTTCTAATCAACTAGTTCCATGTACGCGTGTTAACGGTTAATCGAATAAGTTACATTTACACAATAACTCATTCAAATTTCAACAAGAATCATCACTCCTCACCTTATACAAATGCCAACAAATCCAACCAAACCTCCACCACACAAATTATCTACCATTCAAAAGTCATATTTAACTCCAATTTAACCCATCAAACCTCCATCACACAAATGATCAACAAATATCACAATTCTTTCAAATCAATTCAAATTTACTCACAAAAATCCCCAAATCCAAAAACCCTAAATTTCAATCAATTCTCCCATTTCTATTAAATGAAGAGTGAAGAATGATTTAAAGATGAAGAGTTTAGCAAATATGCTTCAAAGAGATCGAAATACCTTGGTTTGGAATGTCTATCTCTTGCTCTTGCTCCGGTGGTCTCTCTTACTCGTAAAGGTCGTCTCTCTCTTGCTCCGGTGGTCTCTCTTGGCGTCGCTACAGTGCCGGCGTCGCTACAGTGTGCTACTCTTCCACCGGTGGTCGCCTCTTGCTGGGTATGCGGTATCACTATATGGGGGGGTGTATTGAGAAGAAATGGAGAAGATGAAGTGTGAGTGTGGGGCGGGTGTTTGGGGGTAAAAGTGGATCTTGGGGATATTTATGTAATTACCTAAAATAAACAAAAAAAAATAATAATAACAGGAGAAATCGCATTTCAGAAATGCGATTCTATAAGTAGAAAAAGTTGGGGGTTCTTTTTGTAATTTCTCTCTCTCCATTTACAAAAAAATAGAAGGGATCTATTTCCTTCTTTGCATGTGCAATTGGGGTCCATTTTCCCCAACGTCCCGTGTATATTCGTGTTAAAAAAGATTTCATTTTTTCGTATTATGGTTTATTGAGATAAAACAGGTAGATTTGTGGTCCCTAGGTGGGTGGTTATGCTACATGTTTGTTACTGTTTTATTTTTTCTGCAGGAAATGCTGCATTATGAACCATCAACTCCTATCTTTGAAAGAATGGTCGATTTTGGTTTCGGTAGTTTGCAATTATTTGCCCGATTTTCGTTTTCGTTTTTTGCGCTTATTGCTTGCTTCCCTCGAGCATTTCTTGCATGTGTTGTTAAATAAACTGCTTCCCTCGAGCATTAGGGAAGCATTTCTTGGTTGTGTTGTTAAATGACATTTGCCAATTTTCAGGGGGAAAAAAGAAAAAAAAGCAAGACCACCATGGAACGCACTTGTTCTTTGAGTGCTTCAGTGATCGTAGCTCATGCTACTAATATATCTGGGTTTGCTTTTTGTTCCAAATTCTTGATGATATCTGCAGAAAGTTGTAACTTTCTTTGCTCAATTCATTTGTCGTTTATTCAATATAGCTACATATAATGTTGAAAAATAATTCCACATCAGAAAACTTGAGGTTCTACACATAATGCTGAGTTAAATGGGATAATTTTAGTTTTGATCCCCACACTTATACACCTAATCCTATTTCACTTCCACATGTACACCCCTCGCCAAACTGACCCTTAAACTACCACATTTGATCAATTTCAGTTCCACATGTACACCCCTCGCCAAGCTGACCCTTAAACCACATTTTGATCAAATGTGGTACCTCCTTAAACTACCACTTTTGATCGATTTCAATTCCACATGTTCACCCCTCGCCTAACTGACCCTTAAATTACATTTTGATCTAATGTGGTACCTCCGTTAGCTTCTCCGTCCAATTGTTAACAGTTGGGGTTAAATGTAAAAAAAAAAATATTTTGCACCCCAAAAGCATACTTTTCTACACTTTCCAAAAACAACCCAGATTACGTGTTACGGTAGCTTAGCATATTATGTACATGACTGTTGTGTACATAACTGCTGATGTAGCATAATCTAGAAGCGTGTAGCATAATCTAGAAACGATGAGTAGATAGAAGAACTTAAAGAAGTCCCCATCTAATGGACTCCATTTATTTTCTTTAAAAAGTCTTGACAAGTATGCTAACATTTTATACACATATATAACACAATCTTCTTCTCTTACTATATGAGTCTTTTCTAGTTGCATCATTCACTGGGGACTTCAATCTCTGACAAGGAAGTGTAACTTTACCTATTCTTGTATTGTTGATTGTAGGGACTCTTGCTTTGGCTGGGCTGTTATGAACGAACACTCTTTTTATGTTATTCACCTCTAATGTGCGGAGGTTGTTAAAATCCTTTCATTCTTGCCAAAACTTACCATCTCTTGAAATATCAAGCTCCATCCAGTAGAAGCCATATAGCGCACATATAAGTCGAAGGCAATAAATCGATTCAAGAGATGAGCCAAAGGAAGCATGTAGACCAAAACGTGAGAGCTACAGAAGCCAATGAATAACTCCATAGCATAATAACTGAGCATTCGCTCTCTCCAGCCCCAAACAATTGAGTTATTGTTCCTGCCACATTTACAATAGGGTTAAAATAAGGAAATGCTATATAGTATTGTTTTTTAACCTCCCTTTTGTTATTTAACCTCCCTTTGGTTTAAAAAGTATTTATGTATTAAATCTGTCAAAACCAATTAATTAAATATTTTCTTGCCAAAAGTAAGGATGTTAAGAAAACGTTGGTATATAAACGGCTGTATAGAGGATTGCTCATAACATAAACCACCACAAAATGGTAGAGTCGTTTCTTAGAAAAGGATAGAACAATTTCTTTATTATCACTTAAATTTAGAGAATTACAAGCATAAATTGGGCTTCAAAACACTTTAAAATAACTTAGCTAAGCTGATAGTTGATAATCACTTAGAGTTTTCAAGTACACTGTATAATTAAAATGGAATCGTGCACGAATAACAAAGAATGTGTGTCAAGTGTAGTGTACCTATGTTCATTGCAGGTGGAAGTGAAAACTGTAGCAGAAGAACGAATCGATATAATGGATCATCATGCACTAAACCGAATTGTACTGCCCCTTTGACAATGGCAATGCCTATCATAGGCATTGCAATGTAGCGAACGATAAGAATGCTCAAAATAACAGATTTCTTAATTTCTGAACCTTTTAGACCTGAACATAACGAGAAAGGGTAATAAAACCAGTTAACCGGGTAGCAAGATTCAACTAAAATGGTCATAGGCAACAATAGGAACACTAAATTTTCGTAATTGTCAACCTTTCAAGAGGTTCCCTCCCATGATCAGCGTCACTGCGGGAATAGCACCATCCCTGCAATTATAAACAAGGAGTATAAGCACAACGGTGGAATATGGTTATCAGAGTTTTTTGCCAGTCAATTCAAATGTGATCTTCTATTGCGATTCCTATTGCACAGAGGAATTGCAAAGGCTGATCATGTAAAATAAAAAAGACAACTTTGATACCCGATCAAGAGTGCAGTATCTTGTATCACACGCAAAGGAGCTGCATCACCAATTATCAATTTCCGAATTTGAGGCACAAGTCCAATAACAAATCCAGCAATCTGCACATCTACAGAGCCTTCAATAAATCTTTCCTTCTATATATCAGCAAATAAACTATATGTCCATGTGTATTCGGATCTTGAATTTATCTTGTAAAGGATGGATCCTCAAAATGATCAAAACACTAACTAATTATCTCTAGATTATTCCCCAGCCTTTTTTAACCGTTTGAAGTTTAAACATGTTCCACACGTAAGATAAAAAGAAATAAGCTTGTAAGATAAGTATACAAAACATATGCACAAGCTTGATGGCGAAAAAAACCTTAAATATTGCATACAGTAAATGAATATATATATTGTATCACGTTGGCCTCAAAGTACCAAACATTATGATATCGTTCCTAAAATTTAATTTTTGTTTCAATTTCGTCGTTCAAGCCTTATCGGGCAGCATGTGCATTTACATGTCAATTTTTGGGGCAAATGCGGGATGTACATGTTATTGGACATCCTGATTCGGATTCGGCCAAGATCCACTGGAAAGTTGTTGGAGGAGGAAAGGAAACATAAATTTAACTTTAGGGGCGGTAGCATAATATTTGATACTTTAAGGACCAAAATGATACAAATGTGAAACTTCAAGGACTATTAGTAACATATATACTTGTGTTTTGTACGTGCATGCAACGATGGAGCCAGGAATATAGGTTTTTGTTGGGTGGGGTGGGGGGGGGGGTGAGATTACAAAACAAAGGGGCAAAATGGATATTTTTGGATTTAGGGGGGCGGAATTTTAAATTTCAAAAATTTGTAAGGTGAAAATTTAAACTTTTAAAAGAGTGCATGTAAGCAATGAAACCTTACCGCCCCAGTTGTTGATGGAGCAAATAATCTCTTCAGATTCATCTTTTCAAAGAGTGTAGCTAACTGTTGCTTTATTTGATCGGACACAGACACCTGCAATTAATTTTCATATGTTAAAAATGTAATCTCCATAATTTAAGGGTGAGTTTGGCCTAACTTTTGCAGAATTGATTATGGGATTATGGCAAAAGTTATGATTTTCAACAATTCCAAAACGTGTGTAACACAAAATTGTCCAAAAGAGATTATAGAAAAAGGGCCCAAAAGCAAAATAGCGTTTGGACTTCAAATGCAGATTTTAGCTTTTCAACCACCGGGCAACCGCACCTTAAGAAACAGACACATACAATTGATTTTTACTTGGTCCAATTTTATCTATCCCCCGGTAATAATAATTTATTCATCCAATTTTTTTTTATGATTTTACTGGAATTATATTTTGCTTCGTACTAAGTTATGAAGATTCAACAATGAAGAACACAACACAACACAACTACCTGAGGCTTATTCTCGAATCTATCTTGTGACAGCTCTAATCCACTTTCATGGTCTTCAGCCCCCAAAGAAAGTAAATTTTTTCTTGGAGACTTACTCGTGGGGGAGTCACTTAGTTCCACTTGCTTTAAATGCCTACTTGAAGATACTCTAACAATATTATAAACGTACGACCAAAGACAAATTGCTCCTATCTGAATCAATAAAAATAAGCAACAAGAAGCACAATATTAGAATTCTATCATAAAAACAAAAATGGTATTTATAATCTTTGTAAAATGTTCATTTAATTACTGTAAAAATATGATTAACCAAAACATTCATTTTTAATTTTACACCAATTATTTTGTGAAACTTACTGCCATCGAAAGTGAGGCATAGGCCATTCCATATGTGTGGCAAACATCAGGATTCTCAAAAGGGCTTCCTTTCTCTTTACAAACTGCTGGAATTATGATAAAAAGCATGTTACCTAAATTGCCTGTCCAAGAAAAGAAAATATTATATCAGTTTCGTGATAAAAAATGTAATTGAATATTATTGGAAATCAGAAATTCTGGATTATATATATAACAAAATGATGAAGCGGAAAACAAAGATAGCTTAAGAAGTTCGTTGTTAGTTTCTGCTCTAAAATTTTCTAAGAGACCAGCACATCGTATCTCATGCAAATAAAATTTCCAACATTTATTTTGTCATGGTCAATTTGCAATTTATATGCTATAAGCCTATACCTGCAGCACAACAGCCTATAATAAGTCCCCGGAGATGCGGAGGAGCACTTGTTATTTGAATGACCGACCAACCAAGAACCGAACCAATTATGAATGTGAAGAGAATATTAAGAGGCATGAACCACCTGCAAAATTACCTCTATTTTTTCTCATCATTCAAATCTTACGAGACGTCATAGGAAGGTAAAAATAAAATGAAAAATAAATTTTAAAAGTCAATGATGAGAAGCTTACAACTTAAGCATGCTTTCATATGTTATTGTCTTGGCTAAGTTGCTAGAGACGAGCGCTGGATTAAATACAAAGAATACAATCTGTTTGCACAAGATATCAAAATTAGTTTCTTCTGAGGAAAAAGTCCACTCGACAACTTCACAATTGAGTCATTATTTTTAGGGGTAATTACATACACACCCTGTCACTCATTAGGTAATTACGATGAGCGCCCTAAGGTCTTGCAAATCACCAAGGCACGAGACCTGACAACTCGAGAAATAACTCCAAATTGTCATCTGTTTGTCTTTTTCACTTTTTTACTGACAGAGCGTGAAACTAAGCTGTAACATGTTCTTAGTTCTATGTCATTTAAAAGATGATGTTTCTAAATTCCAACAGCCACCTTTATATTAAAGAATCTAATGAACAAGATTATCTTAGATCCCTTTATTCAATTGAGAATCCCGATAAATCAAAAGACTCCATTCATAATGAGACAACCATGTTCTTAAATATCCTCCGAAACATCAAAATTTCGACCGAAATTTTGGATTTTCGGGGGTCTCGAAGCGAAATGTCACCTTTGATCAATATCTATCGAAATTAATTTTCCGATATTTTCGATATTTACCGACATTTTCGATATTTCCCGAAATCTTGAATTATTAATGAAATTACTTTGTTAAATATCTACCGAAATTTTCCGAATTTTCTGAAATTTCGGCCAAACTCAAAATATTTCAAAATTTTAAATAATGTGGTTTTAAATGATGATTTGTATTAAAATTGTGGTATTTTGTTTTAATGAAGTTCCTAGGAGATTGGGTATTACTTTACTCTCAAATCATATTTATTTTATATTTTTCGCCACAGATTTTAATCATACTACTTGACAAAATTCACTATACATACATTATATATACAATATTATTTATGTAAAAGATGCATAATTATGATATTTAAAGTGACACAAAGTTTCGTTGTAAATTTCCAAATATTTCTATACATATCTATGATTTTTTTTAAATCGAAATCGAAATTTTGAATATCCCTGAAATTTCCATCGAAATTTCTGTAAATTTACTACCCCGATATCGATACCGATACCGAAATTTAACACCTTGGAGACAACAAGAAAACCGAAAGAATAAATAAGATACTTAACAAATGGATACTCACATTATTCAAATGCTTCCTTGCATCATCTCCTAGAATGTCGATACGATCTAGCGCAAGATATGATCCCAATCCGGTCACCAAAAGCACTTTTAGGACAGGAATCGATGAAGTAATAAAGAGATCCAACAGACCCATGTTATGATATCCCACCAAAAATTGTGTATCGATAACCAAGCTTTTACCTAGATCACAGTGTCAAGATAAATCTAATGCATGGCGAACTTATAAATCCCACAAAATTGCAAATCATGTATAGTGTATTGGGGTTCTACAAATAATTAAATAACTAACAATATTGCATTCTGATTAAAACATATAAGTTCAAATGTATAGTGGTTTTAAAGTCCTTAGGACTTAATGTATAGCTATTTTCTCAATATTTTCAATTATTGCTATTGAATTCAAATCCAACTAGCCCACTAGTTGGAGAAGAAACCATAATATGCATCAATCATCATCAAGCTTACTAGAGAGAGAGAAAGAGAGAGGAAAATGACATTTAACATTAAGGAAGTTATTGAAAAGGGAAAATCACATTTTTTTGTTCCACAACTTCTTTGCAATTTTTTACATTCATTATAAAATATCACATTTAGTCCCGACCAAAACAAAATTTAACGGATAAAGTTAAATGCTCCATTAGTCTGTTAAATTATAATTCCACTTGATTAATAATGAAGTAAACCAACATGCCGCGCCAAAGTTTATAGTTGGAATCATTATCATTTAACTTAAAACCAAACGAAGAATAAATATTACTGGCTGCAAGAGCAGGATGAAGAGGGGAAGATTTCGGTTCAAGGGGTTTTTCGGGAGGGATGACGGGATCGGCCATATCGAATCACGAAAAGAAATAAAAACATGAAATTAACGAGATACAAGATAATAAACAAGAAAAATTACTGTAAGGTGGCACCGAAAGTGAAGCAGCCAAGGTTGAGGAAGGCAACGAGATCCAAGATGTGAGAGGAAAACGTCGTTGTAGGAGGCTTTTTAATGAAAAAATTTTGCGTTGAGGGGAATGACAACGACTTAGGCGGAAGGTGAAGGACGAAAAAACGCAAAAGTACTGTAGCAGAAATAGTATAAATAGTACTGTAGCAATGTTTAGGCCTAGGATTTTAGGTGTAGGTGTAGGTTTAGGCCGATACCATGTTAGATTATAATTCCCCTTGATTAATAATGAAGTAAACCAAGGTTTATATAGAGTACAAGAATATGGAAAATATGGAAATAAATAAAAGTGACCTAATCTAATAACAATACTACTGAATATATATCTCTAACATAGTCGACCGTTCTTTGAGGAGAACTCTGAATGACACGTGATATCGAATATAATTCGTGTATAAGTCCATTTATGCACAAATTTTTCCCAAAAAATTGGTCAAAATATTGACTAACTGATAATTGACTTTGACCAAAATTAAAATGAGGCAAAATCATCGGACACAAAAATGCACCGCAATTTTCCCTAATTGAAGACATTAATTGAATCATAAACAAAGAAGTTTACTTTCTAAATGTATTCAGATTAGATCCGGTTCAAGTTGCAACCCAAAAGAGGAATCTAGAGAAGATCAGCATAAACCTCCAAAAAATCTACGTGCTGTGATACACATAATACAAAAATCGAGCAGAATACAAAAACAAATTAAGTGAGAAGAAAAACCTTTATTTACCTGCTTAAGAATTTAATGATCCAGTCAAAGCTTCTTAATTAATTTCCTGAAAGAACATTGAACAAAGAGGAAACACACTAGTATAGTAGTATGCAGAGTCGAATTCTGTATCACTCGTCAAAGAAAGATAAAAATCTTAGTAGAAGAGTATATATATTATATGTATATATATGTAAGATTTTGAGATTTTTAGAATGCTGACAAATGGTGGAAGCAGAAGGAAAGCCAAAAACACATGGCAGAGCAGCAAAGAGAGTGAAATCAGATTATATCACACATGAAAAATACACGTACGTAATTTATAATATTCAGCTAGCTTTTTCCAACGTCGACGCTTTACGAATTTATTAGCCAATAAATTTGCACACTCATGCTTAAGACGGCACTGGCCTTGAGATGGGAGTGGAGGCTCCATTTACAGACGTAACCAAATTATACTCTTCAACTCTGATGCGGGATCAATAAGTATGTCGGAGGGAATCTGATCCGATGCATGATAAATGAGATATTAGGTTGATTTATATTTGGACTGCACTCGCTCAAGGCAAGCTGTCTAGTAATCTATTGTGAAGAGAGCAGATAATGAAGCTCTTGGCCGAAAGCCTCATAGGCGGCCCACCCGGTGGTAAATTAAAAATAAATAATTATTTTTATTTAGATTATTATTTTTAACCATATATTATGGCCCAATTGATTACTTGGACTCCTTTGACTGGGAATATCCCGTTTGGGCCATCCCGACTCAATTACAAATCCTTTTGTAAAATTGACCCCAACAGTTATATGGTACATCAAACTCCAACCTCTTATTTTCAAATCTGCCCATATATCTTTGAATTTGCTTCATCGCGTAATTAATTCAACTCAACCTATATATAGCATGAACTATTGACATGTCAAAATCTAGCAATTAGTGCACTAATAGTCATACATCATGCTAATCAAGGGGTTGTGGTGGAGCGGTAGGGCTCCTCCACTCTTAACCAAACATCAAGGGTTCGATCCTTGACTTGGGAAATGGAGCAGATTTTCTTAGCCAACAGTCCCACCCTTTGAGGTGCCTCTCATCTGGGAAAAGGAATAGTCACTGCGATCGGCGGAGGATACCCTTGGTATAACAAAAAAACAAGTCATACATCATGCTTCATCGCGTAATTAATTCACCTCAACCTATATATAGCATGAATGTCAAAATCTAGCAATTAGTGCACTAATAGTCATACATCATAAGAGAGATGATGAATCTTTTTGAATATAAAATCTATAATGCATGCGGGCGTTAGGTGATATGGAATGGCACTGTATTTTTCTTCTCTTCGAGTGGAAGTATAGTTCAAAGTATTGTTGAATGTCCGATAATATTGATTGATATATATTTGGATTCACTCCTGCAATACGATTTTGATACTTATTATTCTCCGAGTTTATATAAATTGTCGATAATATTGGATAATATAGGATCATATCGCCGATACAATGACATTTCGTATGTTAATTCCAATAATATGTTTTACGGGGAGGGGGTGGGTGGATTTTGATCATTGGGTATGTTTATTCGTAACTATGGAACCCACCCCCCCACCCCGCCCAAATGATAAGTTATTGGGAAAATTAAGATTAGTGGAGTATGAAATTTTAAAATTAATGAAGACACAATAAGTTTTAATTAACTAAGAAGAAGAGGTTGTTAAGCTTTACAAATTAAAGTAACATATTTATCACAAAATCTAATTTATATTATTTCTCTCAATTTTTTTTCCCTAAAGAATGTCGATTTCTTCTTCGACATTTTTATAGCACTACATAAAATTTTAATATTAATCTTTCTTTCATATTCAATAATATTTTTTGACTGATTTAATTTGAAAAAAAATTGTAAGTGAACAAAAAAAGTTATACTTTGTTAACCCAACGGGTTAATCATCCTTGGATTTTGATGATGACAAACAGCTATCCTTATTATCTAACTTTCCTTTTCTTATCTCGTTAGGATTACTAGAGCCCCGAAATTAGCCCTAATCAAATCTTCTAAAGGGAAGTCAATATCCTTAACTTTCTCCCTCCTTCCTTTAATCTTTCTCTAAATATTATATCCTTGCCTTATTTAAAGATGGAAAGATACTGATTGTTTATAATCTTAGTAAGAAGCCGTTTTATGAATATAATTTCAGAAAGAGCCGTTTGATTTGTTGGAAATCTTGATTGAGTAAATTGTGTTTAGCGCAATTTTATTGGAGATTTAAGTGAATTCCACATGTTGAGAGTGGAGTGTCTTTGGCTTAAATTAATCTACGTTTTGAGTAGATAAATTTATAGTATTTAGTTACTCAAATCCGATTTCGGGTGAATGAGAAATTAATTAGCAAAGTGTATCACTTAAAATGTTTATCGTAATTGGAATCAATAATTGATGTGAACATAGGCGAATAAATGATCTCAATTATACGATCGACGGCCGCGGTTGTATAAGAAATAGTTCATTTAGTTTGTGGTCTAAAATGTTCAAATCGGAAAATTGAGAGACCAATTTGAAAGGACTTAATAAATCAAGATTCAAAGTTTTGGTGTCAAAATTAAAGTCTTTGGAAATATAGGGGCTGAATTGCAAGCCGGATGGTGCAACCGCCCACACCGAATCATTTCCCGGAATTGGTGGCTTGTTATAGGTTGAAGAGGCGGGTGTACGGTGCACCCGCAACACCGGATGATAACCATGTCAGGCGGATTTTGTCTTTTAGCTCAGGGGTTGTTTTGAACAATTGCAACTCTTGGGGCTAATTTGAAAAGTCCGAAAAGTGCAATCAGGGGGCATTTTGTCCAAAAGACACAACCTTTGGGCCTTTCTGCAGAAATCCGAAAAGTCACACTTTTTGACCCAAAACCTTTCATTCTCTATAAATAGCCCCCCATAGTTTGGATTTATTTACACCAACATCTTATTTTCTCATCTTTCTTTTATTCTTTGTGCTAATTTGAGTACTTTGAATATTCTTTTGATTCTTTAATATTATTTATAATATTGTAAGAATGATTTAGTACTAATTTGAGTACTTTAAATATTCTTAAATATTATTTTAATATTGTTAGAATAGGTTTGCATATTAAATGTTTAGATGTGCATTTAATTCATCCATGTCCATCGAGAGAGAGTTTGGAACAAGTATTTTGTTCGCTAGAAACATCCTATGGAATGGTGAAACTTATAATCTTTCTGGAGGTATTGCTTTAAATTAACTTCGAGTGGAACATTTCTTCCTACACAAATTGATTTCCATGTCTCTTCCGTCTGGTTCCACTCAGAGTGGTGGTCACACCACTGATATGAACAAAATATTGGTCATTAAAGGAATCAAAATTAATGTGGGTTACATCATGTTGCGCTATATGATTTTTACCTATGAGCATCAGTCCAAAAACCTACCCTATGGGATGACTCTGAGTATCCTTCTTTAGAATCTTGGTACAGCACTTCAGAAACAATGGCGTGAAAATCCTTCTGATCACAAGGTTATCAACATGGCCAGCTTAAAGAAAATGCGTATCCACTTCTCTGATAGTGGTGAATGGTACAAAGGCACTGAAAAACCTGCTCCCCTAGACTCTCGTCATTCCCATCGCCACACCAATACAAATTCTTCTGATATTGACACTCATATTGGCTCCCCAATTGCTGGTCCCTCTACTACTTCTCTTGCCGAATTGCATGCTGAAATCCATAACCCCAAAACCTCAGTCAAACGTCTCAAGTCCTCGTACAAGAAACTGTCTACCAAAGTCAAACGTCTCCTATTTTAAAAAAGTTTTTTGATGATGAAGGGGGAGATTAGTAGTTTTAGTAGTATTAGTTATATTTCTATAGTTATGTTATAGAACAATTAGCTATGCTTTTATGCTTTTAAACAATATCCTACTTATTTTCTTCGGAAACATCTATGTTAGTTATGATATCTGTAGTTATGTTTTTTTCGCTCTTGCTCTTGTTATCAATCTCTATTTAAACAGGGGGAGTTCATCAAGTCAGGGGGAGCTTCTGGTAAAACTCTTTGATCCTTTGATTTTTCTTGTCATCATCAAAAAGGGGGAGATACTTTATATACGAAATCGACAAGCTCTTTTTTTCTCTTCTATCCCATGCAAATTTGATTTTTCTTTTTTGACATAATAAAGCAAACCAATAACTAAATTCATACCAGCTCGCAATCATACACATGATATCAGGAAAAATGCATTTTTGGTCCATTATTTTAGGCCATGTGCAATTTTGGTCCCAATTTATATCCTTTATAATAAAAAAAAAGTGTGCAAATTTAGTCCCACGCCCCCAATTACGTTAAATATTTGAGGAAAATGCATGTGTCACTCACGTATGTTCTGTTAATTGAGGTTTGGTCTAAAAACTAGTTCCCAAATTTTCAAATTTCAGCTTACAAAGGAGGGGAAAAACCGCCGAAAAAGCCACCCCTCTATTGCTATTTATACATGAAATAAAAGGTAGGAAGGGGATGCAAATCTCCAACTAATAGTTATGAATGCTCTAATTATTGTATCCAACCGATTTTCTTGTGATTACAGTCGATTATTGGTCTCCTTGCTCCACAATCATAGGGAAGAAATTTGTGGGGGTGAAGGGCTAGGGTTTGGGGAAATTTGCGGGGGTGAGGGGTTAGGATTTGGGGAGAATAAAAATTGGAGTTTCTTGTTAGAGCCTTTAGATGAATTGTTAATTTTCCCATCAAACCCCAATTTAGCAGAGCATGTGAGGGGTACATGCATTTTCCGTCAAATATTTAATCGAAATGGAGCATGGGACTAAAATTGCACATTTTTTTGAGATAAAGGATTGAATTGGTGAAGTCCATAATATATATTAGGACCAAAACTGCACATGGCCTAAGTTATAGGACCACAGTTGTAATTTTCCCAAATGATATCTATCAATAAAATAATCATATTTTGTGTTTCATACTCAACAAATTAATAAACGCAAAAAAGTCTTGGTGTTTTGTAGATAAGATAATTTAAAAATTGTTGAATTCCTTAGTAGCTTTACGCAGTCGAATAAGCTAACTTGTGAAATAATTTCTCGATTTTGTACACCAAACCATGAATCGATAAATGTAAAATTTCTTGGGGTCCTAAGTCTCTTGTACTTCTTTTGACAAAAAAAGATGAAACGAGATTAAGCAGTATTGGCATTCAACAAATGGGATAATGGAGTTTTTCTCCATTAAATCTTTGATGATGATATTATTTATGTCAAAGAAACTAGATAAAACGATTGAATGGAAATGCAATTGATGCTGACTGCTCCATTAAAAATATACATCAGCTTACAAGTTTTTCTATAAAGAGGTCAAAAAATCAATTATTTAACATGAAAGATATTTTAATAATAAATTTTAAGTGGTACTGAAAACATATTGAACAACAAATAGACTTTCTTTCAGGAAAAAATGGTGAAAATTATATATATGAGATTTTGTCATAAAACTATTACTTTAGTAGTTTATTAGCATGTAGTGGTTTATTTGCATGACAAAGAGAGAAAAATAAGTGTTAATTTTTTATATAAAGTATAGTTTCTTGATTTGCTTGCAATTTTTTTCAACCAAAATGGTCAAAAAATATATTTTAACATGACAGAAAGATTAATAATAAAAGAGAATATAGCAGATGCCCCCCCAACCTATGAGGTGATGTGCACTTTGCCCCTCAACCTATTAAAAGTTGTACTTAACAACCTAACCTATCATATATGTGCACTTAACCCCCTCGGTCAGCTTCGGGCAGCACATGGGGGGCAAAGTGCTACAAACCGTATAGATGAGGGGGCAAAACGCACATCACCAGATTTTTTAATTTTTTTTAATTTTTTTACTTTTTTATACTTTTTTTCATTTTTTTTAATTTATTTTCATGTTTCCGAATTTTTGAATTGTCTTTTTTATTTTTAAAAAATTAGGAATATTTGAATTTATACTTCTTTTCATTGTTTTCTTATTTAATCTGTTTTATTTTTATCTTATTTTCATATTTGATTTCAAATCTAGAAATAATATTTCAAGCAAAATCCTTCCCAAAATGTTTAAATTGGAATGATGTGAATGGATAAAAAATTCTCGAAGCTCGACGGCCGGGGTTAAGTTAATATTAAGAATATTTGGATTTAAAAAAAAATAGTAGATACCCCCAACCTATGAGGTGACTTAATATCTAGATTGTTTTGGTGTGCTGCCTGAAGCTGACTGAGGAGGTTAAGTACACATATATGATAGGTTAGGGTGTTAAATGCAACTTTTAAGAGGTTGGGGGGCAAAGCGCACATCACCTCATAGGTTGGGGGTATCTGCAATTTTCTCATAATAAAACTTTAAATAATGTTGAATAAATATGGAAGAAGAAATTGGCATTCTTTAGAAAAGAAAATGGATAGAAGTAATATAAATGAGATTTTGTAATAATATTGTTATTTTATCAATTTGTAAAACTTATCAATCCCTTCTCCTTAGTTAGTTAAAACTTATTATGCCTTTATCATGAAGGATTTTTGTAAGACTTTCTTGAAGAAGTTTGTTTTCGTAAATCAAGTTATCAATTTGATTTTCATAATCCTTAATGATATCATGCGTGTCTAGGCTTTCATCAAAATCATCATTGGAATTTAATTCAAATTTGGATTTTGGAGATACTTGTTTGTTCACCATAAGACAGTCATCTTCATCATCGAAGTTCTCAGATTCAGATTCACCCCAAGGGGAGGAGAAGGCATGTTGTTTGGAACTTCTATCATTTCTCTGGAACTTCTTCAGCTTCTGACAATTTGGTCGAATATGACCTAGTTCAAAACATCCATGGCACACGATCTTGTTGTTCTTCTGCAGGTCCTTTTGTTTAAAGTTATTTCTGGGATTGCGTTGGAACTTCTGACTTTGCTTAAGAGTTTGCAGGCATCTTGTGACCATGGCAAGTTCCTCGCAAAACTGTTCAATGCTCATTTCTTTTGGTTCCAGATGTCGGTAGAGAAAGCAATAGTTTTTTGAGTTTTTGAGGCAGAGCTTTCCTCTTTGGACATTAAAGTCATTTCATGTGAAGTGAGAGATCCAATGAGCTCTCCCATAGTCATAACATTTAAATCCTTTGCTTCATGTGTGGGAGTGACTTTGGGAGTCCATTCCTTGGGGAGAGATCTTAGTATCTTCTGGATTAATTTGCTCATTTTCTGGAATAATTTTTTCAAGCCCAAACATAGGATTTATGACTTGCATGAACCGAGTATACATCTGACTGATGGTTTCATCGGATTTCATTTGGAACATCTCGTATTAATGAACTAATAGAGCAATCCTTTCTTGTCTCACTTGACTAGTACCTTCATAGGTGACTTGTAGCATATCCCACATTTGTTTAGCTGAAGTACAAATACTGAAGCGGTTGTACTCATCTTTGGTGAGAGTGCAAGCTAGGATGTTTCAGCCTTAGCGTTCATTCGTAGGGCCTTTTCATCCTCGTCATTATAGTCATCCCACTCCTTGGGAACATTTCTTCCGTTGACTGTCTGAGTAGGAATAGTTGGACCTTTCACAATAATTCTCCATAGTTTGAAATTTATTGAGATGACATACTTCTTCATTCGGTCCTTCCAGACTGCATAGTTAGATCCGTCTAAACGTGGTGGGCGAGAATGTGATTGCCCCTCTGCATGTGTATCGACAATGGAGGCGGCTATGTGGATCTTCCAACTTGGGTGGTTAAGCCCTTAGAATTGAGCGTTCTCTGATGCCAAATGTAACTCAAGAATTGCCTAAGACGAGGGTAAATTAGGAATTTAAAAATTTGACAGCAGAACTTAACAAGTACTAAAAATAATAAACTGATTAATACGTATTTTATTGAATGAGGAAAAATGGAACATATAAGTTCCAGAAATAAAATCCAAACAAAAACTAGAAAACAAATAACGTTATCTAAAAGATATAACAAACACACTCGATATAAAGGATTGAGAACGCTCAAAAGACCCTAGAGACTAAGTGTGGAACCAGATGGAATTTCCACACAACTACTCTAATATAGATTACAAGAGAGACTCGACTCTAGACTCCTCGCCAATCACTCGTGTTTGATAAGTGGAACTCGAAGCAGCGACTGGTACTTCTTCTTTCTCACTCGAACAGAAGATTTACCTAACTATGCAGTCTGGAAGTGATATGATGCGTATATATAGAGAGAGCAGAAAGCATGATAAGGAAAGGGAATAAGTGCAAAACGGTTCCTTCCAAACATAGACACAAGCGACTTCTTACCAAACAAAAGAGAATAAGTCAAGCGTTGAGAAAGGTAGGCTAGATATCAAAATAAATCATAAAACATATTCTAAGACTATATTAAGACATGTGATGTATAAAATAAGGAACAATGGCTACTAAGGAAAGATATGATAGATATGATTATACTTCCCTTATGTAGGATCCTAACTTGCTGGAGAGATCAAGCAATCTGCATACACAAGGAAAGTAATTGGTAGAGGGAATATATGTTTGTCATCATCAAAAGTATTCGAGATTTACTACAACGAAAAAGGTCAACATCATGCAATAGCCGTCCACTGCTACTTATAAGTTGTAGGACGGCGGCTATTGCTCAATATGTCTCTTTATTTGTCTTATTTAACTACTTCCTACACAATTAATAGTTAAATTAACTTATTTAAGTATCCCACTAAGGACTAATTGAACAACAAGGACTTAACTAATTATTAATTTATCTACTAAAGATAATTAACCCATTTTATTTATTTAATTAATTGATCTACACAAGACAATTAATTAAACTAAACCTAATATTTATTTCTTATTAATTAATACTATTAATTAAAGAAATTAATTACTATTATTAATTATACTAAAGAATTAATATAATCCACTCACGATTATTATCTTCATAAGTTGGAATCGGTAATCAAGTTAGTGTGTTACTCCTTAGGTTCACTATATGCAAGCAATGAGACCTTTCCCACAGACTTAAATAGTTATCACTAAGATAATAATGTAAGGTCTTCAATCTATCACAAAGTTCAACTCAAGACTCTCATCGATCATGATTCGATGTCTAGCAACGTTATCATGAAGATCTAGATATTAGTGATTATGAGAAGGAGCTATCCAGATTACGATTTTCATGTGAGCCAACTCCTTCCATCATTTTCCCGATCCAAGTCTAGAGCTTGGGTACAGTGAAAACTCAGATAACTATGATTGTGTTATGACAATAGTGACCTTCGCCATCTAAACTAGGATCACCAATCCTTCTGAATGACTTCGATACTCTGGCCAAAAAAAATTCACTGGTCATCTATGTCTTACAACAGCATAGGAAATATCTCGGTATCCTACCATGGATGGATCCTTTTTTGATGTCATATGTTCCATTGTACAACCAACTGTACCCAACATTATCATGTCTCATGATTCTCCTGGAATCAGGGATAAGTCAAAGTACAGTGGGCCGTACACGTTGCAGCCATGACATCTCAGGTCTTATGGATTATCTCAAACTACGTAACCCTTGGGATTCCAAACTCGACATGAAACCACTATGGAATTCGGTGTTCAGCCTCACACCTCCAAGTGTAGATCATTTGTGCATACACTGATCCCCAATCAATGCCCATGGAACATGGCACTCCCTTTATAGGAATATTGCATGAACAAGCCTTGGTGAGATTATGATTTTTCTTTTCTCATCTCTCTATGACTTGGAATTAGTTTAGGATCAAAGCCTTGGAGAATGTTCTACAATCACCACCTCTATGCGTGACCATTCCAATAGCCATGCAATCTTCGAGATTCTATCAACTATGACTTAGATTTACAGATAAAGATATGTTCGGAATAATTGTATCAAAACAGCAAAAGCGGTGCAACAAAAATTTTTATTCCCGAACAGGATCTACCGGGATCTAGTTGTAAACAACAATGTATATGAAAAGAATGATAAAAGTCACTTACTTGTTGTAGAGTGATTATCGTGCCCTTCAATCTTCCAAATCACGAATCGACGATTGATTTTGATCCAAGTATCACAAACGTTCTACCTCTAAATCGTACACCGGAATTGATGGAAGAAAAATCCTCCTTCTCTACCTCAAAAGGGCGGCTACTAGAGTGGGAGGGGAGATATAGTCTTTCTTTTTCTTTCTCTCCAATATTCTTAGAGCTAGACTTTTTGTTCAACACATGACCTTATGAGAGAGAAATACAACCACTATGTATTTATATTAAGTGAATAAAAAGACATGGGCTTCACAAGCCCACATGGGCTTCTTTTTAAGGCCTATAGCCGGCCCCTCTATGGTGCACCTATGGGTGCACTGGCTCTTATTTATTCCTTTAATTTAATCCGATTAAATTAATAGAATAAATTAATAATAAATAATAATATTAAAATATTACTTCTCTAAGAAATAAATATTTATATATTAATATTTATTAATACATTATTCACAATAATTTATTTATTTATCACATAAATAAATATTATTAAGTATCTAATACTTAATGTTATAATACAAAAAATACTCCATCATTTTTCTTCATCGTTTCCCTTTTTAAGCGTGACTCTTTTAGGTTCGTCTTATTTAGCAATTGGAGGATTCCAAAGGATGTGGGTCCCCGTAGCCTTCTTCGCAGCCCACACAATAACCTAAATAAGAACGAATGATTAGGATCATTCTATTAATCTTTTCCGACGTGATTATTGTGTGATCGCAAACCTTTTTACTCTTATATCACCGATGAGTATAGACCATGGTAAATGTCAAATCATTAACTCATCTTTACTTTCTATTTATAGTAAGTCGAGATCACTATAGTTTCCTATTTCAGAAACGTTCATCGCTTTGGCCAAAGACTTTAGATCTCACTTGCTCATAAATAATCAAGTGATAATTACTCATTCACTTACGAGAGAGTAAATCCTTTCTTGGTAATTAGTTGAGACTGCTACTTGTGCATTAGATTTCAGTTCAAGGTCGACCCCACCTAAGGGCGTTCTGAATCTAACTACTATAATGACAAACCTAATGTTACAAGTACATCTCCAACTCAATCCCTCAAGTCTAGGGTTCATCACACTTTACATCTTATATTAATTTCATCATTGACTGTCAACAAGTAAAAAACCCATGTGACGAAATTGATGTGAGTCATGTTCAAGCACATTGATCTCCTTCAATGTCCTCATGGTGTTAGCTCCCACTACGATCAACACTTATCGCCACTGGAGCTCTTACCATACAAGTCATAAGTAATTCTCAACGCCCTATTGTGATTACATAACTTGCAAACTATATTTAGTATACAAATATTTAACTTTTTCAGTGTTGTTTCCATTATCACATAAGGAATGGAAAGTCTACTCTTGCGTACTTGGGCCTTCAGTTAATTACATATTTATACGAATGCAATAAAACAAGTAATAACCAAAGATGTTTTCATGTATAGGTTTTAATTAATAATACGTTTACATTGTTTTATGCCCTATTACAATCTATCCTCCTAGCATTCGAGGGCATATTCCTAACAAGATAAATGCCAAAAAAAAAGGAATTGATATATAAAATAAGACTGTGTCTCAAGTGTTTACAGGTTTGGCAGCGCTACTATTGGCTAGCCGAGCACCCAACACTAACAGATACCGTCCGGACTGTTCAAACGCAATAGAAGCAACAAATAAAAATTTAATCTAATAGTGATGCACAGCAGGCTGCATGTTACCATCGAATTACAAAAACAAGTACATAAGGGGGTTTTCAAGCTATAATACCTTTTTAGGTTTGGCAACGGCATTAATGACTAATCAGACACCTAACACTAACACCTGAGTGACTCGGTATATATTATATGTTGCATGTTTGGTATATTTTTTGCATGAAATGCTGCATTATGAACCATCAAAGAGGATACTAGCAAAGAAAGCTATAAAACATCCATATTTTGATGATATTGAGCAGTCTTATTTTTGAAAGACGGGCTCATTTTGATTTCGTTGTTTGCGATTAGCCGATTATTTGCTTGGTTTCGTCGAGCATTTCTTGGTTGTGTTGTTAGCTGACCTTTTTTTCCTATCTCTCAAAAGAAAAAAAACTACAGAAAAAATATGTTCTTTAAGTGCTTGAATGATTGTAGCTCAATATTATTGCTAATATAAAGGTTGCCTGCTACATATAGTACTGAAAAACATTTCCAAATCAGATAAAGAGGTTATACACATAATACGAGTTAACATTGACAACACTACAAAAAAAATCATTTTTAGTGACGATATTTTTAGTGATAATATAAATTCTGTCACTAAAGGCATGGTTATAGTGACAACATTTATGATTATCACTAATTACAGGAGGTAGTGATCACTAGTGACAACATAATCTTTTGTTACTAATTTTCGTCACTATATATTTGGCGCCATTTTAAGATGACGGCGGGAAACTATAGTCGTCACTAAATATAATTGATATAGTGACAACAATTATTGTCATCACTGAATACCTTACAGAAACTTTAGTGTCAATAAAAGATCATCACTATAAACTTATAGCATTAGTGATAAAGAATTTTGTCACTATAAATTAACTTTACTTCTTTTAAGGTAGTAATATACCAGTGTCATCTTAACATAATTTTCTATTAGATATATAACATTTGGAGACCAAACAAATTATCTTTTAGCATTGAAAATAAAGCATATTAGTAAAATACATAGTTGATAAGGAAAAGATCACTTGTTTTATGTTCTTTGATATGAATAAGCATGAGTTTAGGCAGAGACGGATCCAACAATGGATTGTTGTGGGGCCGAATTTCTATGTAAATAAATATTTTAACAATATTTATATGTAGATATTTAATTTTGTTTAATTTTAATAGAAAGTTAAATTTCTTTAAAAGAAAAAATAATTCTTAATAAAGTAATAATAATTTCAAAAAATATAACCAATTCTTGAAAAAATATAATAATCTCAAACGACATGTTCGGAATACATGTTTATTATAAGACAAAATATGTAAACACACAAAATATGTATTAATCTCTTATTTTGGCTCATTACTCATTATATTACTAGTAATATCAAAAAATTCGTGGTCTAACTTGATATTTAATTATTAGTTGTAGAACTTTTTTAATATTTATCAATTTACTTAATTTCATGTTTTTTATTTGGAGAAAATGATTTTAAATATTTTATTTTAGATACAAGCAATTATTTAAAAATTACAATCCTTTTTTTAGTACGAAATTGAATAAAAATATTGTAAAAGTATCTTTTATTTTATTTTCAGTTAATAATCATTTTTGTGCTCTCAACAAAAAACAAAAGCAAATGGGGCTTAGGACCTCCTTCCTTAGTTTTGCTAATTAAACTTTCATAAATAAATCAACCAAAACAAAAAGAGCCATAAAGGGCCCAATCGGATTCGATACTTTGACCTTTGAAAATGCTTCAGCAGGAATCACCAACTCCACCACATGCACATGTGCTTCTAGTGGCAAACATTTTTAATTTTGTATAATACTATGTAATACATACACACCTTATAATTTCCCCAACTTTTGCTTCTGTTCAGAAAGCCTATTTCCAATTCCAGCCTGCAAGAGTGTTGCTGGAGATTATACTGATCTAGTTTATCAGATGTTACTTGAGATAAATGTAAAAGTTCAGTTCTTTTTTTGTTTTTGTTATTAGCATTTTGCATTCTTGTTTTGTTTCTTGAGCACTGTAGGCATACTCAAATTTCTTGCCATGATAGAATGATGATGCAGTGGTGGGTGATTGACCATGTGGCCAACAGATCAGGATTAGTAATTTAGTCACAATATGTCTTAGTACCTATATCTGGAGATAAGTGGTTCTCGAAAAATTTTGTGAATCTCGGCTGCAATGCTGACTTAATCAAAATACCAAATGCAAGATCAAGTTTTGAGGGATAAAATATGAAATTCAATTAATTCAAATAGTCCTCTGATTATTATGAAAATAGGACTCAAATATTATGATGCATCTGATATGGTTAGAATTAGTGATGATAAAAGTCATAATTCAACGTAACTGGTTGGTATTGAATAATATCAGTCGATATGTATTCTAATCGGCACTTACGATTCTATAATATGGATATGGGACTCATTTATACTCCTTAAACATGCCCTGTTCTGAAGATGGTCAGGGGATGGACATAAATTAAGATTTTTTTTATTAAAATTCAAAATCAATGTCAAGTCTTAATTAAAATTTATTTTTTTAAAATAAACTTTTAATTACAACATAAAAGATATTAATGATTATTATATTATGATCATTGACTTTAACTCAAATCATACACCTAAGTCAAAGAAATTATCAAAACAGAGAAATGTATAGGGGTGCAAATGAGTTGAGCTTGGGTCGAGCCTGACCAAATTGGTCAAATCGAGCTCGAGGTCAAACAAATATTTTGGAGCTCGACGAGCTAGAGTAAATTAGCTCGAGCTTAAGCTTGTTCAAGCTCAATCCTAGGTTGAGCCGAGCTCCAGCTCGAGATCGAAAAACATAATAGTAATAAAAATATATATAATAATAGTTTTGTTTATACGTACTAGTTATATGTTATTAGATATAATTATGATAGATACTAAATAAATCACTATTTATGTATATAATATAAAAATATATATCATATGTGTTAATAAGTAAATAAAATAATATTTTTTTACATGGCTTGCGCACTTCTGAACAAATTTAATTGGCTCGAGATTCGCTCAATAGAAAAGCTTAGCTCGTTAGGTTCGACTCGAGCTCGAAAAAACTCGACTTGAATTGAGCCCTACTCGAGCCGACCCAACTCGATGTTTACAATTAGAAAAATGTGTACATATGGGTGGAACTCAAACTCAAGACTTCTTAATTATATATTAAAAGTTATAATTTGCCACGATGTCGTCAAATGACAATGTCTAATGATATGTAAAACAAATCTGATTTGAGTTTGATTGAATTACTAGTTTATGTAATGATGCTTATAAAACCTAAACTCTAAACCCTAAACTCTAAACCCTAAACCCTAACCCCTAAACCCAAAACCCTAAGCGCTATTTTTAGGGAAAATTACTCCAATACCCACTACTATAATAGGTAGTTACACAAACTTACTCTCTTATAATTAAAATTACAAACACCTAATCCACTATTATAATAGCGGGTGTTGGTGCAATTTTCCCTTATTGTTATTATTCAAACTATATTAATTAATTTCATTAAATTGAGCTAAGCCTAATCATCCTATGATGAATCCAGCTTAAGCGTGATACTTGTGAATTGAGGTCGAGTCCAATGTACAAGATTGATGAGCTCTATATATAGATATTATTGCATAAATGCATTAGTAGAGATAAACTTGTTAAGGGTATCAAATGCCCAGCAACATCAAGCTCTTACAAGGTCTATTTGCATCTTCCTCTTGTTCCATAACAATATACCTCATAATAAGTGGAACTTTGCCATCTCATAGTAATGGAAGATTTATAATTATATTTTATAGATGACGTGTTTATAATTAATTGAAATTGGAAAAATTGTGTTTTTCGTCTCATAACTTTTTTGTAGCTCAATTTTGGTCCTACTCCTTAAAATTTTTCTTACGTTTAGTCTTATAATTTTCAAAATGTCAAATATTTAATCCCAAACCGAAGTTTCCATCCAAAATTTGACGGTCAACTCTGTAAGTCAACCTTTTAACTGTTATTGGGAGAGAATCCGTGCATGAATGTACTCTCACACATATTGCATTCATTATCACGATTTTTCTATTCAATATCATGTATCATTCACACACAAAATCTTCCCTTCTCCTAATCCATTCCTCAAAATATAAATCATTCAATCCAAACACAATCTAAAGCCGTGTAATTTTTTAGTATATTTAGCAAAATATTATTAAAGAATTGTAAAAAAAAAATATCTATGATGCATAAATATTAAAATATTCTAAACTATAAATGTCTAAAATAAAATAATTTATTATTAAACAGCTTCAAGATTATATGACTATAGAACAATGTTATTAAACCCGGACCGGTGATTGAATCGGATGACTAATTGGGTTATTGGGTCACTGCTCTGACTGGTTGAACTGTCATGAAAAAACCAATTGACCCAATATTATATATATATATGTATATATATATAGATATTAGATAGATAGATATAGAAACATAACAATAATCCCAAATATGAAAGCTGAATTTGGCACAATCAACTCTCAATTCTCATATTACCTTTTAAAAGTAAAATAATTAAAGTGAAAATAAGAAAGAGAAAAACTTGTCAATGGGTCACAAACACAATGAAGCCGAATTCATCTTCTTTCTTCTCTTTCACTGTCACGAACTCACGCCGCCTTTGTTCTCCTTCTCTCTCTTTTCTTTTTCACTTCTCTTGCTGCAAAATTTCTTAGTTATAAATTATAAATAGTTACATTGCCGCTCCAATAGAAATCGATGATGTCAAGTTCACATTCACATCCCAACCCAAAAACACTTCTCGGTGAAGAGAAAAGGATTAAAGCACCGCAAAACCGGTGAATCGTTCAAACAGGTCGGCGATTCACCGGTTTTCCACCGATTCAACCGATTTTCTGCCGGTTCATTTTGGGTTTGTTGCTGACCGTTCTCATTGTCATGACCTATTATTTAATTATATTGAACTTATATGTATTTTCTTTTAAAAAATAAAAACTTATATCTATTTAGCAGAATGAAAATTTGGAGGGAGTGAACCTGGCGCCAATTTATTTAATGGAGGTAGTGTTTATGTTCATGTTTTCTATTTCCTATATTTTAGGTGCCCATCTTCAGAGCCGTTTTCACACTTCTTCACGGTTCCCTTGTAATATAGGAAACATCAAATTGAATAACTTATTGAATTCTTCATTCCTTCTCCTCTCAATGGCGACTCGAAGTCGGACGATGAACTCCTCAGGTACAATTCATACCAATTTCTGATTTTGTCTTTTTCTTTTTCTTCTTCTTCATCCATAAATCTTTCTTTCAATGTGTTTGATTGAATGCCCCAATAGGATTCACAAATAGAACGACACCTCTTTTACCTTTTCTTGCTCAAGGATTTTGCATTAATGTCCCTTTTACCTTTTCTTGCTTAAAGTGTTTACAGTAATGCCCTTTTTACCTTTTTCTTGCTTAAGGATTTTGCATTCTTGTGCTGTAGGAATGGTTAAATTTTATTGAATGTAATATAGTTAGCTTCTTAGTGCTTTATTGAAATAGATTGATTATATATATTTATAAGATCAAGTTTTGAGATGATTAGAAGATTGGCAGTGAATTTTCTGAATTTTATTCATGAATAAGTGTTTATACTTTCAATTTTGGGGCTGAAAAAGGAAGAAAAATAGAGAATCATGGTCTACATATAAATAAAGAATATGTGTGTTGCATCAAAAATAGAGAATCAGTGCTTTATGGCGAAGACTTCATAAACACAGAGAGAAACGGTAGGATGTTTGCACAAGTAGAGAGTTCAAGAGAGTCAGTGTTTGAAAGTTAAAAAGAGAATTGGTGATGAGAATAGAAGGGAGTAGTAATACAAGCAGGTTAAAGGCAAAAGACAAATTATTGACAAAGCATTCTGTTGACAGATTAGTAAATAGATACATAGCTGTGTTAAGTTTGATAATTAGAGAACAATGGTTAGAAATGTAAAGTGCTCCTGGTTTGTGTAAATATCTTGATTGTGGGTATAAAAATCTTAATTTTCACGTTTAAAAAAAAAAAGAAAAAAAAAGCTGAATGTGTGCTTGCTGCCATATTACATGAATTGGTACTGGATTAGTTTGGTATGGTTAGTTTGGTAAAGTTACTTAAAGGTGCCAATATTCTTGCAGATCAATTTCTAAGCCTCTCATAACGTATAGCTAATTGAAGGTATATGGTCCATATTTGAGACCATTAATCACTAGATGTTGTTGTCAATTGCTTAGCTCTAAGCAAGACTGTTAGATATATCATTAACCTTTCTATTGAATCACAATCTCATTTGAAAGCGAACTATATTATAATAAAAGCATGGTATTAACTTTAAACACTTTGGTTTAGGTTTGGACATGGCTACTCGAAGTCAAGGCAGACGTGAGCAAACTCAAGTGGAATTGGATTCTCAGGAACCACCATCTGAATCAATTGTTGCACAACAGATTGACAATAATACTGAAGGTTCACATTAATTTATTATAAACTATAATATTGCAATTTCTTACTCTCCTATAATTTACCATTTTTTTTTTTTTGGAAATTGTACTTTTTAATATCACAATGATGTGATTATATTGGTTCAGGATCATCTAGCAAGAAAAGGAGAGGAATAACAACGGGTATTTCAGTTGAAAAGAAAAGGGGCAAGGCTGAGAAACTAGAAGTTACTATTCATCTACAAAGACAACGAATTGTTGGTAAGAATGCTAAGGATTTCAAGACCGAGGTTTGTGTTGTTATTAAGCAACATGCACCCCTTCAATATGCCCGGTGGAAGGACATTCCTACAGATATCATAAAGAAAATGTGGTTGGCAATGAAGGTAGTATTCTTTTGAAACTTTATATAAATATTTGACTTATAGAATTTCGCACCAACATTTTTAAACTCAGCGATTTTTCTCTAATCTAAGAAGACGTATGGAACTTGAGTTCATATTCTGGAAAGTTAAAATAGATTGGGACATTTTGTTTTCTGGTATAATTGTGCAAACGAAATTCTGATTTTTGTACGAAAATAAAGAAATTTGATTTCTATTTATAAGGCCAGTACTCAGTAGGTCATTAATAATTTTTTCAGGTGAGAATTGATTGCTTCATAAAATTCAGTAGGAAAATAGTCGAGTCCTCTAGTGATGCTTTACTGCCATTATACATTTTACTACCAATGGAACTTTCGAACTAATGTTACTGATGTCTCTTCATGAATCCGGATAAATATATATTATTATCTCTATATTTGCTTTACTAATTCTCTTTATTTTTACTACTGCTTCGTAAATTCAGTAGGAAAATAGCCAAGTCCTCTAGTGATGCTTTACTGCCATTATACATTTTACTACCAATGGAACTTTTGAACTAATGTTACTGATGTCTTCATGAATTCGAATAAATATATATTATTATGTTTATAATTGCTCTACTGATTCCTCTAACTTTAAGTATATATTAAAATGACAGAGTTACTGTCATTATATTGGATGCTCTATTCAACTTTTAATTTTTGCACTTGAATATTGCAGCAAAAATTTAATTTACAGGAGAATTTTCAAGTTAAAAAAATAGTCATCGACCAACTCAATCGCCAATATCGGAGTCGTAGACACAAGCTGCATGCATATTACCTTAAGAGGAAAGATGACGAAGATATATTGCACAAGCCTCCTAACGGAGTACTTCAAAATGATTGGGAGCAATTCATCAATTACGTTGAAAGTGACGAGTTTAAGGTATGTTCAAAAGAAATTATAGTTGTTCCTATTATTCCATTAGACTAATAGAAATTATCTTATCTTTTTTTGGGCTAAATATTTAATTTAAGAACACATGTCCAGTATCTATAATAAACAAATTTCAAAATGATAAATATGTTCATTTTAATAAATGCAGAGACTTAGTGATAGAAACAAAGAGAATAGGAAGAAGCTGACAATGTCCCATGCTTGTGGGACAAAATCCATTGCACAATATTGTTTCGAAGAAGTAAGTTATTCCAGATTCTCATGTATTTAGTTTTAAACGATCATTGTTACACCCCTTGCAAATTTTGTACAGCGTGACCCTGAAACCGAGCAAGAGCCAACAAGAACTGATGCTTGGAGGATTACTCGACACAGTAATAAAAAAAATGGTTGGGTAGATCAAGCTTCAGGGGTAGCTTTTGTAAGTGCCTCCATTTTATTTTTGTAACTTAGTAATATTACATGTACTAATTTAAGTATTACAGGACAATTTAACGAGGTTGCAAAGAACACCAATTGAGGAGGGTGAAGATCCCATGAATGAAGATGAGGCATTCATACAAGTGTTTGGGGAAGAAAAATCAAGCCGATTACGCGGTTGTGGGGATGGCTTGAAGCCACCTTCTAAAAGACAGAGAATTAATACTGAATTGGAAAAAGAGAATGAAGAATTGAGGAAGAAAGCTGAAGAAGATAGTAAAGCTTTGGAGACGCTCAAGGAGAAAAACAAAGAGATGGCATTACGCTTAGAGTCCTTGGAGTCCCAAGTCAATAATCAGGAAGCTCAAGTGCAATCACAAGTGCAAGATTTTCTTAAGAGCCAACTTCCTGCCATTATCCAGAATTTGGGTATATCTGGTCATCCTCTGGCGAATGTAAGTTACTTGTTTCATAATTATGATTTACATTTTAATTCTTTGTCTAGTAAATTCATGTTAAGATTGTCTCTTTTAAGAATTAATTCTGCTAACTAAAGTTAAAAGTTTATTGATTAGTTTGAATTAAAGAGGCTGACTTGTAAGCTCTTTGTTCCTTTTCATTCTGCATTGCACTCATGGAAAGAGGAAAAGAGGCACAAATTACATGTTATTTCTTTGTCTAGTAAATTCATGTTAGGATTGTCTCTTTCTGCTAACTTAAGTTAAATGGATGATTTGCTTAATAATTCTAACGGTTCAAATAGAGGACCTATTAGCAATGTTACTACTGATAATGTAATAAAATGAGCTCCTAGTGTTGGGTATGTTAGTGATATGTCTGTGTGCCATTGTCTTGGTAGTGTGGCAGAATGTATATCCATTTTTGGTGAATAATTTATGTTAATAGCTTGGTGAATATAGATTGACTTTGGGCTGTTTTGGTTTTTTTTTTTTTATGAATTCCTGGGATTGAGTTGATGATCTTGGAGTTTGGAGTTTGAAGAAGTGAAGCTTTGTATGGGTTTGGCCCTGGTACAAGAAGTGATGGGCTCTTTTTGGCTTTTTATTGCTGTTTTTTTGGGTTTTTGAGTTATGGATTATATCTAATCTGGCAAATGATGGCTCAATTTTGTTTTGGTTAGTTTTTGAATGGTAGTTTTTAGTTGGTTCATCAAAGGGGCGTCCTTTGTATGATGTTATTCTTTACTTTTATTTTAATGAAATTGAATTTCCAAAAAAAAAATAGTTAAAGTTTATTGATTAGTTTGAATTAGTTTGGTTGGAGTCTTGCACTCCGAAGTGAAAAATTGACATGGTTTTTGTTTACTAAATAGTCTTTGTTTTGCAATTTTTACAGGTTTGAAGGTCAATCGATTTGGAAAAGAAGTAATATATCTTGTAGGAACACTAGCTAGCCATGATTAATGATGATTTATCCTCCTTTTAATTCTCTTTTAGTTTTTATCATTTGAACTTTGTTTTGTAATTATTAAGTTTGAACGGGAGTACTTCTATGTTTATATTTTAGGTGCTTTATAAGAATTGTTTTCTATTTTTCGTATGTTCTTGGAGATTATGTTGTCAACTTATTGTTGTCACTAAGTTCAACTTATTGTTGTCACCATAAACGAGCTACATCCACAAAATTACCATTGCAACATGATCCAAAATTTATTTTGTTATAAAATTTCTAATTTTATAATATTATGAAATTAATTGGGGTGACCGAATTTTAGTGATGAAAATTTGTTTAAGTAGTGATAATTAAAATTGTGACAATTACTAATAAGTTTTAGTGATGAGAATTATTTTCATAACTGGAGTATTGGTTTGTGACGGCATGTATGTGCAACTAAAACTTCACTTATAGTGACGATTTCTATGCGTAACTAGAACACTGTACTATAGTGACGACATCGGTATGCTACTAAAACACCGGGTTCTAGTGACGATATTTATGCGCAACTAAAACAAGGAACAATAGTGACGGTATGAATTCGCAACTAAAAAATTGAGTTGTAGTGATGACTTATAGCAGTTGTCACTAAAACTTTTAGTGACAGCACATATAGTGACGACACAGTCACGACTTTCAATGTCATCACTAGCTAGTTTTAGTGACAACTTTACTGCATATAGTGATGAAAACATCTGTGACTAAAAATGATTTTTTTTGTAGTGCAATTAGCCAATTTAAAATACGTCAGATCAACATTGTGTATATCACTGCTAGTGATATAACCTAGAAACATTAAACCAATAGAAGAATTTAACACTTGAAAAACTTTAATATCTAACGGACTTGGTGCATCCTCTTAAAGGACTCTTGCAAAGTACGCCAACATGTTATACACATAACTTAAGATTCTTCTCCAAACAGTCTGTCTCTGATTAAATGAGTCTTGTTGTCGTGTTGGATCATTTACCCAAGAATGCAATCTCCAAGAAGGAAGTGTAATTTTGAGCATTCTTGTATTGTTATTGTAGGGACTTATATTTGGCCCCGAATGTTATGAACGAATACTCTTTCTATGTTATTCACCTCAAAATGTGTGGAGTGTATTTTCTTTTTAAAATAAAGGGATAATTGCATATCATACCCCTGTGAAATATGAAATCTGCACACATCCCCCCTGTGTTAAAAAAATAACCTGAAATGACCCCATGATTTTCAAAATCCTGCATGAAACCCCCAATCCGTGTTAAATTCGCGGAAGGTGGATTACACGCGCAGTGTATTTGAAGCAAGTTTGGGGGATTTTTGCAAATTAAAAATATCATAGGGTCATTTCAGGCTATTTTTTTAACACAGGGGAGATGTGTACAGGTTTCACATTTCACAGGGGTATGATATGCAATTATCCCAAAAATAAAAATAAAAAATCGATTACATGACACATATCATAAATATTAAATACTGACAATTTACAACCAATTAGTAGTTATTACAATCAATTAACAATTAGGGAGAAAGGACCCCACGTTAGGGAGAATTTGTAATGCCACACGTGAGCCCAATGTTGCAGCGGCCCATCGAACAGCCCAGAAGCCCATTTGGCTTAGTGGATAACAGATTTAATTGTTTAGAGTCTAGATTTTCTTTTAATTGTAATTTCCGTCATATTCAGCTATTGAGTTGGTCAAGTTAGGATGTTTAAATTATGCTCCACTAAACCCGCTAATGCCACTAATTAGTAGTGGCCCCGGTTAATTGTTGTTTGTTTCTTAGCCTATATATATTTTTGTATTTCACGTTTTGGAGGAATCAATGAGAAAATTATTCCAAAACTTCTTCTTCTTTTAATTTCTGGAGATTGATCCCATCTAGAATCAGGGATATTACAGAATTGAACACAATAAATCTAACATGCTTCAACTTTATCTGTAGCTACGCTTCATCGGCACGTGTGGGAGTTCATGTAGTTATTTCATTCTTGCCAAAACTTATTAAGCCATGAAATATAATGCTCGATCCAATAGTAGCCATGTAGCCAGCAATTTAAATATAAATAGGAGGCTTATAAATCGATTCAAGAGACTAGCCAGAGGAAGAATGTGGACCACAGCGTCAGAGCCACAGAAGCTAATAAATAACACCATAACATAATAACTGAGCATTCGCTCTCTCCAGCCCCAAATAATTGAGTTATAGTTCCTGCCACGTTTAGAATAGAATTAACAATATTTATGTATTAAACCTGTCAAAATCAATTAATTACCATATTTATTTTGCCAAAACTGAGAAGGTGAGAAATGTTAGCGTATAAACGGTTGTATATAGCAATGCTCATAAAATAAACTACCAGAAAATGGCGGGAGTTGTTTCTTCAAAAATGATTCAAAGAAAAAGTTCTTCATTATCACTTAAGTTTAGAAGTAACGGTGTAAATTGGGTTTGTAAACACTTCAAAATAACTGATTTTTAGTTGAAAGCTGATAATCACCCAGAGTTAGAGTTTGCAAATAGCCTGTATGATTAAAATGGAATTGTGCAAGAATGAAAAAGAATGTGTGCCATATGTAGTGTACCTATGTTCATTGCAGGTGGAAGTGAAAACTGCAGCAGAAGAACGAATTGATATAATGGATCATCATGAACTAAACCGAACCGTACTGCCCCTTTGACAATGACAATGCCTATCAGAGGCAAAGCGAGGTACCGAACGATAAGAATGCTCAAAATAATCGATTTCTTAATTTCTGAACCTTTTAGACCTGAATGAAATGACAAATGGTAATAAAATCAGTTATTTGGGTAGCAAGATTCGACAACAATGGCCATAGAGAATAACATTAACACTAAAATTTCGTAACGGTCGACCTTTTAAGAGGTTCCCACCCATGATCAGCGTGACAGCGGGAATAGCACCATCCCTGGATTTATATAAGAGGAGTATAAGCACATTAATGGACTATGGTTATCAATTTTGTAGTGAAGGCAGCCACTAAAACGATTACAAATCTACTTCTGAAATCTCTCTTTCTTGGTACCCATGGTAGTAGCGCAAAAAGAACCTAATATAACCTCGATTTTCTTAGGCCAATCAGTGGTCAAAAACACTCAACATACTTAGACGCACATATCCTTTCTTTCTAAGAAGCCCTTCTTATTTGGTGTAATATTTTAACTATCAAGCTAACAATGAAAAACTCTTAGGTTGACATTTTCCTAAAATACTTGGGTTCGCGAGACATTCTAATAAACCATTAAGTGGTGTTTGTATTGAAGGATTTGAAAGTCATGGATTTCAAATTCTTAGGTTGTTTAGATCATTAATAACCGTTTTTCAATCATTGTGTTGGCTTTCAAATCCATCTAGTTCGGAGTTAATTGAAATCCGTACTTTTAAATCTATTCCTCAAATCCATCAATCCAAACACAACCTTAAATCATACTATATTTTATCTCAAAGTTCGTTTCATGTCAACTTTTAACAGCAATCTTCGAGTGCGGTAATTTAGAAAAAATAGAAGGATATGAATGCATGTGGATACACATTGGAATTGCAAAGGCAGATCTTGTAAAATAATTAAGACAAGTTTCATACCCGATCAAGAGTGCAGTATCTTGGATTACATGCAGAGGAGCCACATCACCAATTATCAATTTTCGAATTTGAGGCACAAGTCCAATTACAAATCCAGCAATCTGTAGAAAACACAACATTTACTGAATCTTTCCTTCTATATTCATCAGCAAAACCGCTTATGGTTACATATATATAAACTGACATAAACACAAGGCCTATGTAGAGGAGATTCTATATCCTAATTGAACCAAAACTCTCGAACTATATGTGTATATGTGCATTTGGACCTTGAATTCGTCTTGTAAGGGAAACCTTAACCGATTATCTTTGGATTGTTCACCAGGGGTTATTATCCGTTAAAACAGTTTACATATGTAAGATAAAAAAGTAATAAGCTTGTACGAAGAGTTCACATAACATCTGCATAAGCTTGATGGAAAAATAATTCCTTAATATTGCATGCAGAATAACGTGAATAAGCTATATATACTTGTTTTCTACATGCACATAAGCAATGTAACCTTACCGCCCCAATTGTTGATGGAGCAAATAATCTCTTCAGATTCATCTTTTCAAAGAGCGTCACCAACTGTTGCTTTATTTTATCTGACGCAGACGCTTGCATTAAATTGGAGGAAGAAGAGATTGTGTCTTCAACTTTGAGTTTGATCTCCAAGTGGGAGATTGATGGGTTTTTTGTGGAGAAACAAATCAAAAGAAAGAGAAAAGAGGTGGTATCATCTTTGGCCTTTGGAAGAGGTGGTATTATCTTTGGCCTTTGGAAGAGGTGGTATCATCTTTGGCCTTTGAAAGCTCATAAGAGCTTTGCCCTTTGAAAAAAAAAAAGGTTGATGACCCCTATGGTTGTAAGGGTTGTTTAGATGCCTAGGGGGCAAATGGGCTCCTATAAATAAGAGCTCTCTTGCTCATTCCTAAACACACCAACCAAAGAGAGCAAGAAAGAGTAGAGCATAAGAGTGAATATATTTGAGATATATACACTCTCAATCTCTTGTAATCGTTTTTCTCTCATATAAATAAAATCTCTCTAGCATAGGTCCGTGGACGTAGGCAATTTGCCGAACCACGTAAATCGTTGTCTTGTTTTCTAGCGTTCATTTTTCACTTTTAAGTTCGTTTATGCGCGTTGATTCCTAACAACTGGTATCAGAGCACGGGTTATAGCGAAAGCTATCCGTGCGGAATCAATGGCGTCTGAAGATAGAAAAGTGAATATAGACAAGTTCGATGGTAAAGATTTCGGATTCTGGCGAACACAGATGGAGGATTATCTGTACCAGAAGAAACTCCATCAACCGTTGTCGGGGAAGAAGCCTGAAAAGATATCAGACGAGGATTGGGAATTATTGGATAGGCAAGCCCTAGGTGTTATTCGATTGACGTTATCAAGAAACGTAATGTTTAACATTCTAGATCAAACTACGACGGCGGGTTTGATGAAGGCGTTATCCAATATGTATGAGAAGCCATCCGCGTCGAATAAAGTCTACTTGATGAGACGTTTATTCAACTTGAAGATGACGGAGGGAGGATTGGTGACCAATCATATCAACGAGTTCAACGTGATCATCACTCAGTTGAGCTCGGTTGATATTAATTTTGATGATGAGGTAAGGGCTTTAATTTTATTGTCTTCTTTGCCGGAAAGTTGGAGTGCGACGGTAACTGCTGTGAGTAGTTCGTCTGGCCAAAGAAAGTTGAAGCTTGAGGAGATTCGGGATCTAATTCTAAGCGAGGATATTCGCCGGGGAGAATCAGGAGAACTCACATCTGCTGCATTGAGTGCGGAAAGCAGAGGGAGAAGTGTTCAACGGGGTGGTCAGAAAGGCAAAGGTCGATCCAAGTCCAAGGGTCGAGGGAAGTCAAAACCGCGCAAGGGTGATGATTGCTGGGGCTGCGGTAAGAAAGGCCATTTCAAGAGGGACTGTCCAGAAAAGACGGGACAAAATCACAACCGGGAACATCAACAAGCAAACGCAGCAACAGACGATGTCGGAGACGCTTTGATTTGTTGTGTTGACAGTCCAGTTGACCAATGGGTACTGGACTCAGGTGCGTCGTTTCACGCTACTTCCTGTAAAAATTATCTTACAAATTATACTTCTGGAAAATTTGGAAAGGTATTTCTTGCAGATGATGAACCCTTAGAAATTATTGGTAAGGGAGATGTCACGATAACGACGGCACAGGGGATGCAGTTGAAACTGCAGAATGTCAGACATGTCCCGGGGCTGAGGAAGAATTTGATCTCAATGGGTCAAATTGATAGTGATGGTTACACCACAATGTTTGGTGGTGGTTCTTGGAAAATCACCAAAGGAAATTTGGTGGTGGCTCGTGGTAAAAAGTCGGGGACTTTGTACACCACAGAAATCAATAGGGACTCGTTAGCTGCAGTCGAGGCCACAGAAGACGTGCATCTATGGCATAGGCGACTTGGGCATATGAGTGAGAAGGGAATGAAAATCATGACATCCAAGGGAAAGCTACCAATCTCAAAGACGGTTGAATTGGGTCTTTGCGAAGACTGTGTACTTGGGAAGCAGAAAAAGGTGAGCTTCTCCAAGACGGGAAGAGAACCGAAGGCAGAGAAATTGGAGCTTGTGCATACCGATGTATGGGGACCGGCACCCGTACAGTCGCTTGGAGGGTCGAGATACTATGTCACCTTCATTGATGATTCCACAAGAAAGGTATGGGTTTATTTTTTGAAAAATAAGTCTGATGTGTTTAATACCTTTAGGAAGTAGAAGGCAGAAGTCGAGAATGAAACAGGATTGAAACTGAAGAGTTTGAGGTCGGATAATGGCGGGGAGTATGACAGCCAAGAATTCAAAAACTATTGTGCAGAGAATGGGATCAAGATGATCAAGACCATTCCAGGGACTCCGCAGCAAAATGGGATTGCAGAGCGGATGAATAGAACTTTGAATGAACGAGCTAGGAGCATGAGGCTCTACTCCGGGTTGCCAAAGATGTTTTGGGCTGATGCAGTAAGCACGGCAGCTTATCTCATCAACCGGGGACCTTCAGTACCGTTAGACTTCAAAATACCGGAAGAGGTTTGGTCTGGAAAGGAGGTAAATTTATCGCATTTGAAAATTTTCGGTTGTTTATCCTATGTCTTGCTAAGCTCTGATGATAGGGATAAGTTGGATCCAAAAGCACAGAAGTGCATTTTTATTGGTTATGGTGGAGATAGTTTTGGATACAGGTTCTGGGATTACCAAAACAACAAAATCATAAGGCATAAAGATGTTACGTTCAACGAAAAGGTGCTTTACAAGGATAGACTTGGGACAGAGACTGATGATAATGAAAAACCAAAGGCGATATTGGAAGAGATCACTGAGGATGAGGTTGCAGGGAATGGAGCTGAAAATAGGATTGAGGAAGATCCGGAGACTCCACAACCTACCTTGAGGAGATCGAGTAGAACTCCTAAACCAAACACGAGGTATTCCCCTTCCCTACACTATTTACTTTTGACAGATTCGGGAGAGCCGGAATCGTACAAAGAGGCAATGAGTGTAGGAGATTCTCTCAAGTGGGAGCTAGCCATGAAAGATGAGATGAGCTCGCTTGATACAAATAAGACTTGGAGGTTGACCAAGTTACCGGAGGGGAAAAGAGCTTTGCAGAACAAGTGGATATTCCGGGTAAAAGATGAGCCAGATGGTAGTAAAAGGTACAAGGCGAGGCTGGTAGTCAAAGGGTTCCAACAGAAGGAAGGGATTGACTACACTGAGATATTTTCGCCGGTTGTCAAGTTAACTACTATAAGGACGGTTCTAAGCATTGTTGCTGCAGAGGATTTACATCTTGAACAATTAGATGTAAAAACGGCATTCCTTCATGGGGATTTGGAGGAGGATATATACATGGCTCAATCGGAAGGTTTTTTGGTAAGTAGAAAAAAAAACCTTGTATGCAAGCTAGAAAAAAGCTTGTATGGTTTGAAACAAGCTCCGAGACAGTGGTACAAAGGTTTGACACGCTCATGGATAGTAATGCATTTACTAGATGTCAAATGGATCATTGTTGTTATTTTAAAAGATTTAAAGATTGATACATTATTTTATTGTTGTATGTCGATGACATGTTAGTTGCAGGGACTAATATGGGAGAAATCAAAAGGCTGAAACAACAATTGGCGAGTGAGTTTGAAATGAAGGATTTGGGGGCTGCAAATACAATTCTCGGGATGAGAATTATTCGAGATAGGTCGAGTGGGAGCCTCAAGCTGACTCAGGAAAGGTACATACATAAGGTGCTTGATAGATTTGCTATCACTGATGCAAAGTCTAGAAGCACTCCTTTGGGGAGTCAATTCAAACTAAGCAAGGAGCAATCACCTAAATCTAACGAGGAGCGAGAAAAGATGGCAAAGGTTCCATATGCCTCTGCCATTGGAAGTTTGATGTACGCAATGGTGTGTACAAGGCCGGATATAGCTCATGCAGTGGGAGTCGTGAGTAGATTTATGGCTAATCCGGGATTACAACATTGGGAAGCAGTGAAGTGGCTACTACTGAGGTATTTGAAAGGCACATCGGATATGTGTTTGAATTTTAAAACTAGTAGTATCACTTTAGAGGGCTTTGTGGATGCTGACTTAGGTGGTGATCAAGATGGTCGGAAGAGCACATCGGGCTATATTTACACTTTGGGTGGCACAGCAATCAGTTGGATGTCAAGGCTACAAAAATGTGTAGCACTTTCTACAACCGAAGCCGAGTACATAGCTATTTCAGAAGCTGGAAAAGAGATGATTTGGTTGAAGAATTTTCTGAAGGAAATTGACAAGGAGCAACGGGATTGTACACTTTATAGTGATAGTCAAAGTGCCATTTGTTTGGCAAAGAATCCGGTGTTTCACTCAAGGACGAAACATATTCAATTGAAGTATCATCATATCCGATAGATGATAGATGATGAGACTTTGGAACTGAAAAAGATTTTGGGTGCAAAGAATCCGGCAGACATGTTGACAAAGGGGGTTACCACCGAGAAACTGAGGCTTTGCATGGCCTCAGTGGGCCTCGAGTTTCTATGAAGAGGAGGCCGACTTTTGCTAGAGAGAGTGCATTAAATTGGAGGAAGAAGAGATTGTGTCTTCAACTTTGAGTTTGATCTCCAAGTGGGAGATTGATGGGTTTTTTGTGGAGAAACAAATCAAAAGAAAGAGAAAAGAGGTGGTATCATCTTTGGCCTTTGGAAGAGGTGGTATTATCTTTGGCCTTTGGAAGAGGTGATATCATCTTTGGCCTTTGGAAGAGGTGATATCATCTTTGGCCTTTGAAAGCTCATAAGAGCTTTGCCCTTTGAAAAAAAAAAAGGTTGATGACCCCTATGGTTGTAAGGGTTGTTTAGATGCCTAGGGGGCAAATGGGCTCCTATAAATAAGAGCTCTCTTGCTCATTCCTAAACACACCAACCAAAGAGAGCAAGAAAGAGTAGAGCATAAGAGTGAATATAGTTGAGATATATACACTCTCAATCTCTTGTAATCGTTTTTCTCTCATATAAATAAAATCTCTCTAGCATAGGTCCGTGGACGTAGGCAATTTGCCGAACCACGTAAATCGTTGTCTTGTTTTCTAGCGTTCATTTTTCACTTTTAAGTTCGTTTATGCGCGTTGATTCCTAACACTATATGTGTATGTGCATTTGGACCTTGAATTCGTCTTGTAAGGGAAACCTTAACTGATTATCTTTGGATTGTTCACCAGGGGTTTTTATCCGTTAAAACAGTTTACATATGTAAGATTAAAGGGTAATAAGCTTGTACGAAGAGTTCACATAACATCTGCATAAGCTTGATGGAAAAATAATTCCTTAATATTGCATGCAGAATAACGTGAATAAGCTATATATACTTGTTTTCTACATGCACATAAGCAATGAAACCTTACCGCCCCAATTGTTGATGGAGCAAATAATCTCTTCAGATTCATCTTTTCAAAGAGCGTCACCAACTGTTGCTTTATTTTATCTGACGCAGACGCCTGCAATTTATTTTCACACAACAAAAACTTAAATCTCCATATTATATAAATCAGATACCTATAATGGATTTTCACTTGGTTCAATTTTATTTGTTCACAGCTAATAAGAATTTATTCATCCAATATTTCTTCGATGTTCAAAAAGCTTCTTCGAACTAAGAACACAGCTACCTGAAGCTTATTCTCAAATCTATCTTGTGGTAGAGCCGGTCCATTTTCATGGTCTTCAGCTCTCAAGGAAAGTAAAGATTCTGTCGAACTCCTTTCAAATGGAGACGACGAGTTTTGTCTTGAAGATCTACTCATGGGGGAGTCACTTAGTTCAACTATGGTTGAACTTCTACTTGAAGATACTCTAACGATATTATAAACGTACAGCCAAAGATAAATTGCTCCAATCTGAAGCATCAAAACAAGGAACAGGAAGCACAGCATTAGAATTCCACATTGAAGAAAATGGTATTTGTGAATTATTGTGAAAAATAATTCACCAATTAAATTTTTTTATTATTCTGTACCAATTATACTTTTGAAACTTACTGCCAATGAAAGTGAAGCATAGGCCATCCCGTGTGTGTGGCAAACATCAGGATTCCCGAAAGGGCTTCCCTTCTCTTTACAAACTGCTGGAATTATGATAAGAAGCATGTTACCCAAATTGCCTGTCCAAAATATATATATATATATATATATATATATTATATCAGGTTCACGATAAATCGAGCCAAACGTCAAATAATCATGGTCTTAAATTTCGACTGAAAATTCAGGTTTCCTAGGGTCCCAAAATCTCACTTTCGATCCAATTTTGCATAATATTTGTCGAAATTTCAACTAAAACCCAAAATTTCCCGAAATTTAAAAATAAGATAAAATTATTTTGCAGAATATCCACCGAAATTTCAACCGAAATCTGAAATTTTTATGGAAACCCAAAATTTCCCGAAATTTAAAAATAATACTAAATTATTTATATTTGATTTAAATATTTTGTGTTCAATTATAAGATGTAAAAAAAAAATTTATTCTTTTTCTTTCTACGAGACCACAATTATCGAGTATGAAAAGTTGATGTGAGAAGGACTATAACAATTTTGGTTGTCCTAGAAATTTCATATGATTTTGAGGTATTTTATGAAAATTGTATGTGTCTTGCTTTAGTGAAGTTTTCAAAATATCTCATTACTTTATTTCCAAATCTATTTATTTTAAATTTTCGCCACATATTCATACGAATTGACAAAACTCACTATATATACATTATACACACATTAATATTTCGTGAATTAAACATATCCAAAGTTCCATTTAAAATTTTCAATTGTTTCTATAAATTTCCATGATTTCTCTAGAATTGAAATCGAAATTCTAAATATCTGCATGCACATATACAGATGATGTGCATTTGAGTTACTGAAATAGGAGATGGGGACATAGAGGATAAAATGCATAGCTATATAACGTCTGATGGTTATACTTCATAGGATACTCCTTTAATGCAACAAAATTTTATTAAATACTTTGGAAACTGAAGGATCGGGGCAATACTGGATTATAACCAAGGTCTTTAATTTCGGTTTCGATATAGATATCGGGGTAGTAAATTTACAAAAATTTCGATATAAATTTTGAGAAAATACCAAATTCCAGTTTCGATTTTAAAGAAATCATGGAAACTAATAGAAATATTTGAAAATTTACTATCAAACTTTTGGTTACTTGAATTATCATACTTATGCATCTTTTACATTAATAATATATATATATATATATAATGAATCTTGTAAAATTGTATGATCAAAACCTGTTACAAAAAATATGAAATAAGTATGACTTGAAAGTTAAATAATAATTAAATCTCATAAGAACTTCATTAAAATAAAGTGTACCACAAGTTTAGTAAAAAACATGTGTGTGGTTGGGGTGAATAGTTAGTAGGTGTGGACCAACTTGAAATATTACTTTCAAATAATAAATTTTCAAAATGTATAAAAAAAAACAAATATTATTTGAAATTTTGGGTTTCGGGCTAAATTTCGATGGATATTTAACAAAAGTGTTTTAATATTATTTTTAAATTTCGGGAAATTTCAGGTTTCAGCAAAAATTTCATGTTTCGGTCGAAATTTCGGAAGATATTTTGCAAAATTGGATCTAAAGTGAGATTTCGCTTCGGGACCCCCGGAAACCCGAAATTTCGAAGGAAATTTAAGACCATAATTATAACACAATGTAACGAAGGAAAAAAAAAAAAAAGAAGTATAAGATGTTTAATAAGCCGTACCTGCAGCACAACATCCTATAATAAGTCCTCGGAGATGTGGAGGAGCACTTGTTATTTGAGTGACCACCCAACCAAGAACTGAACCAATTATGAATGTGATGAGAATATTAAACGGCATGAACCACCTGCAAAATTACCTCGATTTTTTCACATCATTCAAATCTTACGAGACGTCATAGGAAGGTAAAAATAAAATGAAAAATAAATTTTAAAAGTCAATGATGAGAAGCTTACAACTTAAGCATGCTTTCATATGTTATTGTCTTGGCTAAGTTGCTAGAGACGAGCGCTGGATTAAATACAAAGAATACAATCTGTTTGCACAAGATATCAGATTTTAGATCCCTTTATTCAATTGACAATTCCCATTTATCAAACGACTCCATAATAAGACATTATCAAAACCGAAAGAGTAAATAAGGTATTAACATACGATGAGTACTCACATTATTCAAATGTTTCCTTGCATCATCTCCCAGAATGTCGATACGGTCTAGCGCTAGATATGATCCCAATCCAGTAACCAACAGCACTTTTAGGACAGGAATCGATGAAGTAATGAAGAGATCCAACAAACCCATGTTGTGAACGTATTGATAGCCAAGCTTTTAGCTGCATCACATCCACATCATAATATATCAGGATAAATCTAATGCATGATGATAACTTATAAAGCCCACAAAAGTGTAAAGGAATGTGAAACACAGAGGGTATCCATATTTAGATATATGACCATTTACATATTAATCTATGGCTCTTCTGCAAAAGAACACGAGGTAGAGGATAAGGGCGAGTGCCGTGAACATGTATAGCATACGTATATATGTTAGCCTATGGTACAAAGACAATTGCCATCATGTAAGAAAATTTATCACTCAGATTTTAGTCTGGATTCCATTTCAAATGGCTTTTTCAAGTGTTCTCATATGCATGTCATGAGTACATATTTTTTCCTTAAATACATGAATAACATGAATTTTATACACATGTCATTTGTATATATATGAAACGAATTACGAGATGAAGCACAATATTGGAAAAGAGGATCTTGGATTGGCTGAAATTGGCAACGATTTCACTAAACGAGTAGCATTTTGGGTTATTCAAATATCTAAGATTGCATTCGGATTAAAGGATTGGGAGCTGAGAAATGATTCTTTTGCACCCATATGAGCTATTTTCCAATTATTACGACTTAATTCAAATCTATCTAACATTGAAGTCATTTTGATCCTTACATTTAAATCTAAGTCGCTCCATCCAAACACAACCTAGAAAATTCGGGTAGCCTCTTCACCATCCAAACCTTAACCATTTGAGGGAACGTGGACCTTGAAATATCTTACCACAATGCTTACATATTTGGGGAAAAACCGTAAGCCTTTATAATCATAAATTGTAGTAATTCCAAAGTTAAGCCCCACCTTTTTTGTCCCCTTGTTTTTTATCTGTCATGACCTATGTTCAGTACCTCCTCTAATACAGATCAATCTCTCTGGCACTCAACATGCAACTTGGATTTGGATATCTATTGTGTGTGGTCCCCACAACACGTAAAATACACAATCGGACCCATTGAACTATGTATGACGCAGTATTACAAGTGACTGAACCGAAAGAAAGAAAAAATAATTTTACTTTCTAAATGAATATTTATTACACCCAGCTACAGTTGTTGTAACCCAAAAGTCAATCTGAAGAAACAATCAGCATAAACCTCCAAAAAAATCACTGCATGCACATATATAGCACAAAAATATATCAGCAAAAAGGAAAATAAGAGAGAATAAATAAAACCTTTATTGATTACCCGGTCAAGAATTTAATGATCCAGCTGTCAAGCTTCCTCAAAGAACATATATTTAACATTTATGAAGAAACACATCTGCAGAGTATTCTGTATCGCGTCGCCTACTTATTAAACAGATAAGTTCTTTTCACGAGAAAAGCATAACAGGATATACATGCCTAGCTACACGTATATAATATATATATATATATATATATAAAGGAGGAAAAGGAAAAATGAAAAAAAGAGAGAGATTATTATAATAATGTTGACGAGTGGGAAAGCAGAAGAGAAAAGCCAGAAAAACACATGTCCGTGCAGCAGTGTATCAGGCAGCAAAGCTAAGCAGATGCAGAAAATCAGAACCAATATAGAGAAGAAAAATACGTACACGTAATATATAATCATTAAAAGATTCATAGAGCCTCGAAACGTCTGTTGGTGGGTTCATGCAAAATCATAGCTGATCAATATATATCAAAAGAACCTAACGTTGTTGTAATGGCTTGTCTATTACAACGCTTCTTAGTAAGGAGCAGCGTGTTTGACTTCCCCTAATGACAAATTCGCTCAGGTCAACGGCAGACTTAATATTGCGAAATTGGATTAATCTCATACTCAATATGTATAGGAAACCGAGGGGAAACAAAAAATATATATATATATCAAAAGACGCCGAGGCTTTATCTATTTTATTAATGATGAAGATAGGCTGAGATATTTGCAGGCTCCACACTTTATGACGGAGGGGCGCGTGGAAGCTCCATTTTTCAATGTATATATATATAACGATTAAAAAAGGGAATATTACACACGGCCGATTCGATAACAAACCAAATAAGGAGATAAAAGTTATAACTTATGATAGCATAAAATTGAATTCATGACCATTCATATAAAAGTTGAAGCTGACACCAGACTAACAAGTTTTGGGTAACCATTCCTAAATGCACGTCTCTTTCATTGGTTAATGATCTAGCTACCCATATTTACATAATCCAATTAAAATGCTTCTTACTTTGTTGAATAATAATCTTCCTCTCCTGTTTCATGCTTCTTACTTTGTTGATTAATATATTCTTCTCATGTTTCATGAATAGCAAGGATATTAAGAAATATTGAGAAAGGTATTTTAAGAACTTGTAATAAATTTGCAAGTGAATTATATGACCTCGATAAAATAATTTATGTATATAGATATTTTTTAACTTGAAAATGTTCTATATACAAAATTTCAATAATAATTAAGGAATTGAACTATTATCCAATAACTAAAGATCAAAGCATACATAAAGAACTAAGTTTATTGAAAATTGAAGATCTAAATAAGAATGTAAATAAATAAAATTTTATGTAACTTCATATTTTATTTGTTATTCTCTTGTTTATTATTAATGGATCAGGCTCTCTTCTTCCTTCCTCTATTTGAGTTCTTTGTATACTTGGAATCGTCTCTTCGTTATGACTCAAAGGATAGATATTTAGATAGCTTCTCGCTTTTCTTATCCGTTGTTTTTATTTTGCTTTCTTTATTTTCTAAAGCAATCATATCATGCTTATTCTTAAAATCATTCGATGTGTCTCTATTTTGAAATAAAAATACATTCTTTGCAAAATCATAATAGGTTGGTTTTGATATTGTTTTTCATTTTGTTTGATTTGCTACTATTAAACGTATATTTTTCAGTTAAAAAATTAAATTTTATTGATAAAAAGTGTAGGAGGAGTAAAGATATGTACGTTGCATGTAACAACTTATAATGCACAATAGAAAAAGTAATAAAATATAAGAGGGATTTTATTTGTCGTTTCCTGATAGGGGTGATCGCGGTTCAATTTTGCGATTTTTTTTATTAATTTCAAACCGAATTGTCAAGTGCGGTTTGGAGAAAATAAAATTTGAAATTGCGGTTTTGTAAATCGAGACCGACTATGGGGTTTTGTGTGGTTTGGCGGATTTTCAAGTTATTTTACATTTTAAAACTAAATAAGCAAACAATGGTTGTCATATTTTTTGTTAAACTAATTAATAGAAATATAATGATAATTCATAACTAAGAAAATATTTGTCCAGAAAATATTTATCAAGATTAAACTCCATGAATCATTAAAAAAATACTAGTGTTATTACGTATTATTATGTAATAGTATCATGCATTTAGAACAGGAAAAAGTACTAGAATATTGCTATAAAAATATGTTTTACACTGAGTATAAATATAATATGTACATATTTTACTATATATATAAATATATCAAATAAATACACACTCATATATAAGAAAATGTCTTAATATAGATTGTATCAAAAGTAAGGCGTGAAATTTGTATATAAACAAGTAATACAAAAAATGACATATTGTAATTGTTTGTTTATTAAAATTTGTGCACTAAAATCTACAAAAGGATATTGTAAAGTATATTATAAGTTTTTAAAACAATAGGCAATCTAAAGTTGTTGTGAATCATTCTACCGGATTAAGAATTTCATACGAATCACACCAGAAATCGAATCCGGGATTTCATGATATCTTGCAACAAGAAATACAAGATGAGAGAGTAATCTAATTACCTCTTGACGACAAAAATTACTTTAATCAACAGCAGCCATAGACTCCTGCCTCCATATTATTACGTGGAAGATTATCTCCAAGAGAGCTTCGATCTCCTCCACAGCAGTATAGGCGGCGGCAGCTAGTTTGGAGAGAGGTGAGGGAATTTTTGTCTTTCTTTTGCTTTAGGTTTTAGTCTCAAAGTCAGCTTCTGAAAAGACTGAGTTGGAGTTGTGTTTTCTGACTAGCAAGTACTGGGGTTTTAAAATAAAGCCCCAGTCTAACTTGTAGAGGGGTGGCCGCGTGTGGGCCTAGGTAGGAGGGGCTTTCAGGCTTTGTCCCATTTTAGCCCACGTGTAATTAACTAAGTCCAAGTCCAAATCCAATTGGATTTTAATTAATTGCTTTAATCTAATTAAACTTAATCCAATTAATTTAATTCAACTTACAAATTAATCCCAATTAATTTAACTCATGCATTAGTTATTTAATAATTTATTTAATCTAATTAATATCTTTAATTAAATCATGCCATCAATTTTGTCAGTTATTAACATCCAATGTGAATTTACTAAAATACCATTAGCATAGAATATTATTCTTTTTCTTCACATAACGCCACTCTCTATGCTTGATTCAATTGGCAATGAGAGGATACCAAATCGTACCCTAGCCAGCACCGTGGAATCAAATCGTAGCCTAATTGAATACGAGATGAATGCGTCATCACGAACCTTGATTACGATTACCATATTAGTATAAACTCTTCACCAATGTAACCCGATCAAGTAAGAGCCATGGTACTTCAAATTTATAGAACTTGATACTGTACTTTTGAATCACAATAATGTGAAATTACCAAACTACCCTCAGTGACCATCACGAGCTAGTTTATATGCTTCGACCAAAGACTTATAATTTCAATTACTTATGATCGTATAGGTCACCTACTATCGAGATGGTGAATTCCATTTTGACAGTTATCTTACAATGTCGAATGCAACATCTGAATCGTACTTCGAGGTTGGCCCCACCTATCAAGTGATACGGGCCTAACTACTCTGGTAACAGGTCCAATACTACAAACACATTGTAAATAAATCCTCAGGTCAAAAATCCACACATACTATCGCAATCTTAATCCTAATCATTGACTGTTAAAAAAGAAATACCCATGTGATCGGATTATGGTGAATCGAGTTCAAATATGCTAATTCCATTAATCATATTCATGACATGTGCTCCCACTATCAAATCAGTGTTCGACTAGCCCTCCTTGTCAAAACAAGTGTCATACGAGTTGAATTTGAATGTCCAATTAAAATTCCTTAATTCGCGAACCAATATTAAGAGATTAAGTGCTTGACTCTTCAAGTGCCTCCTCTTATCTACATAAGAGGTGGAAAGTCTATCTTTAAATCTCAAGGACTAGTTGTTCAATACAATTAAATGTCATTGAGGTTTATATGAACAAAATCAATGAACCTTTCTTCTAAAATAGAAACAAAATAGTTTGTACAAAATAACTTACAAATGGCCTACTCAATCTAATTCCCCATCGGCATTGAGGGCATACACATAACAATCTCCCACTTGTACTCAATGTCAATCGCTATGATATTTCATGCCCATCTTCTCGCTATGATATTTGATTCCCATCTTTTCAAGATGTCTATTTAGCACCGCCTGTGATAATGGCTTGGTGAGTAGGTCAGCCACGTTGTCCGCTCAGGCTATTTTCTGCATGGCGATATCACATCTTCCAATGATTTCTCGAATGTTGTGATATTTCCTGACTACGTATTTAGATTTGCTGTGAGATCTTGGTTCTTTAGCTTGCGCAATTGCTCCATTGTTGTCACACACCAAAGTGGCAACAACATTTCCATGCTAGGAACCACTTGAAGTTTAGTTATGAACTTTTTCATCCAAACAGCTTCATTGGCTGTCTCAGACTCAGCCACATATTTCTCCTCGGTTGTGGAATCAACAGTTGTGCTTTGCTTGGAACTTTTCCAAAACACTACTCTACCATTGACCGTGAATATGTACCCAGAGATGGATTTAATGTCATCTGGATCAGATTGAAAATCTGCATCTATGTAATCGTCCACCCTCAATTCTCCAATTCCATATATCAAAAGCATATCTTTAGTTCTTTTCAAGTACTTCAAGATACACTTCACTGTTGTCCAGTGTTGTTTTCCCGGGTTTGCTTGAAACCTACTAACTTCATAGCATATGCTAGATCTGGTCTTGTGCACAATATTGCATACATGAGACTCCCTACTGCTGATGGATAGGGTGTGTTTTTCATTTCCATTCTATCCTTGTCCGTCTTAGGACTCATGGATTTGGAAAGATGAATCTCATGTCTCATGGACAAAAGTACTCCCTTAGAATTATGCATTTCATATTTCTTAAGGACTTTCTCTAGGTAGAGCGCTTGGGAGAGTCCTATCATTCTATTTGCTCAATCTCTATATATGCGAATTCCCAAAATGTAGGTACCTTCTCTCAAGTTTTTCATGGATAACGTGCTTGAGAGCCATGTCTTGATCAATGTCAATGAGCCTATCTCATTCCCTATAAGTAGTATGTCATCTACATATAGAATAAGGAATGTCAACTTGCTCCCACTGACCATTTTGTAGACACACGATTCATCTTCATTCTTGATGAAGCTATACTTCCTTGTTTCTTCATCGAACCAGAGATTCTAACTATGAGAGGCTTGTTTTAGTCCATTAATGGATCTGTTAAGTTTGCAAACTTTATGAGAATCTTCTTTCGATATAAAACCCCTGGGATGTTACAATATAAATGTCCTCCTCGAGGTATCCATTTAGAAATGCGGTCTTCACATCCATTTAACATATTCCATAATCTAAGTTTGAAGCTATGGCTAGTAGAATTCTAATAGATTTGATCATGGCTACTGTCAAAAAGGTTTCCCCATAGTCAATGCCCTTCTTTTGACTATACTCTTTCGCCACTAACCTGGCCTTATAGGTATCCAAATTGTCATCCGGTTCAATCTTTCTCTTGTAGATCCACTTGCATCCAATTGGCCTTACACCATTTGGTAGATCTGTAAGAGTCCAGACTTGGTTCAAATACATCGAATCTATTTCTGCTTTCATAGCATCAAGCCATTTCGAGGAACCTATATCCATCTCTGCGTCGTCATAGTCAGAGGGATCATCTCCATGGCTTCCTTCTGCGACAACATACAGATAATGTTGTGCATCGTGCAGATAGCCATATCTCTCAGGCGGCTGAGATACTCTGCTAGATCGTTGCTGCAATGGTTGTGTCGTTATGGGTTCAGTTTATGATTCTTGAACTGATGTCTCCGAAGGGCCATCCCTTTGTTCTTCTAGAACAATCTTTCTACCCGCACCACCTTCTCTAATGAATTCTTCTTCAAAAAAGTAGGCTTGCAAGGCCACGATGATCTTTTGATCATTGTGCAGGCAAAAGAAGTATCTCATCGAATCCATGGAAAAACTGACAAATCGTCCTTTTAAGGATCTATCTTCTAGTTTCTCTACCTTGGTCTTCTTTACATATGCGGGGCAAACCCATATTCTTATATACTTGAGACTAAGCTTCCTTCCACACCAAATCTTGTATGGTCTTTTAGGAACCGATTTCGAGAACTCATCAAACTCGGCACTCATGTATTCGCCACCTCGATCGGATCGAATTGCCTTAATACTATACCCAGTTTGTTTTTTAGTTAAAGTTTTGAATTCCTTGAACCATTCAAGTGCTTCTGACTTATTCTTTATCAGATAAACAAGACCATATCTTGAATGGTCATATGTGAAGGTTGTGAAGTACTGAAAACCTCCAAGGTCCGCATCCTTGAAGATACGTCAGTGTGAATTAATCTTAAAACTTCATTGGCCCTTTCGAAATGCCCTGTGAATGGTGACTGAGTCATCTCGCCTTTAAGACAAGATTCACAAGTAGGATATGTTCATCTTCTTCATATCACAGCAGTTTCTCGTAGCTCTAATTTTGGAGATATCAGATCTTTGGCGTCATCAACTCTTACATAGGTTTTGGACTCAAGATATAATACATATGCAGTTAATTTTCCATGGATGGATGCTTCGACGACTCTGTACGGGAAGTAGGATGAGGAAGATGAGAGATGTGGGTTAAAGTGGACAAAAAAGCATTAACTGTGAAACGATATGTTCGTTGGAGGAATGACCGAGTAATTAAACAATGGTAGGCTTTTTGGTTTTTGAGAAAATTGGACCTTTATAATTTTATTATGGGCTAAAAGACACATATGGGTAATTGACAATGGCCCAGTTCAATTGAAATAACTTCATAAAATTTGTTAATTCATTTCATGGGTGTAATACAATTAATTATATATATATATAGATATATATTAAAAAGTCGTGTCCCTACCATGTAGTGTCCTAATTTTTTAAAAATTTATCGTGTCTCCGTGTCCGTATCGTGTCGTGTCCGTGTCCGTGTCCGTGCAACATAGGTTTAGGGTCGATTATGTATGATTTTTACCACTTGTGGCTTTGATTTGTGTGTTAAATGAGTTTAGGATGAAAATCATAACAATTGAGGAAAAGGGGCGAAAAATGTCCAAGTTCAAGAGAAATTGCATGTGAAATACGTACTTGAGGCTTGTGAAGTATGTACTTGGAGTTTGTGAAGTACGTACTTGAGGCTTGTGAAGTACGTACTTGAAATTTTTGAAGTACGTACTTGAGCGCAGTCAACGCCCAGTCAATCCACTTATGCCACGTCATCAAGTACGTACTTGGAGATTGTGAAGTACATACTTGGCGAGTGGCTGGGGAAAATTGGAAAGTGTTAAATACCTAATTCAAGTAGAAGACTTGGGGAGCCTCTCATATATATACCACCTCTTCCCACAGCAAAGGGTTCGAAATTGCACTACTTTGAGAGACTTTCGAGCAAGGAGACGAGCCAAGGCAAGGAGAAAGACGATTCTACACCGAGATTATTCATCAATTTGTGATAGGGAGATTATTAGATTTAGTTTATTTGTCTATGAATAATTCTATATCTTTATTTTTTTTTCGCATTACGATTATGAACTAATTTTATCAGACTAGGGCCATGTGAAGGCCGGATTATGATTTTATATATATGATATTGTTTTTCGTATTAATTCGACAATTACTTTGTGTGTTGATTTTGTGCTTAATTACTTGCATATGCTTGATCACCATATGTTTGTCATATTGCCTAGCTTAATAGTTTGAAAGAATATAAGTTAAGGTTCAAAGGAATCATCACATAATCCGTAAACAATAAGGAGTTGCCCCTAGACATAAGTAGAAACTCCCGGATGCAGTTAGCGGGATTAATCCGGGGAAATTCTAAAACTTGAATGCATGATTGTTGATTAGATTCTCGGATAGAGATATTTTAGGGAACCACCAATTAATCATAGAATTATTATTTCCGAGATATCGGATAGTAATTATTTAAGGGTTTTTTCCACCAAAGCAAGAAGTAGTCTAATAATTCGAAGAATAATTCGTATATCTAAATAAGTAATTCGGCTGAAGCATTGTAAACTATATTTTGTAATAGAATAGATTATTGTTATTTTGTAATAGAATAGCATTGTAAACTATATTTTATAATTCGGTTTTAGGTATACTCAAAATTCTAAGAAACAACTTGTACTTTTATAATAGAATAGATTATTGTTATTATTTAAACATGCATGAAACAATCCATTGTAAACTATTGATTGCAGTAATAATATCTATATATTCTTGTCTATGGCTAGTATATATATATTCACGCCGAAATATTTTCTTTTCATCAAATTCAGTCTTCTTTATCGTGATACATCTAAGTTGATAGCCAAAAATTTTAAGGTTTTTATAAACGTATTAATCATGTTTTCGAATAGTTAAATAGCTAATTGTCATCTAATTAACATACATACATGGAAGAGTTGGAATTCAATACTGAAGATTATGTATGCATCACCACTTTTAAAAACCCTTGTTGTAAAGTGGACACTATCATAATTTGTATCGTACTACAACACAGTTTGGATAAAGAAAAGGTCAAGAACTTTTATCTATAATATATAAATATCTCTAAACGTAACATTTAGTTATTTGTAGAGCATATATTCGAAAGAGTTTACAAAAGTGTAATGCAAGGTTCGTAAATCATTCAAATATAAGATCATATGAGTTATGAGGCAATCTCCTAATTTATTAGTCAGCAACCTCTAACTTTTCTTATATTATTTCTATACAAGTTCCCCTTCTTTTGTCTGGGTCTAATATATAGTTCTATGCTCTTACATACTTGTAACATGATATGTTCTCTTCAGTCTACCTATGAAAATTTGGTTTTGAATATGTTAACTGTATTTTTAAGGGAAAACAATTAAAAACCCCTTAAAATTAAATTTTATATCCAAAAATCCATGATAATAGTTTTCAATACAAAAAACTCATTCCACAAACTTTTCTTTTATAAAAACCCAACATTTAGGATTAATAAATTTGTGGACTTAATTACCCATAGCCTTCTACATTAAAAATTAATCAATTGTAATTTTGTAAATAAATTTATTTATTTTGATTTTTATATTGATGATTGATACTAATAATGATTTATAATTTTAATTTTTAAGTTCTTTTAATATTCTTAAAAATTTTAAAAATATATTTTTAGATAATTATCATATTTAAATAAAAAAATTAAAAATTTAAAAATAAAAATGGAATTCATATAATGCAATCTATAAATTTGAAAAGTCCAAAACAAACAGTTTTCGATAAGAAAAAACCAATCGATCAATTCTTAACTTAGTGCAATCTAGTCCAAAAAAATTTAATTAATATCAATTTTAGGTTTTTTTTTTGAATGAGAAGTTTATAGAATGGGTTTTTAAGTTTGAAAAATATTTTCATGGGTTTTTTGGATAAAAAAATTATTTTAGAGGGTTTTTAGTAACTTCCCCTCTTTTCTATAGATAATTTTGAAAGTTAGAAGGAAAATAAGTAATAAATAACTGTAAAATATATATAGCTTCTACATCAGATTCTAAATAAAAGAAAATGCTTCTCATAGTTTTTTAAGGCACTATGGTGCTGGCATAATATCAATACAATTTAATACTTGACTTATATTATTACCAATGTAAAACGTTGATTATGCACATGTAGCATATAAGTATTTAATTTATTATTCCTGTCCCAGAAGTTATTCTCTTACATTTTAAGCGTCAACAATTTTCTGAGTGAATCCAGTAAGACTCAAAGGCAAGCCCTCATGCTCAATGGTTATTTTTAAATTTATATATTTTGAATAGGGTTATTTTAATTTTGACAAAAACAAATAAACTAAGAAATTTAAAAGTTATTTGTATTTTCATAATAGTAATATAATGAAATAGTATATTTGTTATTGTAATTCATATAGTAGTTCGCGTTTCACAAGATTCACAAATAATTATAGAGTAGCATACATTATTTATTTGATTTTCAAGTGTATTTTTTTGTTTTACTTGAAGCAAATTTTTATGTTTGTTTTACTTGTCCAAAAAACTAATATATTTTTAACTATTATTATTTTGTTTATAACATATAATATTTTATTTTAATATAGGTCAAGATGAAATTTCGAATATTCTTAATGAAAATTCAAAAAGAAATTAAATTTATAAGAAGAAGAAATGGAAAAGTCATGTGAGAATTTGAAAGCTGATCAATACTCAATAGCATAGCATATGGATAATTAGATCCATGAAGGTTGTGACAAAAATTTTAAAAAGCAACTATCGGAACTATATATGTTTGTATGCTTAACAAATTCTTTCTAACACTCAATTTAAAAAAGTTATATCTTCAAAGTAGGGATAATTGCATCAACCTCCCTGAACTATGGACAATTGGCATTCACACTCTTCACTTTTGGAATATTGGCATGGACATCCCTTCCTTCAACTTTTCAATTAAATTTATCAATTAAAGACTAAAATGCCCTTTATTGTTGGAGCTAAAGATGTTGGATTAGACTTAATAATTTTGTTGGAATTTTTTTTATCATTAAATGACATTGTAATAAAATAAAAAACATAATCATCCAAAATTTTAAAAAAAATTAGAGATATATTTCCAAAACTCTTAAACCATATATTACTAATAAAAAATCTCGGATACTTTTATTCTTAAATTAAAATTAGAATTAAAAAAAGTACAATGCAAAATTAACTTATGAATATTTTATAAAAAAACTACAAAGTAATGAAAAATGATAACTCAACAAGTAGCAAACCTATATATATTACTAAACTATATAAGCATGTATCATCTTCTAAGAATTTCTGTGGTCGTAATTATTTTCTCTGTTTTTTTTTCGCCTTTGTGCAAAACGACGTCGTTTTGCTCAATTTTTTATTTATTTTATAACATTCCAGTCTTGCCCTTTGAAGTGTGTCGTCTTCTATCTCTGGCCTTCCAAACACACTTATTTGGTGGGCCCGGACCGGTGACTCCCCAGCCACGTGTCCCCGTTTTCCTTAACACGTGTGCTTTTTTGTGGAGTTTCTGCTCCGCCGGGCTCGGCTCCGGCGGCCATCTGTCCACGGTCATAACACGCGTTGGCTGTTACTTTTTTCATTCCCTCTCTCTTTTGAGGTGAAATATATTGAAGGTATATGTGGAAAGGTATCTGGGTTTTTTTATTTTGGTGATTTTATTGTCTTAAAAAGGTTGGTTCTTATGTGTTTGATCTCTATGTCTACATAGAATACTTCGAAGCCCAAGGTCGGGAAAAAGCTCTCGGAGGAAGGTGGAGCCGCCGGCGATTTTTCCGTTGCAATCTTAGGTGAAATCTTCTTATATCTTAAGGTTTTTGAAGAAAAGAGAAAAACTGTAATCAAGAAATCAACTATTCTCTCAATTTTTAGGTCAAATCTCCATAAACTTTGGAGGGGTGCACCTAGGTGTGTGTAGGGGTTCGGGGCGGAGAGTGAAGAGAGACCAGAAGAATGATTCATTTCACCTTCCCCACCGCATTTTCCCGGAACGGTGACTCCCCGGCCACGTGTCCCCGTTCTCCCAAACATGTGTACCTTTTGTGGAGGTTCTAATCCCCCGGGCTTCGCTTCGGCAGCCATCTGCCCCTTGTACTGACGCAAGGGGATTGTTCTTTGGCGCGCAAGAGATGGGCTACTAGAAGGCTTGGAATTTTTGGTCAGAACATGCTCGAGAGAGAGGAGGTGAGATTTATCTATTACAATCGATTCTCTTTTCTTCTCGTATTTTTTGGTCAGATCATTTATATCTTTTATCATTAATAAAGTGAACATAGGAGGAGTAGATCTGGGAGGAGGAGTTGGTGGTGATGGTGTTTTCCTCTTGTAATGTATTAAGTTTATACTGGATTGTTGCAAGTGAAATTAAATTGGATTTTTTGGTATTAGCTTTTGTTATGAAGAAGAAATGCTTGTAGTTCTACAAGAATCCATCAATTAGTTTGAAGCTTTAATGGAGGAAGGCCAACTCATCTCGATCTCTTTCTTATACTAATTCAGTAGTTTTTGCTTCTTTTTTTTATCAAGTTTTTTTTGGGGTGGAATTACTTGCAGTTGATGAGGCACTTGAAAGAACATTCCAGGTTTGCATATATTTCCTTTTTATTTATGTTTTTGGGATTATTATTTTTTTTTTGTCTGATCTGCTTATAGAATTTCTCTTTTGTGACTGTGTAGCTTCTGTAATATGCATATTATTCTTATGCATTAGTCAACTAGCTGAAATTCCTTGTTTTTCTCTTCTTTTTTTTCCCATTTTCCTTTCTTGGTTTCTTGTAAGAAGAGGAAGAGAAAGAGGAGAGTAGTAGGCTAGATTGAAGGAATTTGTCACAGCACAGAAGGATGTCGACTAGGTAGAGATGGTGAGAGCAAGGTTTTTTTTTTTTTTTTTTTTAAAGCAAGGTTAAATTGTATTTAACTTGTGATGAATTGAAGAAATCTTAATGGTTCTACCCTTGTTGATCAGCTGTTAATCACTGCAGAATAAGCACGTAATTCTTAAGCATCCTGTTCTAGACTATTGAGTGTTTGATTAGTTTTGATGTCAATAATGTATGTTAATGATCAACTGATTTTTGAATTATCTATTGAGTATTTTGTAAATAAAATTAGGAATTTAAATGTTAAAAAACATATTTAACTACGGGTGTTTTATCAATTAGATACTTATTTTTCTTTTCTATAATTTGAAAAATCATTTTTCCCAGATCGAATAGTTGCGCAAATTATGATATTATATGTTCATATAGGATCGTGCTGAAATGCGAGAGGGCCTTCTAAAATGGTTTCCTGTAGTTTCAATATCTGTTGGTGATTCTGAGATCTTAGTTTATCCTTTTCGAATTTCAGGAATTCAATGATGTCTAAGGTGGAAAATTATCGCGAAAGGAAACTAGAAATAGATCTGATGGTGAATATCATTTTTATTTAATTCTTTTGTTATTATCATTATTAATAATTTTATTATTTTGGCATTATTTTCTTGACCTCATTTCAGGCTCACCCATACAAGTAAGATCATCTCTTGCGAAGGACAAAAAAACCTTTGTATATATTTTTGAAAATGAAGTTTATCCTTGTTTATAACTTTTGGAGTAATAAAATGGATGAGTTCAATTTGCTACTAATTCAATCAACCTTGAATCAAAATATATGTTTGCTAATCATATAAAAATATGGCTACTATGTAAATTACATTTCAATACAATACTCAAATATCTGGCTTAAAATAGTCAGCCGAGCCAACTATCATTGTTGATTTATATGCGACTATCTATGTGGTAGATTTATATATTTTTAGTTGTAGCTCTTCCTTTGATGAAGGTACTCACGCAGTTAGAGGCATCTACAAATCAAGAATTGAATCACAAATCCCTTAGTTCAATCTTCCCTCAAAGATCCTTTGTTGTGTATATCACATTCAATTACTGGTATTGTTAATACATTATTGTTTATGGTTTCTATTTTCCTCGTTGATACAGTGCATATATATATAGAGAGAGAGATATTATATTTTCTGAATATATGATTGTTCTTTCTTTGGTTTGATGAATAGGCTGAACCAGAAACGGATGAAGTTTATGCTCAGATCACTTTACAGGAATCGGAATCAGATGTATGCAGTTACCTCGTTATGCTCGAGTGAGATTTATATTACAGTTGTTCCTTTAGTCATTTGACATATTTTATTTCTCATTTTGGGGTGTGAAATTATGTGTATTTGCTGAGAATTTTCCTATTTTTGGCTTTGTTGGTACCGTGATTTGTCATATATTTTGACATTGATGGTGGACTTGGTGCTTGTCAATGATGTCTTTATTTTTTGTTATTTTTCCTGAGTCGTTAAAATTTATCTTTTGGTTGCGTTGAGCTTTTATTGTAATCTCTTTGCACTTGTGCAGGGAGGTCAACCATTTTGAGATTGCTCTTCAGGTTCTTTGAAACTCATTCTCGACTTGTAAGACTGAAACATCCATTTATACAAATATTAGATTTGAATTTAGTTCCTACATGGAATTGTTTCTATACTCTGCTTTACTTATAATATCACTTCCTTTGTCATTTTGCTATAGCTTTACCTCTGCACATCATGTTCTTCCATCATTTATTGGTGTTCGTCATGTTTAGTATTTTATCATAACGTCTTCTTCCGTATTCCAAATTAACTGTAAAGGAATTAAGATGGAAAAGGATCCATGTTGTATGTGTTAATTAGAATTTCATTTCTTCGTTTTGCTCTCCAATATTATCTATTAGATGCCATTGACACTTTATGATTTGGCAGATAAAAATGGATGCTCAAGATATTCGGGTAGCAATACTTGAGAGCCGGAGGAAGTCCATTTTTGTTGTTCCTCAAGATACCGTGAGTTTGTACTACCTATACATTAAGTGATTATTTGGCTTCATTCATGGGCGCATTAAACACTGGATATCATGTTTGTATGATTGAAAAACATGTACGTTGCTGGCAGGTGCTGTTCAATGATACTGTATATCACAACATCCATTATGGTCACCTTTCAGCCACAGAAGAGGAGGTTTTGTGTTAAATTTGGTGTCGTTCCTAAAATTAGATATGATTATTAACTTCTTAGGCTTTGCACCGATTTTCATTCTAATATTAGGTGTGTGATGCCGTTGGTCGAGCAGCAATTCATGACACCATCATGAAATTCCCAGAGAACTATTTTACAATGGTAGGGGAAAGAGGACTTAAGGTATATTTCTTTTATTTTCATTGATTCCACTCCAGTCATCACGCGAGAGACAAATAATTAACCTTTTTGTCCCCCTCTCTCCTGATGAATAACATATGCTGGTAGCAAATAGGATTTTTAATATATATTCTTCACCTGGCATGACATGATCAGATTCTCCTGTTTTCTGCATTATTACATTTTGTTCTTATCTATGTGGGCTTAATTTTTCAGAATATTTAACTTATGAAATAGAGAAACTTTATAGTACCTGCATTTAAGTTGAAGTTAGTCTTATATAAATCAGGATCATGTGATAAGGTTTGGAAATGATTAATTTTCTCCTTCCTGCAGTTAAGTGGCGGTGAAAAGCAACGAGTAGCCGTTGCTCGTACATTCTTGAAAGCACCTCCCCTATTGTAAGTATCTTTTGTTTCTACAACCGATTTATCATTCAAGTTAAGTCCTCTACTATACTTACTATTGTAAGTAAGTTTCATCACACGTACATCCCTCACCTAATGTGTAATTACCAGCAGCCCCCTAAGTTTTTGCAAATTACCAACACCCCATGTCACTAGGTGAAACTGTAGTCTCTTTGAATGGGGTGAAATAATTATCTGGCAGGGGGTAAAGTTGTAATACATTTTTACTGATAGGGAAAGTTATGGTAAATTCTCCTATTTTGAGGTGTTTTTCGTAATTAGCCGCACATCCATAATTTCCAGTCGTGATGTTTGTGAAACTCATTACTGTTTACGTCATTTTTTCCAAATGTTAATTTAGAATATTCATTATCTATATTATTCATACATGCTTATATTTAGTTTGTTTAGATTTCTATTCTTCATAGTTTGTTTCAGGTAGGGAAGAGAAGTGCTTAGTTTGTTTAGATTTCTATTCTTCATATTTTGTTTCAGGTAAGGAAGAGAAGTGATCAGAATAATGACGGTAAATTAATTTTTGGTTTCACATTGTTGCATGGTTGTTAATATGTTTATTACATCTGAGGTGATTAGATTACATTGTTTAATATTTTTTTAGGTTTAATTACATGCATAGAGTTATTAAGGTACGATACAATTAACCCTTCTTTTTCTTTATATCTTGTACGTCACACTTTTTGTGGCTGCAGTATTAAGTTTCATGTTATGTTAGCGTTGTGAGTATCTAAGAGTAGCCTGATTTCTGTTATAGTGCTTCAGGTGAAAGAGCTTGAGAGCCCTACTGCTGGTTCATCTTCTGTATAGGTCACCGGTGTGGAGTTCTTTTGTGAATTCCTATGTTTAATGTTTGGTTACATTAGCCAGATTCCGATTTATAATCAAATTAATGTGTCAAAGTTGGGAGATTGTATTTGTGCATACTTTTGGTTCTGCCGGTGCTGCTTAAAGCTTTTTGACAGATACCTATCTCGGTTCTGGTGTATGTGTTCTAAGGAAGTAGAAGGGTGACCTGGTTTTAAGCTGGCCAAAAAATGTTGTTAGCTTCCATAGCTCTGGCGATTTACTTCTTCCAGGGTTGTCCCGCTACTGTTCAGCAATTAAGGGTAAAACATTCATATAATTAATTAGTTAATTAATTATAAACTCCACTTGTTGTTTTGATTAATTTTGAACTTTATTTAATAAATTAATTAGGGAGAGCTCGTGGAAATTGCGAAAGCAAAGAAGGAAACAGGGGAGACAAGTGAGGTGGGAAGAGTACAAGAAAATGGAGTTTACACAATATAGATTGGTAGCAAAATCGATTTATATGTAAAATAAATTTTGGTGCTCATGATTGAATTCCTATGCCAAAAGCGAAAAAAAAATGCTACAATTTGGCGAGTGAATGGTTCGATTGCTGTATCAAGGGCATTTGGGAATGTTCATTTGGAAGATTGGATTATTTGTGAACCTGAGTTTGTTAACTTTCCTTTAACATTAGAATGTGAGTTTCTGATTATGGTTTCCGATGGATTACAGGATAGGATACTCTCTCAAGTCTGATCTATTTATTCCGAGGGTTTTTTTTTTTCAATTATTGATTGAATATTGAAAGTGTAGATGTATAGGGTGAGTGATCAAGAGGTGGTAGATGTGATTTCGGATGATATGAATTTGGTGGAATGTAGCAGGAAACTTGTCGATATATTTTCAAGTAGATGAAATCGAGATGGGATAACTGTTATGATCATTAATCTTCAAAATTTCAAGATGATGAGCACTTAGATGTTTAGTCTGGGCAATTTGAGCCGCGTGTAGCGCGGTGTGCGCTCTCGACTAGTATATATATATATTAATGAATTTCACTTAACTGGATGAAAAGAAAAATCCAAATATCACCATAAATCCTCAATTCCGAATATGAAATTATACTAAATAAAAAGCACTTGACAAATTAATTCAATATTGCGATAGAAATACAAAATGATATAAAAAATAAAAATAGCACAATTAAAAAGAGTATATTTGTCCATGATAAACTATTCACAAAATTAGGAAAGATTATTTTTAACTATATATTTTAAGGTTAAGGATTTTAGAGATATTTTTAAGAAGAAATTCATTTAAATTTTTTTAATAAAAAGTAATTTGATAATATTTTGACAAGTTTTCATTCAATTAACTCTTCTAGCTAAAATGTGAAGGGTGAAATAGTCTTAACTTCTAAATTTAGGAAAAAGTTGAAGGAGTGAAATTAAAGTCCTTGCATTATATCAAACATGAGGGGGTGTACGCCAAATACCTATAATTTACGGGAGGTCAATGCAATTTTTCCGTTCAAAGTATATAATTAACCTTGCTATAAGAATTAATGAAGCTAATTATATATAACTATTTAATATATAATTATTCTCTGTGTTGTAGTTCAGCTTAGAGAAGTTTAATATTGAATTGCATATTTAGTATATATTAATTTAATATAATAGTTTACAACTTATTTTATTTTAAAATGTTCAAGAAAGTACAAAACAAAATTACAAAAGCTAAAAATACATATTTATTCAAGGTGAGAAACTTAATTCTAAAGCAAGAGATCTAAAACATATACTAACGTATCAGTATAAATAAAATGAAAATACTAATTGGGAAAGGGAAAAAAGGCTAATATGCAAGGTTAATTCTCACCGCGATTGAAAAATAATTGGTCCTATAACGATAAATTTTAAGGATAACATAAACGAAATCGAATTAAATCAACAATTAGTCTAACACAAAAAAAAAAAAAAAAAAAAAGCCATAGAATTATATGAAACTTCATAACTTAATCCAGAATATTAAAATAAGCATTTACTCTTATTTTTCTTTTGGTATTTTGAAATGAAACTTGACTTCAAATTAGGAAATTACCTATTGTGGTTACTACAAGAACATCGGTAGAACTGGCGTGTGAGATAGAGACCTTGGATAGGTGTGTGTATATAAAATGCGACCAGAAAATTCAAAAGATTGTAAGGTCAAAGCCATTATTAGAAACAGAATGTGAATCGTTGAAGCCATGGTTGTGCTTGTAAATAAACTAATATGGAAGTGGCAGTGAAAGTTCAATCTTGTAGGAAAATTTTGTTCCTTCTGAAGTAGTAAATCTTGTGCGATTACTAAATTTCTTATTTACGTATATTTTTGAACTTGTGGTAGTATAATATTTATCCTGTATTATAGTAAAATTTTACAACAGAAAAAAATTAAAATAACTATACATTTTAAGTCCTTTAGTTTTGGAACCATGATACTGCTTTATTGAAGTGCAAATCTCTCCTTTTGTTCCATAAATATCCATGGACATAAGCAAAGTTAATGACTACAATATAAACATATAGTTACAATATGCAATGTGATTATTGCATTTTAGTAATATTTCATAATGATATATGTGTGTAAATATTTTAGTTGTGTAAGCATATTGTACAGTCCATTTAATCATGTAGTATAGGCAAATCCATAGGAGAACCACTAATTACTTGAATCAGCAGATTTGGAAGAATTGCATGAGTCCATGATGATGCACTCTGTCTTGTGTACATCAAAAATGTACGTTCTAAGACAAATGTATTCGAAAATCAGAACTTTGAGTTAATTCAACAGAATTAGCCAGTTAGTTGGACAAATAATTTTATTTACACAACCACCAAAGATGCCTCTTTTCGTGCAATAAAAGGTTATATAGTTCACATAGGCTCATGTTCAAAGACCTTGTGGGATGTGTTGCACTTTTCTTGTGAAGACGAAAAGGTAGGAAAGATTGGATGTGGAAATCATTGTTGTAAGAATTAATCAACAAAAAGGTAGGAAAAATCGGATGTAGAAATCATTGTTGACAGAATTAATCAACATATCGCAGGAAAGATTGGATATGAACTCTACTTCTTACTCATAGAGATGCTATTCACTAGTCTTTGTATGTTTCCCATATTGAAAAGAAAAGACTAGAGAATGAAGTGCATTTTGCCTCAATAAAAAGAAATCTTTTTTGTCTTTTGTGAAAGAAAAATGTTTGTCTCACACTGAAATACTAAGGATATAAAAATATGTTTATAAGCATTTCCATTCAGTGAAAACTTTATTAGAACAAAGCAACTTCGGAGGGTCACCTCTCGTATGGGTATGGTGCTCCGCAAGCTCACGATGCATGCGTTGTGCCACCAACGAGGGTAGGGTTGGGGGCTAGGGCTTAAATGGATCGAACAGTGTGTCGGAATGAATCATATGATCTCATCTCAATAAATACAAATGTTGTTTCTTTGTAAATAAAACAAGCTCAACTTGACGTAACATGAAACCTGTTAGTGTGAAAGCACTATGCGGAGCAAAAGGGGTCATAGACCGCCTAGTTGACACCAATAAATCGCAACTATCAATTGCTAAAATAACTGATTTTGAGTCCAAGTAAACACCCAAAATCGACTGACTAGGTGGGACATGATATGATCAAGTGCTTTGGTTGAGCAATATGTATCCGCAGTGTGCTCATTTTTCCAATGTGTGGTATGCAATCCAACTCACATTGACCAAGTGCACATGTGCTTTGGACATAAACAAGGGCAACAGATTTTTTATTAAGTTTCCGCGAAAAACACATGGAATGGTGTTATGCACAAGTGTAGGCCCTCAATAGGAGCCCAAAAAATGGGCTATTAGTTGAGTGATGGAGCAAGCCCAGCGGCGGATCTACATTAGGCCCAGGGGTACAGTGCCCCCCACTGATTTTTTTTTTTAATATATAGATATTTTTTAATTTTAATTTATAATTACATTAATGCTCCCACTCAAATTATTAAATGTACTCCCCTCAATTTTGAAAAATTATTTGTTTACCTTACAAAATTTTTTATATTTGAATTTTGTCCCCCTCAAGATCGAAAAATATCACGTTTTCCCCCTTTACTTTGAGTTCGCCCCCCTAAAACCCAAAATCCTGGCTAAAAAAAAAAGGTATAAGAGTATAAATTATGTCAAAAGTTGTAATCGAAACTAATTCCTTATTATATTTTCCCCTATAAATATAGCGTACCGCACCCCCTTAACAAATTGTATAACTATCACAACAATTCCCCCCCCCCCCCCCGGATAAAATTTCTGCTGCCCCCCACTGAACAAAAATTCTAGATCCACCACTTAGCAAACCCCTGATATTGTGTCGCTGTGTCCGGGCCATAGGCGCTTAGCAACATGTATACTTCAGTGTACATTTATTGTCTATGTCAAACTAGTGTGTCATAGGTACAAGATATTAAATATTCCACACTTTCACTTCTTGAATTCTCGATCCTTTTATTTATAAGAGTTAATACTCTTTGGTTACTTTTACTGCCTCGAACATCGCTAACAAAGTGAAATGATATTCGACAGTAAACTCGTGAGGAATAAGAGTGATTGATATGGGAGCTCCTCTAAGCTCCACTAAGTGATCCAATTGGTGAAGCGGCTCTCAGAAGAATTTTCAACGTGTTTAGAGAGTTTGTCTTGGTTCAGCTCTCTGCCTCATTGACATAATAAAAAAAAAAAAAGGATCAATTTCTATCGAGTTTGTGTCATAGTGGTGTTGCAACAACAACCAAATTCATTGTGCACGACCAGGGACGGATCCAAGATTGATTTCTTGGAGGGCCGAAGTATTAAAGTAAAAAAAATTTGAAAATATGTATGAGTATATATTTAAATTTATTTTAGTTTTAACAGATACATCAAATAACAATTATCATGTAAAGAAAAACAAAACTAAATTTCAATAAGCTTATATTAGTTTCAAAATATAAAGAAATTCTTCAAAAAATTTATTGAAGTTGTATACGGCATTTTTTTTCATGTCACAAAATTCATCTATAATATAAAGCAAACTAAAGAACATGTAATTCTCACACTCAAAATAAAGTTATTATTTACTAAAACTATTTTAAAATTATAAAATAATGTATTGCAATTAGTTCATACCTTGTGGCGGATAAATTCTAAATAATCAATTGATGATTGACTTTTTCTTGTCCTTAGATGTGTTGATGTCTTGTATATTTTCCTTCTCACCGATCCCTTTTATAACTTTTGGGGAAAGTGTTTATTAATTCTAACTGTAATATGTGTAGAAGAGAAGTTTAAAAGAAAAATTCTCTAATATGTGTAGAAGAGAAGTTTAAAAGAAAAATTCTTTATCAACTCTACAAGTATACAATTGAAGTTCAAAAAAAGAAAATTAAAATTATTGTCAATCCAACTTTTTTTTAATGGTAATTAACTTTTTTTTTAATCAATTTAAGGATGTTATACGGAACCGTCCACTTACAACTGAGAAAACGAGTTTAAAAATAAAAATTACAAAAGCTGGAATAGGTGTGATTCGAACCCCTGCACCCATAAAAATTTCGCTGGTTTGAGTAACTTATAGCCAAACCTTCCACAAACCGTCCCATACCTGTCTTTGTATCATTTGTAGAACCGAAAATATATAATGTTGGGGGGACCATATTATAAAACCCTATATACCCTATAGAAAAAATTTAAAGTCTCGGCCCCGGCCCTGGCCCGCGATAACAAATGACAAACCAGCAGTTAGATGTGTTCAATTCCTCATCTGACCCATCGAATATATTTTCCCACAACTTAGCGCCATACACCTTTGGTGCAAAAACGCTCAATCAATGAGCTATTACGCACTCTTTCAAGGGGATGGTTCTAGGCAAACCTTTCGCATGTCTCCACGCCTTTGTACGAGATAGAAGATATTGTCGATAAATAGAATTACAGCATGTTCAATAACATAATCGAGAATATTCCTACATCGTTAGCGAAGTCAAACCAACTTCGATATATATGATCACCAAAAGGGCACTCAAAAAGCTTTGGAACCCTTAGAGGTGGTTGGCAACTATCTGGTCAGACCCTTTTCCCTTTGTTAGGTATCTTCAGATTCTCGATCTCAAAAGGGCAACACATTTTTTTTTGTCATACCAAGGAATAACTTACTGTTTCATGATAAAAACAAACTGATCTAGGGAAGGATTTCGAGTCGTCGGTCCAAGCCCGTTGATAATTCAAACCTTAGAATTATCTCCTAACCCCGGCTTATATTTGCTAATGGTGGTTTATGACTTAACTATTATCAATTTAACCTTCGAGAAGTGTATAAATATATCAAAATCACAAGCAATTACTAAATATTAAAAGTTTGAACATAAATTATACCTCCATGAAGTATTCTTCGTCCGAATTACTTCTACTGCAACGCTTGAATACAATCGGGATTACCAACTTTCGAATGTTATTAATACTATTGCTAACTAAGAAAGTACAAGATACTAAATCTAATTACTCCTAAAAACTACGATTAGTCTATTTTTACTCCTAATGAAATAAAAAAATGAAAAGTTTGTCTGAGTGTTTGATGTCATCCTCCTTTTTTCTCCTTATTTTCATATATATATTCTCCACCTCCTTTTCGGTTTCTTGCAACCTCCATGTCTCACCCTCTTCCGGAACCGCTGCCAACTCCTCCTTTGAATTTCTTGATTTGGCGCCTATTTTCTGGTATTGGGTCGATTCCTGAGCTTGGGCCTCTTCTTCTTCTTGCTTTTCCTCCTTCATGACTGTTGGGTTTTCATTAAATCTAGCTCATACTTTTCTTCAAATGTTTAAATGTTCAGATTTTGGGCTTCGTTAACCGCGGGTCCATCTGATTTTATCCAAGTCACCCCCCCTTATTGGGCTTTATTCGAACATAGGCCAAATTTGATTTTAATTTAGGTGTAAACAAATGCACCCCTAATATACGCGAATGTTTCGAATTCTTATGTATTAAATGACACGTCTATTTTTCCTCGTATACGTGAATGTTTCGAATTCGTGGGTATTAAATGACACGTCCACTATTCCCAATACACGCGAATGTTTCGAATTCGCATATATTAAATGCCACGTCTATTATTAGGAGACCTTTGACATTTCGTCGGCTGCAATTAGTGACAATGGAAGTGTCCCCTCCCTGTAAACGGTCGCTTCTCAAATCCATCATTACTTTTTAAAGAAAGGGCGCACCTTTTGGCCTGGTGTTTATCCCATATATATACCATGCCTTTCCTTTTTTGTCATTACTATAATCTTTCACCTCCTTCTGTTATTGAGAGCAAAAGCAAAGAAAGCTGTCTTTGTCACGATATTCTTTGAGTTCCTTCCCTTTTTTCATCCAATTTCATCAATGGCGGATCCTCGACGCAACCTCGATCTCCACAACCTTTTGGAACTGGTCTCTCGAGAAACCCACCTAAATTGCAAGGATGCCCAGGCTTTATACGCCGTCATCCAAGATTTCATGACGCACTATCGAGGTGTCAAGGTGTCATCCCTCAAACGTACTCACGAAATCCCTCCTTGGGAGACCCTTCAACAAGGCGAATCGATTGCCCACTTAGTTCTTGGGCCCCGTTTCAAACCTCAAGCCTTCAAGCCCTCTTTTTCGGGCAGTCTTGACCTCTTGGTGGTTTTTCCTGCCTTGGATGCCGGTAACCCTCTTTTTCTGTTGAAGCCAATCGACTTTGCTTGGAACAACTCGAGCAAGCCCACCAATGGCTGGATTGGGTCCGTTGATGCATTTCCTTGGTTCGAGCAACTGAACAATTTCATCTAAAATGGGAAGGTAACTAAATTCTAGGGCTAATTCGAATGGCCCGTTACCCCATCCTTCCATTCGAACGGGTGATGACCAATGCACAGGCGTATTCATGGCACCCGGCCTACAACTGTTTTGTTTTACCCCGAGGATTCCAGACGGTGACTCTGGAGGATGTCGCTCTCATCACAGGATTATCTCCCGATGGTATTTTTCTCCCAACTGGGGAGGCGGTGGGTGATGCCTCTCTGTTATTGGAGGCCGCCGAGCACTGGCTGAGGCTAAATGGAAAAAGCAAAGGTTCAAACATTGCCTATACTAATCTGGCCAAACATTATATCAACTCCTTATATCCCGTCACACAAGTCGAGGAGGTACTATTTCTCAATTTTGTCTTCTACTGGCTATTTATGAATGTTGATTGTGCTGTTAACAAGACCTTCCTCACTTTAACCGCCAACATCTCTGCAACTCTGGGGCCGCTCGAGTTGGCCCATCTACTGTTGGTTCATTTCTACCGGATGATGTTTAACCTATGATGCACGGATACTCCTAAAATTCACGAAATGCAGTGTCGGATACCCGGGGGACACGGATACGGCCGGATACGGCTCGGATACGTATCCGATACGCCAAGTGGCGTGTCTGCCAAGTGAATTAAAATTTAAAAAAGGGACACGGTGTCGGACACGGCTACACCCGTGTCCGACACGTTTGGGATACGGAGGGGTCGATTTTATTATTTTCAAAACATGGAGGGGCCTAAATTGTAAATATCCTTAACTTACCTAATTAAAAGACTTGTCCACAAGCCACAAGCAGAACTTTTCAGGAAAGAAAAAAAGCCACGGGCAGAAGGCTAATTGAAGAACAAGGATCAGCCGAGAGCAGGTCGTTCTTCTTCATCTTTCTTCATCACTCTTTGGATCGATTTTTGCTTGATTACACCAATTTTTTTGCTGCAAGTGCACCATATCAGGTAAAATTTAAACATTTTTAAGAGTTTAGTGTAAATATTTTGTGTGACTTCTAAGTGTTTGATAAAATGTCTAAGAAAAATTTAGTGATTTTCTATTGTGTTTTTCTCCAAATAAAATGCTTGATTGCTCTTGTGGAACTATTATTTATGTAAGAAAGTTGAAATTACATTTTGAGTTTAGTGAAAACTTGCCGATTGCCATGAGTGAAACCTTCTGATCGTATATGAATTATGTATGTATGTACTTATTCTTTCTGGAGCAAAATTGATTAATTCGTGTTTAAGGTATGATACATGTGTTATAATTATGGTTATCACTTTAATTTAGGTTATCACTTTTATGCAGGATACGGGTTGATGATTATGGTTATCACTATTGATGAGCTTGGATTGGAGTCTGATATTTGTGTTGATGATGCTCATGAAGAAAATTGTAATGATAATGATGTCCCATTTGATTTAGATAAGTAGACATGTATGAGTTTATTATGTCGTGTTGAAAGGACTTGAATTAGGATATTGAGCATTTAATTATTATGTTGTTTGAATTTTGTTTAAAAACTGAAGATGTGCTAAGTGCTTGAAGCTTGTATTTGTGTAACTTTTAAATTTTTCTTAGTTATTATTTTGTTTTGCTTTGGTACATTATTAATGTTTTAAATGTATATATATATAATAATATATGCATATGTATAATATATATTATTAATTATTATATATAGTCGTATCCTTGCCGTGTCGTATCCTAAAATTTTTGAAAATCCGTGTCGCCGTGTCCGTATCCCCGTATCCACGTATCCACGTATCCGTATCTGTGCAACCTAGTGTTTAACTTACATCGAGACCCTTCGAACGCCAACTGGTTATCAGGCCCTCTATGGTTGTTGTCTTACTGGGCCTTCTTATACTATCCAGAGTTGCTCAACATTAGGTCCGCGGAGGCCCTTGATGAGCTTATCTAAGTAGAGATTCAACGTGGTCCGAAGAAGACTTTGGGGTTTTAGTACAAACCCATTTCATCTTGGGTTTGCTATGGAGAGGCCACCATCAATCTAATGATCCCCCTCGAACGGACATCTTATCTCCTGGTGTTGAGTATGGTCTTTAACCCTATTCACATGGGGGTCTGGTGCCCCTTCTTCGAATTGAGATATGGGCAAGGGGCAGCTCATTAGGCTCATGTTGTTGTACCCTTTTGGTTAAGGTCCATAGACTCTCTTAACCTTTGAACCAACGATCAAGGCTACTGGATTCTTTCCTCTCGAGACCTCCTTTTGACAGACAATGCTCCCGGTGTCGAAATTTATAACCCTCTGGTAATCTTATTTATTATTTCGAACATCATTTATTTTCACTCTGTTTGCTTATCTTTTCTAACTCGATCACCTCTACTTGCATTTATAGCTCTGTTCGCTGCAGTTTGGTATAAGCCAAAGCTTTGCCTTGCCCTTTCTAAGCACATTGAACCGACCTTAGTCCGATAGGAAGTACCATCCATCTACTTCTCATCGAGCCAGGGCAGAGGCTACCATTCGAGACAAAGCTTCCTGCAAGATGCCTCTCTCTTTTATCCCCACCTTCTGCAGAGTTCTTCGAATGGAGGCCTACTTCCTTAATTTCTGGAACTCAGTCTTGAATCGCTTTTATTCGAGATAGATCGTTATAAGGCAGATCACTGCCCTTTGGCAGCTTCTCGCTGGTATTGTCGATTTATCCCCAATTTCGCAACACCTTTCTTCTCAGGTATTAACCTTTTATCCCTTTTAATTTTTATGTTTCGAATGTTTTATCTACTTCCCACCTAATACTTCTTCCTGTTTCTTATCTTAATAGGATTCGGATTACATTATCCCCTATGTTCTAACTTCTGGATGGAGATTCGAGCAACCCATCCCAATCCAATCTTCTGCTCCCTCAGAAATCACATCCGAGATGATCACTTTCACGGCTAGGGTTGATCCTTCAGCCAGTTCTTCCATCGCGATAGAGTTTCGACCAGAAGATTCTATGGATTTGGGCCCCGTGCCTCAAGAATGTCGGGATCCTCGAGCTGTGCCTCCAAGACCCCAAGTAGAGGATGCAGATGCCGAAGAAGTAGATCTGTTCACCCTCAACAATGAAGCTCAAAAATGCCTCTGTTTGCAATGACCCGTCAAGAATCCTGGTACGTCTTTTTCTATGAGTTCGAGTATCCCTTCTTTTTTTTTCTTTTTAAAACTTCGTCTTTCTTATGTGTTCGAATATTTTGTATGTTGTAGTTCCGGTTGTGATTCGAGTGGAGGTGACTCTCCTGATTTGCCTATGTTCGGAACAATTGTTGGGGTCAAAACGAATGATATCTCCGAAGTCGAGACAGGGGATCCGGCTGCACCTTTAATGAGGAAGCCTCATTTCGAATCATCTCCGAAGGCTTCCAATTATCAAGAAGTGGCAGCTCTTAATTCCATAGCGGAACGTGTCGAAGGTAAATTTAAGGTTCAGGACATGTTGAATTATTTCCTCAGTTTTTCTTTTATATATTCGATGACTTACTCTGTTTATTTCTAGCAGCAGTTCCTTTTGAAGAAATTCCTATTTCTTCCTCTCGAGAGGGGGATATTGACCATTCGATGGACATCATCCTTAATCCTTCGACTGCTCAATCTCCAGGTAATTTTAATTATTTTGCAAACTTATTCGATTTCTTAGATTTTGAGTTTTTTGTATCGTGCAAATAAAATACTTATATTCTTCTTTCAGGAACTGTTTCGACATCTTTCGACGGGACCCCTATTATTTCGAGTTTGCCGTCTTCTATTTGATTCCCATTAGCTTTGCCGATGGGAATATCGTCTACTATATTTGTAGACCCACATATTTTTGACAGCCTCGAAATGATTCATCTGGGTGGACTGAACTTCCAAGCCCTATCGGGTCCTTCTCAAGTTACATCCTCTTCTGTCCGTCTCGAGAAAATCGGGGATGATTCAATCTCAGTTATTCCATTCGAGCCTATATCAGACTCGTCCCCTTCAAATTTGATGGGTCCTATTGCAGCTTCTACCCCTCAGAGCGAAGGTATATTAGGACATTTTTTTTTATCTGTATAATCTCTTTTTATCGATTCCTGTTCCTCATAATGATCTATTAATTTCAGGGACTAAGGAAGCCTTCGAGGAGATCATGACTAACCAAATTTCTACTCCTCCTATCGAAACACCATCTGATGCACCTACTCCGAGCATAGCAGCAGCCACCATATCTTCGTCCGAAGGTATAATTTAATTTCGTTTTACTTTACATATTTTCTCTTATCTTAATATCATTTCGAGTAGCATATTTTATTGTCTTATAATGCAGACATCTTGGAATTTTCCAAAGTTGGATTCAATGAAGTGCTCCACGATATAAGGCTTCGGCCTTATGATCTCGAATTAATGGCTCGATTGCATTTTTTCCTAGACGAAGCGTACTCAAGACTAGTTGAATTGTGGCAGCCCATCTTTCAATCAGCCTGTGGAGTGCTCGAAAAGAGTTTTGCTTATCTTCATGCCTCACTCACACAAGGCTTCAATCCTTTCGAGGCGGACGTGTCTTATTCCCATATTCAAAAGGTGGATCAACTTCGAAGCCAGACCACCAACCTAGAGAATATTAGGGCTAATCAGTTAAGAGAGATAGATTTTTTGGATGGACAAATAGCTCATCTCCAAGCTCGGCGGGATCAATTGGCTAGCTCGGTCGGTAGTGTTGAAAAAAATTTGGCCGCTCTCAGTGGTTAAATTGATCACTTGAACCGGTAATTCGAAGAAGTGACACAACCGGTCCTGCTCGAAAGGGACGCCTTCGAGTCCGCCTTATATATTTTATCTACTTCTTTGAATTTTATTAAGTCCTAAATTATTTTCGAAACATGTAATTAACATTTTTTTCCTGACTCCTTTTATCTAATATTAATTCAAGAAGTTTTTTCCTGTTTCGGACAATCTTTCGAGTATGAGTTGTTTATGTGTTTCCCATATTGTGGGTACGTATTTCTTTAGATATCGCGTATTTAATGCTTTCCCATATTCTACTCCATTTAAATAATGAAGTTTATATTACCAGTTAATTTCTTCGAAATCAAAATGGACCTTACCAGTTCGGTGGCCATTTCCCATAAAAATGATCTTTCGAACCTTCTAGCAAAATATTTTCCATACTAAGTCCCCTGCTAGAAAAATCTTTCTTTAACTCTCTTGTTGTAATTTTTCTTAGTCTTCTTTTTCTGAAATTCAATTTGTCGTAAAGCTGATACTTGTAATATTTCATTATCTAACTTTTCAATGTTCATGTTCTCAGCATATTCCTTTGCTGTGAGCAATGTTTGCTCCAAAATACTCTTCGATTTCACATTGATTTCCATTGGTATCACTGCCCCGTGGCCATCATCCTTAGGGCCCACAATGTATCGATTAGCAATTCATGCTAATTCCTCGGATTGTTGTTTATCATTTTCGAAATGCATCCTTTAATTAACTTGTTGGATGATTCGGCTTGTCCATTTTCATGTGCGTAATATGGCATAGAATTTAGGAGCTTTATACCAAATTGAGTCAGAAATTCAAGCATTTCCGTGTTGTTAAAGACTCTTGCCTGATCAAATGTTATAGATTCAGGGATTCCAAATCTAGTTATGATGTTTTCATTGATGAAGTCTGCCACCTGTTTTGAGTTAATGTCCTCGAAAGCCTTGGCCTCGACCCATTTCGTGAAATAAACGGTTACCACTAGAATATAACTGTGCCTTTTAGATGAGGCTGGTTTAATCTCACCAATAATGTCCATAGCCCATCCTCGAAATGGCCAAGGTTTGATTATTGAATTTAATTCAACTATAGGTTGCCTTAAGACTTTGCCAAACTTTTGATATTGCTTACAACCTTTGGCATAATTTATGCAATCCCGTAGGACTGTAGGCCAATGAAACCTGTATCTATGTATCAACCATCTCATTTTCTGACCTGCTTGATGGGCCCCACAAATGCCTTCATGTGATTCTGCCATCATGATCAGGGCATCTTCTAAATCGAGACATTTTAACAAAATCCCTTGAGAATCTTTCCTATATAATTCTTGTCCATCATAAAAATAGTGGTGAGCCATTAATTTTAACTTGTTCGAGAAACCCCCTTTTGATGGATTTTGAAGACAGTCAATGATTTCAAGCCGCCAATCATCTCTTTATTTCATAATATCTCTTTTGTTAACAAATAAATGTCTCTGCTCGAAAGGTAGTAAAACCCTTGGTTCCAGTCGAATTGTTGTTTCAAATAGGCAGGGGTCAACCTTGTATCCTGATGCCAATTGGGCAAAATCATTGGATATTTGGTTATTTTCTCTCGGGACATAAGTAACTTTAATAGTCTCGAACTGCTTAAATAATTCGTGGACCTGAGCAAATGAGGCTACGGCTACCGGGCTTACACATTTGAATATTTCCTTTACTTGATTTATGATTAACTGGGAATCGCCTTTTATTTCGATGCCTTTAGCGTTCATCTCGAGTAATATTTCCAAACCTAGAATAAGAGCTTCATACTCCGCTGTATTATTTGTGCAATCCCCTTTGATTTTGGCGTACATCTCAATGACTACTTTATTTGGAGATATAATGTATATCCCAATTCCAGCACTATCTTGAGTGTTAGAACCATCAAAGTATAAAACCCATGGTACTAAGTCTATAAACCCGAACTCGAAACTTTCAGGCATTCCTTCTAACTTCGAAGGGTGATCAGCCAAGAAATCAGTCAATGCTTGCCCTTTTATGGCCTTTTGGGGTACATAGACCAAATCGAATTGGAGTAGGCTAAGACTTCATTTACTTAAACGGCCTTTTACTAGAGGTTGATTCATCATGAATTTAATCACATATGTTGGTGATACAATCTCTATAACATATGCAGAGAAATAATGCCTTAACTTCATGGATGCGAAATAAAGACTAAGGCACCACTTCTCGATTGAAGTGTATTTTACTCAGCATCATTTAATAACCTGCTCAAGTAAAAGACTGCTTGCTCGAATCCTCTATCATTTTCTTGTACCAAAAGACTTCCAGTTGAATATTCCACTGCTGAGATATATAGCCTTAGTCTTTTCCCTTTTCGAGGAGGAATTAAAACTGGAGGTTGGGTTAAATATCTTTTTATCGCCTCGAAAGCTTCTTGTTGTTCTTTTCCCCAAGTAAAGTTCTCTCCATCTCTTAGACATAAGAGTGGGGAAAATGCTTTGATTTTTTCTGCCAAATTCGATATAAATCTCCTTAGAAAGTTTACTTGTCCCAACAACCATTGTAACTCTTTTTTATTCTTCGGAGGTTTTGCATCTAGGATTGCTTTAGATTTATTTCGATCAACCTCGATACCTCTGTTATGGATTAAAAATCCTAAGAAGTTCTCTGCCTTTACTCTAAAAGCGCATTTCAAAGGATTCATTTTTAAATTAAAACATCTCATTCGTTCAAAGGCTTCGATTAAAGACTTTATATGTTCCTGATGAGTCTGGGCCTTGATCACAATATCATCAATGTATACTTCCATTGATTTTCCAATAAGGTCGTGAAACATGTAGTTCATGGTCCTTTGATAAGTAGCCCCGACATTCTTTAAACCAAATGGCATTATTATCCATTCGAAAGTACCTATAGCACCTGAGCATCGAGATGCCATTTTATTTCTATCGACCTCAGCTATTTTGAATCGATAATATCCTAAGTAACTATCCATGAAAGACATGAATTGAAATCGGGCAGCTACATTAACCAAAGTATCAGCCATTGGCATTAGATATTCGTCTTTTGGTATGGCCTTGTTTAAGTCTCTAAAGTCAATGCAAACTCATACTTTGCCATTCTTTTTTATTACTTGGACTATGTTTGCTAGCCATTCGACATATCTGGTTGGCCTAATGAATTTAGCTTTGACTAACTTTTCGATTTCTTCTTTAATCGCACTCATTAAATCGGGTGATACTCGTCTCGGGGTTCAAATAATTAGCTTAAATCTAGGTTTTATGGGCAATTCATGATGAGCTATTGACATGTCTATTCCTGGAATTTTGTGATGAGCCCAAGCAAAACAATCTTTATAATTATATAATACTTTGACTAATTCTTCTTTTTCGTTTTGCTCTATTTTTGAGCTAATATAAGTTAGTTTGTGTTCTTCGAGTGTACCAAGATTAACCTCTTCTAATGGGTCTTCGATATCCTGCCCGATATCTTCATCAGGTTCCAGTATTCCTTCCTCGATTATATCTTCGATATTTTGATTTTGTTGTTCGAAATTATAATTATTAGGAGGAATACCAAATTTCGAACCAGTCTCCTCAATCAAATTAATAGAATAATCATGCAAACTCAGATTAAGCTTTTCGATTACCAATTTCTTAAAAGCATTGTCGACTACACGGAATTGTTCTGGACTATCCATAAATACAATCTAAAATATAATTCGAATACTTCTATCTAAGACTGCTCCCCTTCGATTTGGGCAAACTCCTTTCTTACTACTTTGAATTGGTCTCCAGCTTTTTCTTTTTCTCCTTCACCACCTTCTCCTTTGCCCTTTTCGATGATTGGAAAGGTGAACCTTCCTTGTCTTTCATTTCAAGGTCTTCGACTTAATACCTAGCATTCACAATTTGTGTTGGTCCCAAGTGGTATACGAAAGGGTCTAGAAGGGGGGGGGGTTGAATAGACCCTGAAGTCTTTTTCGACTTCTAAAAACTTTCGTATTACCGTGAGGTATTTGAACGCTCGGAAAGCTTTAAGCGCTGGGTGCGGCGCTTGAGGGATGATGACTTAAGCGCTAGTTTCAAGCGCTTGAGAAAAGTTAACTTAGATTCGGTGATTCAACATTTACCAAAGTAGGGCAGAGTTTAGTCACTAAATCAAGGTTAGCACAGCGAAAATGTTTTTATAGCTTAGCGTTCGTTTTAACCAATTAGTCGCTTATTAGTTTAAATGCCTTTTCAAGATATAATATGACAGTATAATGTAAGACAATAAAACAGTAAATGACACAAGATATTTGTAAGGTTCACTGGGTGATGTAATCTCAGCTACGTCCTTCTTCTCCTTTTATCTGGGAGGATTTCCACTATGATGATTATCGAAGAGTCACACAGAGACTTCTGCAAAATAGAGAGAGGTTGGATATGATCTTGGAACTCCTTGGTCACACAGATTTCAGCTCCAATAAAGACCTTCTATCCCCTTGCTTCTTTCACCCAGAAATAGTGCAAGTTACGCTCGATCTCGGAACTCCTTGGTCACACAGATTTCAGCTCCAAGAGAGATCAACTTCAACAAGCTTCTCTTACACAAAAATACTGCTTGTGAATCAACAAACTTTCTCACTCAGATGAAAGATGTTGAGGATTGCGGTAACGGTTTTGTTTAGTTTTGGGAAGTTCAAACAACTTGGAATATCTCAGTAATAATGTAAGGTTCTTCTAAAAAGATGTTTGAGATATTGGTGACTGTCTTTGGAATGTATTTGAGAGGCTTGAAGGATTTCGGCTATGGAGTTTCTAAGCTTTTTCTCTCAAATAATATCAGCAAAGTTTGGACCTTTTTCAGTGTATATGAGCGTGTGATCTCGGTCTCTTTTTACTATTGTCACGCTTGTCACCACATTTGTTTTTGCTGAAAGGGTACTATTTAAGTGTTTCTTGGAATTTTGTCCGTTGGATACAATTAGGAGCACGGTTCCCTAAACATTCCTTGTCTCTAACATTCCAAACATTTGGCAATATTAAATAGCCAGACTTGTTCTTGGTTTTTGGAATCTAATAGTCTTGGTCAAAAAGGTAGCTTGCCCATATTGTAGTGCTCATACTTTAATGCACTTTATCCAACTTTTAATGCATCTTGTCTTTATTTTTGTTGGAAATAATTGCTTGAATAGTAGCACTATTCACAAGACGCCGAACTGTTCGCATGAATAGTAGAACTATTCAGCTGGCGCTTGAATAGTAACTCCTGAATAGTAAACTATTCAATTGGCGCTTGAAAATACTGTTCATCTGAATAGTACGCTTGAAGTTTTGAGAGCTTGAATACTGTTCACCTGTTCAACAAAATAGGAATTATTTTTGGCTTTGACTATTTCGAAATTAACACCATTCCAACATATTAAAAACTAATGCAAAGTCGAAGGCAAACAGTAATTTTGATGAAATCCAATCTCTACCCAGTAATGCGTTAAATGACGAATTCATTTTTACCACGAAAAATGCAGAGTAAGAACTCATAGATCCTACTTTAATTCGATAAGGCAGAACTCCCAACAATTTTGTTGCTTGTCCTGAAAAATCATAGACTGCCACATCAGCGGCCACCAAGTCTTTCGAAAACTTTCCTAATATAGCTAAAGTGCTTTCGGGTAGCACATTGACGGTCACCCCCATTGTCTACTAATACTTTGTTAATTTTTATGCCCTCAATTTCAGCTCGAATATACAACGGTTTCATATGGTTATTATTTATTGTTTCTTTCGAAAATAATAACTCTAAAAAATGTTCGTTTTCATTTTCTTTTCTATCAGTTTTATAGTTGATGAATTCAAAACATGGGGGTTTACCTTTTCTTGGGGCAGTCAATGTTTCCAATGTCTTCTCTTCCTCATCTAATTCGCCCTCTTTCGCAGCGAATTCTTCCAGTAAGATTGTTACCATGTTACAATCTTTTCCTTCTTCGAAATTCAGAGCCCTTCGAATAGAGGATTATTTTTCTTTCACATTGACTTCGTCCGGTGTGTCATCCAAAAGAATGTTCAGGTCATCCCCCGACTCGAAATCCCCCGAATCATCCTCTTCTGCCACAACATTCTTCTCTTGAAGGTTTGCATCCTTCATCTGGTCACTTAACGGGTCCAACTCCGTCTCAAAGTCATCATGGTTCGAATTCCCCAATATCTTGATTTCAAAATTTCCTTAGCTAGAGATTCTTCCTCAATTCCTATGTTGGCAATTAGGGGTGTACACAGTCGGGTTCGGGCGGTTTTAGAAAAAAATTAACCCGACCCTACATGTGTGGGTTGACAAAATATCAAACCGAAAATGCATAATTGTCTTTTCAAATCGAGCGGTTCGGGTCGGTCGGATTTAATGTTTTAGCGGGCGGGTTGGCGGGTTATCAAATTATAGTTATAACTTTTACAACTTAATTTTAGTTATAACTAGTAAGTAAAAAAATTAAATATTATACTTGTTGTACATTTAACTAAAAAAAATTGAGTTGGTGAGAAATACACATATAAGGGGTGTTATTAAATAAAATTCATATTATCATGATTTCTAAGGAGTGAAAAACTCTAAAATATTAATAAAATTAATGTTTTTTATAAATTTATCATCAAAATATACATATACATATAAATTTTTCGTTCAAATCAAATAAAAACAAGTGTTCAAACGAGTCAATTTGTTTGATCAAATAAAAAATAAAGCATGTTACATGAATATGAATAAACCACTCTTATTAGAGAGTATATATAGTTTTCAAAGTTTAGTGTTAATCTTTAACTATATATACTTATACTTGTAACATTAACTATATATACTTATACTTGTAACATAAATGATTAGCGGTCGGGTTGCGGGTTAGGCGGGTTACAATTATTAAACCCACCACCCGACCCGAAAATGGCGGGTTGCAATATTTTCAACCCGCCACTATTATTTAATAATTTTAAACGGGCGGTTTTCGGGCGGATCGGCTCGGGTTGAGCAGTTCGGGCGGGTTAGGCGGGTTTATATACACCCCTATTGGCAATAACTGTCTCTTGCTGCATCTCGATTACAAGTGCAGCCCTCGAATAGGCTACTTGCTGGGCTATCGATTTCACCCGATTATTTCTGCCTTGCTCAAAATTGTCGCGACAATCGTTCCTTCTTGGGTGATTATGCGGCAGACCTCTTTCCCCACGCCCTTGAAAATGCCTCTGAGAAGGCATTGGGCCTGGGATTCTGTTGCCAAATTCTTGCCTTGGCCTTTTGTTCTAGTTTTCCACCTTTTGATAGGCGGGAACCCAGTTTGGATCATTCGGGATTACCTGCAATCATACCAACTTGAAATGGAGAGCATCAGCGCACTGGTTGCATAATGCTCTTTGAAGTTTGGTGAGATTGTTCACCACTTTCACCGGAGTTTCGTATATGGTTTCGTACAGGGGCATTTCAAGCTCCTGTTATACGTTTTTTCTTCATTCTTGTAATTTTCATTGGGCGGTTCGATTTTCGCCTATTTCTCTTTTAGTTTTCCGTTTTGATCCAAGCCTAAAATCCTCTTTTCAGTTGAGGATAAGCTAATCAAGTTTCGCTCAAGCTGCTTCGCCGCAAAACGCTTAAAGATCTGGCATTGATCAGTGGTTTAAAGGGTGTGGCATCCGTTCAAGCCCTTCATCCTTGACCTTGGGGAAAGTCAGGATTCCCTCATCAATCAGACGATTGAAAGTCTTTATTGCCACCTTGGTTTCGAAAGTGACCTGAGAGACAGAACATTCGAGAGTGTTAATTTCGAGATTCATAATAGGAAATGGATCTTCGTCTATGTTAGTTTTTTTAATATCAGGAAAAATGAGGTCTTTCGAGTCTATCTTTTCTTGAATCTGATTTCGAAATAAAATGCAATCATTTGTATCATGTGAAAATGCATTATGCCATTTGCAATATGGTTTCCTTTTATTTCAAATTTCAAAGGAATTCTATGTTTTCCTTTAAATTTTAATTTCTTATTGGAAAATAACCAATCGAAGATTTGCTCAGTTTTTGTTACATCAAAAGTATATTTCTTTTCTTTTTTCGTTTTTAACAATCCAGTAGCCATACAGTCTTTCTTTTCGAGAGCTCAGCATTGATAAGGAGGCCCTTTCACAAATTTTGTTGAGTCAACTTCATAGGCTTCTTCGAATTCCCATGGAGTTCCTATCTCGAAGGCATTAAATCCTTGGTGTTTTCTATTACTTTCTTCTTTAAGCATATTTTCATATCTTATAGCACTTTCAGCCATACTTCTAAAATCGGCGAAAGGCATACCATCAAATCTTAGCCTGTATTCGAAAGACATATTCTGCTGTGCTAATTGGACAAATTCATACTCGGGTATATTAAGGAGACATTTGACTCTAGCTTTCTTAAAGCGTGAAAGGAATTCTTCGACCGATTCCCCAACATTTTGCCTGATTTTGGCAAGATCACTCATCGAGATCCCTGGGTCCATTCGAGCAAAATGATTTAGAAACTGGAATTGCATCTCGTCCTAGCTATATATTGAGTTTGGGGACAAACTTACATACCAATTAAAGGCCGGTCCAATTAATGAACTAGAAAAAAACCTTAATTTAAGAAATTCTTGGTCAGAGGCCTCTCGACATTGGCAAGTAAGCTTTGACAGGTGTTCTAAAGCAGAAATATAGTCATCTCCAGAAAACAAAGTAAAGTCAGGAATTTTATAATTTCGAGGGAAAGGGAAATTTCGGTCTACCCAATCTGGGTAAGGTTTTCCAAGAATCAATCTATGATTTTTTCGAAATTCGGGTCCATACATCCTTTCAATGATCATTTCGATTTGTTCTTGAAAAGGATCTTGGAGCTGTCCTTCCATATTTCCTCCCATATATGCATTGGGCACAGCTTACCCCCCCTGCATATGGCATTTGGAAGTTATTCGGGACGAAAGAGATTCCTTGATTGGTTTGTATGCCAGGGAATTTATGGTTTCCCGTAGCAAAAGGAGTATTCAAAACTCCTGGATATGTTGGACCTTGTGTTTGGTTTTGACCCCCAGGATATTACCCTTGGGCAAGACCTGGAGTTGTTTCAAAACTACAAAAACTTGTGTTACCACTAGGATACATGCAGGCACCTGGCCATAACCAACTGGTGGCGTAGCAAAAGGTGGCCTTAAAAGTTCGGGTTGAAGTTGATTCACATTAGGAGTTTGGGGATTATTCGAATGTGGACGAGGAATCAGACTAAAACCTTGCTGTCCTATTCCAGCCTGCCCCCTAGGTACTTGTTGGTTCACAAAATCTGATTCATTTGTAGGAGAAGGGTTCGATGTTTGTCCAATTTCGAAACGGCTATTTCTATTCCTAGTTTCCCTAGGATAACCTGGTGGAGCTTCTTCTAAGTTGAACTGCCTTGTTCGACTTCTAGGTTCCACTGATATTAACTGAGACACTTTTTCTAACAAAGTGTAATGTTTTTCAATTAAAGGTTCAAGAGCAGTTACTACTTGGACAGTCATCATCATTGAGAATGCATCACAAGTCTGATTAAATATTTCCCCCAACTCGGTTATAACTCGAGTAACTTCTCTAGCAAGACCCTCTTGGGTACTTATAGCAATATCTTGTACTATTGCTGTGAATATCCGAGCAGACTCTTGAGCCAGTGCTCGGTATTGATCATTAAATTCTCTCAGTTGATCTTCTCGAGCACCTATTAAAGTCTGTTTCATGACTTTAACAAACTGTTCATACATTTTATCTGCTCAAATTCTGTGTCTCGACACAGGCTGTGTCTCGAGATCCTCATTGAGTTCTTCTGTGGAAGACTCTTCTGGCATCTTATTATAGGTTTGTGGAAGTCAAAATCGATGACTCCCACTATGGTCGCCAAAAATTTATTTCGTGATAAAAACAAACTGGACTAGGGAAGAATTTTGAGTCGTCGGTCCAAACCCCTTGATAATTTACAACTTAGAATTATCTCCTAACCCCTGCTTATATTACTCCCCCAAACTTATCAATTGCTCGACCTCGAGCAATAAAAGGTCTAGGGTACGAAAAATATCATCAACCAAAAGGAGAAAACAAAAACAACAAACGAACTCACTTTCGTGGAGTAAACGATTGCACTTAGCATGTGCAACAAGCCTTTAAACCTTTGAGTTACCTCAAAGGACGAGTTATAGTCTCTTGAGAGTTTGCAGACGATATACCCACAAAATCTAACAAACTTTCAATCTCAACCAGATAAATACATCTCAACATAATTAATAAGAATAAATGGCACAAAATCATCCTTTTACAGCTCACAAATATATATACATATCAACTACTTTTGCTCATGTGACACCAATACTGGAAAAGACTCCATAGGGTGTAGTGAAAATAAATCTAAGGTATTATAGTCGAGAGGCATCCTTACCAAATTTTGGACATTAATCCCATATCTATCAACTTTATCATCAAATACAAAGCATAAGAATCATAGAAAATCTCATAGCCATTTAAATTTCATTATCTCAACCATTCAAACTTTCAATTCATATGAAACTTTCCAATTAACTTCATTAAAGCTAGATCATGTGCAATGTTTTATTCCATTAGGCTTTCTATGGCACCCATGTAACAAGCTTTAGATCAATGACTCCCAAACTAGATAGTTTTGGGGCATTAAGTGTAAAGACACTCCTAAGGATTTAATCACTCGAGTGTCAAAGGTCACGAAATAAAACTAGATCTTTTAAACAATTCACTTCTTTTTGGCTTGAGCTTAGCTCAAATTAGCATAATAGTACAGTATATAGGCATGGAATTTTTCACCTCCAGTACATATTAGCCTGACCACTTGTGTTCATACCAAACTTCAACCTTTTTAATTCATTGTTTAGCATAAAAAATTACTACTCAACTTATACCCTTATGAAAAATCTAAGTTAATATTTCCGGGGAAAATTCCTTAAGTGTCTCAAGATGGTTATCCTCCCAACTCCTCTACTCTCGATTTATGTGTAATGTGAATCATCTAAGAAATCAATCCTAGTCTAGGGTCTCCATGAGCAATTTCAAAGATATATATGTTCATTTAAATTCAAATTATTTCAAAAAATCATGTCATTTTTTAAAGTTAATCATTTAAATGCATCAATTGGAAGGACTAAAAAAAAAAACCATGCTTGATTTTCTCAACATAAACACATATAAACATGATAGCATACAAATTCCCCCAAACTTGAGCTAAACGAGGTACACATGACATGACAAAAATAGCAAACACATGGTGATCAATCATATGAATGTATTAAAACCACAAAGTACTACCCACATATACGCCCATACTTAAACTCAACATTGTCCTCAATGTTGTCTCACATAAACGCATGCAAAAGGTATAAGAGTACTTACAATCAAGGATTGTTGACAATCCTTCATCACAAATATGTTCCAAATCAAACTCATCTCATCAAAATAGGTCTCTCAAAACAACGGAAAATTGCTACTAACATGTTCAACATACTTATCAAACAAACCATCAAGCATATTAAAACACATGCCAAAAGTGCATGCTTAGACAAAACAAATAATACGAAAAGCAAAAACAAAAAAATTAAGCAAAAAAAAAACAAAAGAAAACTCACAAAGCTTGGGTTGCCTCCCAAGAAGCGCTCTTTTAAAGTCACTAGCTTGACTTTATGTAAGAGATTGGCTCAAGGCGGTTTATGTATGAATGCCTTATTCGTTCTCCAATCCACTATTGGGTATCGCTTCAACCTTTTGCCCTTTGTAGTGAAGATTGACCAATTATTTGTGCTACATATCCTAGGGTTAGACCAAGCAATCATCCACTCACGAGTTTTTTTATGGTCCCTCAATACCTCTATTACCTTTTCTTCCTCATGCTCCGGATGGTGGTGCAGATTTTTCGCCAAGCTAGAGATAATGTCTCGTTTTTCTTCACCAATCACCTTGACATATTTCAGCTCCATCATGTATGGATGTTGAAGATTATTGGCTTGTTTTTCATGAAAGTGCTCAACACTAAAAGTATCAAAAACATCAATGTGTAAAGACAAATCAAAATCAATTAGATGCTCAAAAACCTCATAGTTATCGAAATTAACCATGTCATCTCCTACATTCAATAACAACTTACCATCGTCGGCATCAAATACCGATTTACCTATGGCTAGGGAAGAAAGTAAAGAAATGTCAACACCCTCAAAAAGGATAGGAGTCGAATGCTCATCGTTGGAGGAATCTGCTTTCGAATTTTCCAACTTCATTTCATTCAACGTCACGGTGTTGAATTACTCCTTTTGATCTATCTCAGTGGTACCAAGCAATGCCCATGGTACTTTCTCAGATATGTCGCTCGTTAGTTGCTTCAGTTGATGATTCATCTCCTTCATTTCCCGCCGTGCATCCTTCATCATAAAGTGGAGCTCTCCAATGGTGTTATCAAGTTGTTCCTCCGGAGTAGGAATTCTTACTTGGTAATGTTGTGGAAAGAACCCTTGTGCATAACACGCTTCAATGACGCTTTGCAGCCATAATTGATTCTCCGGTAGTGTCATATCAGGAAAATTGCTATCCTTTGCGAATTGAATGACGCTTTGCAGCCATAATTGATTCTCCGGAAGGGTCATATCTGGAAAATCGCTAGCCATTGGGAGCTAAGAGTGTAAGAAAAAAAATAAAAAAAAATTAATAAAAATAAAATAATTGAAATAAAATCAAAAACTAAAATTAAACAAGTCCCCGGCAACGGCGCCAAAAACTTGACAGGAAAAATCCTTACGTGTATTAAACAGCAAGTGGACTGGTCGTGTGTAGTAATAAAGTGGACAATAAAGTCCGGGTTGTCAAACCTCAAGGACTTGTATTTTAGTTTATGATTTTAAAGCAATTGAAGAACTTAAACTAAAACAAGAATTAACTAAATTATTATGGAAGTAAGATATAAGAAACAAGATATCGAAATCAAGATAGCTATGGAAGAGAGCAACTAAGACACATGTGTTGGCATAAATTAATCAATTTTCATTATAAACATGTTCTCATATTATTAGACTAATGTTGCTTTGGTGGAAAAAACCTTAAATAATTACTACCCGATGTCTCGGCTGTAATAATCCTATGATTAATTGATGGTTCTCTAGATATGTCTATCCGAGAATCTAACCAACAATCATGCATTCAAGTTCTAGAATTTTCCCGGATTAATCCAGCTAACTGCACCCGGGAATCTCTACCTATCTCTAGGGGCAATTCCCTATTTTTTACGGATTATGTGATGATCCTCTTTGCACCTTAAATTACCTTCTCTCGAACGAATAATTTAAGCAATAAATCATGCATATGGTAGCTAAGCATATGATGCATTCAAACAAGATCAAGACACAAAACAACAATAGAATTAATATGAAAAACACAATTTATAACTCAATTATCATAATTTAGCCTCAACATGGCCTTAGTTCGAAGAATCTATTTCATCATAAAAGATAAAAGATAGGAACTTAAATTAAGATTCATATTCATAGACAAAAACAAATCTAAATCTAAGAAACTCCCTCGTATTTTTGATGGTTGAACTTCGATCTTCATCTCTTCCATGCTTCTTGATTTCTTCACCTTCAAAGGTTCTTGATAATCTTCATAACTAATCTAAGGATGATGAAGATGATGATAGGATGTGTTTAAGCTCCCCCAATGGGGAATGTGTTTTCAAGTGTGTTTGTAGGATGGCCTCCAATCCTCCTTTTATAGCCAAAAGAATTCACCAACCAAGAACATGTGCTTCCATTCTCTTTTATTTCCACCTACCATTCTCTTGCTTTCCATCTACCAAGAATGTGAACTACCATTCTCTTGTTTTCCACCTACCATTCTCTTACTTTCCTCCTACCAAGAATGTGAACTACCATTCTCTTGTTTTCCACCTACCATTCTCTTACTTTCCTCCTACCAAGAATGTGAACTACCATTCTCTTGTTTTCCACCTACCATTCTCTTACTTTCCTCCTACCAAGAATGTGAACTACCATTCTCTTGTTTTCCACCTACTAAGAATGGGAGCTGCCACTTTCGTATTTTCCAGCGCAGGGATAGTGTTTTATTCATACAATTCTCCACAGACCTCCTAATTGGATGATTCAAGTCCCCATGTAAAGATAAGACATAGATCTAAAACTTTGTAGAAAGACACTTCATCAAATTCGGTCTCTAAATTTATCCAAATGGCGTTCCAACGTGGAGATTGTTTCTGATTTGGCGCCCAGGTGTGCCGAAATGGTACTAAAACATGATCTTGGCTAACTCCAACTTATTTCTTGCTTGTTTGGTCGTGGAGGTGTGAAGCATCTTGGCCTAAACTTGTTTTATACGTCGTTTTTCAGCCCGTTCTTCGATTGTATCCATTTAAGGTCTGAAATCACTTAATGCACGAATTAAATGCACTTGTGGAAAGAATCAAGCGATAAATGAACCTAAAACATAAACGGAAAGGGGCTTAAAAACACGTACAAACGACTCCTATCATTTGCTAATGGTGGTTTATGACTTAACTATTATCAATTTAACTTTCGAGAAGTATAGCAATATATCAAAATCACAAGCAATTACTAAATACTAAAAGCTTGAACATAAATTATACCTCCATGAAGAATTCTTCGTCCGAATTACTTCTACTGCAACGCTTGAATATAATCGGGATTACCTACTTTCGAATGCTATTAACACTATTGCTAACTAAGAAAGTACAAGATACTAAATCTAATTACTCCTAAAAAACTACGATTAGTCTATTTTTACTCCTAATGAAATAAAGAAATGCAAAGTTTGTCTGAGTGTTTGATTATCGTCCTCCTTTCTTTCTCCTTCTTTTAATATATATATATATATATATATATTCTCCACCTCTTTTTCGGTTTCTTGCAACCTCCACGTTCTCACTCTCTTCCGGAACCGCTGCCAACTCCTCTTTTGAATTTCTTGATTTGGCGCCTATTTTCTGGTACTGGGTCGATTCCTGATCTTGGGTCTCTTCTTCTTCTTGCTTTTCTTCCTTCATGACTGTTGGGCTTTCATTAAATCTAGCTCATACTTTTCTTCGAATGTTTAAATGTTCAGATTTTGGGCTTTGTTAACCGCGGGTCCATCTGATTTTATCCAAGTCACCCCTTATTGGGCTTTATTCGAACATAGGCCCAATTTGATTTTAATTTAGGTGTAAACACTTATTTCTTGGATAATTTTAATTTGGTTTAATTTAATGAGAGAATAAATGAAAATGGTTAGTTACCAACATTGAGAAATTTGACTTCGAAAGTTCACCTACTATGATGTTTCTATTCCATTTTTGTTTTCGTTTTTGTCCCAATCAACGAGACAAACTTCGTGGCCCTCCTCACAAGGAAATGGAAAGAAAAAGCCAAATAATTGGATTCAATTAAACAAAGTGTTCAAATAATTAAAACAAAAGGAACAACGTAGTCAAATTAAATGTGTGACTGATTATACGATTTGGTTAAATGACATAAACATCTCACTAACCATCCATTTTTTTTCTTGTGCAAAAGGAGGGGATACCCTAAACACCTAGTCCAACAAACCCGGACTATTAGTCACTTTTTTAGGCCATCTAGTGCCTAGAATCTCATTTTCATAGCAGCTTCGCACTCTTGCATATGGGGTGTCACTCGTCACCAAACCATGGCTCCAGCTTGTTTTAGCTAATTGATCTGCAACTTGATTTGCCTCTCGTGGAATGCAATGAATCTGGATGTGTCATTTACATTTTAGATAGTCCCTGGTTTGCTCTATTTGTCAAAGTGATGGTGAGTTATGGGAGCTTCAGTGATGGCCGGATGAGCCTCTAAGCAATCCGTTTCCACAATAGTGTTCTTCATTCTCAAACTCCATGCCAAGCGAATTCCTTCCAGCAGCCCCTTAAGCTCGGCCCCGCTAACCAACCATTTAGGGAAATAAAATAAGTGTAAATGTAGTCTTCATGTGGGCCAATTTAAATTAGTTGAAGCTCAACAGGTAATAGCAATTCATGAGGGCTTCAACTCAATATTTTGGATATGGAGACGCCCTTTTTTGGGCCAGATTGAGTTGGGCTTTTATGACACTTTTTCCAGGCTTTGAATTATTAAGGATTGGGCCAAGATAATAAATTAGATTTGCCAAAAGTAAATTCCATTCACATCAAAATAGCACTTTTTTCACATATGAATTAATTCTGGACATTTACTTTGAGATTTCATTCCTTTGATTGAATGGACAATTGAAATTATACCACTAATCAGAAAAAAGTATATCTAAAGAAATCATTGCAGATTGCTCTAGATTACCATTTATTGAATATAAACATAATAGAAATAATAATTGCACACAAGTATGAAAAAAGTAAATGTTTATAGTTACTTTATTAACCTTTTCTCAGATATGGTGATTTTGACCAAAATAAGAGAGTATCACAATTCTTGAATTGTGGTCAAAGATTAAAAAAAAAGCACGTGCACAAAAAGCAAAGAAAAAATTACATGTTCAAAATATAGGTAAGCCTTATATTATATTTTGTTATTCAACATAAATCTTCGGGACCTAAATAAATAGTAAAGGAACTCTATCTCATATTAAGTTTGACCACCTAAACGTACAGATAAATGAATTATATTTACAATAATATTTGATATATGATTATTGAACTCGGTCAAATCAACGATATCATTATTTTTTTCCGAAAACACATCTATTTCAATGGTTATTAAATGATTTCCTCAATCTTATTCTAGGATAATAACAATAATAATTCCTACATTTTTCATATTAAATAGATAGACAAAATCAGATAATAAAAGCCACATAAATCTTTCCTCAATCCACGAACTCATGCGTTACAAAAGTAACAAGGGTCAAAATTGAGAGGGGTAGAAAAGAGAATTCACACCGTGAGTGAGTCCATATTCCAGGTGTTGTTACATCCTTGTTTTGAATTAGGCAACCGTAGAAGTAGCAGCAGGGCAAGGCCCTCTCTCTCTCTCTCTCTCTCCGGCGTTTGAAGTACTTTCTCTCTCTACCTCCGCCCTGAGAGCTTTCGCCGTTTTTCAGTTAAACACTTGTACTCATTACTTACCTTATATATATATGTATATATAAATCTTGCATCATTTTTATTTTATTTTGTTATTGTTTTACCCCTACAGAATTCGGACTGGGATTATACAGGCGCAGGAAGGGATTCGCACAATCTCACAATTTGTAACCTCATTTTGGCTATAAAACTGGACAAAAAAATAAGGCAAACCCTTCATTTGATTGCTCCACCATTGCCACCTCCGCCGTCGCCGCGTGTGCTTCTCAGGCAAGTTTTTTTTTTTTTTTCGCATTTTTCATGTGACCTTTCGGAATTCAATCTGCAATGTGTTATTAATTGAAACGAATCATTCTTTTTTCTGTAATTATTTTCTCATCGGGTCGGGTACGGTACTTTCAATGATGGATGGCCTACTGAATGGGTTGTGTTGTTGTGCATGCAAGTAAAAAACAGTATTTTATTATGTTATTCTTTTTGCTGAATTAGGATTTTGCAAAGGTGGTGATTACCTGTGGAGGATATACATCAATGGAAATTTGGGTTTATTATTTACTGAATTGGCGTTTTTAAGTATTATTTTGTGATTTTGTCTATGGGTTTTTTTCTTTTTCACCTTTTCAGTTTTCATGACCGTGCAAAGTATATGTATTAAAATATCTGATGGGTGCAATATAATATCTTGAATAGATATGGGAATGGTGAAAGTGATTTTGTCCGCGGGTTTCTCGTTTTTCTTTTCTTTTTTTTTTTTGTTTTACTTGATCGTGATCTGTGTAAAAGTATCTGATGGACGCATTATAATATCTTGAATAGATATCAGAATGAGTAAAAGTGATACAGAAGTGGAGGATGCCGAAAAGCACGCTCATGATCCTGTAAATAATATTAAAAGCAATGGAGAAAAATTTCCTTCTGCAGCTTCTGTTGAAGGGGATGCGAATAAAAGTGAGAAAATGGGTGAAGACCTAAATAAAGTTAGTAATGAAGCAGTAGACAAGACCACTGTCGAATGTCAGACAAATGAACATAAGAATGCTGATGGATTAACTCGAGAACAAGTCGATCCCAAGAGTAAGAATGAAGAGCTAAGCAACACCATTACTAACACTGAAGAGCAGACTGCTTCTAGAAGTTCAGAGGAGAAACAAACTGATGCCAATAATGAAGTGGTTGAACAGAACGGTACTAGTGGTGGGGTGAAAGATGAGAAGTCCACTGAAAATGTCATGGCAGGTGAAAATGTGATAGGTGAAAAAACCAGTGGTGATGTTGCAAAGAGAAAGCCCGAAGAAATTGGGAGGGCTGATGCAGATTGTGTTGAACATGTTGCAGGGGAAGAGAAGAAAATGGAAAATGCTGACACTATGAATGATCCTATGGAAAATACGCAACTTCCAACTCAATTATCTGTTAATGAAGCCCCTCCAAGTCAGAATGCTGTGATAGACGGGGTTCGGCAGGGTGAGGACGAAGAAATGGAAGATGCAGCTAACGTGAATGAGGATAAAGCAGTTAAAGATCAACCGAAAGAGGAAATAGTTCTGGCTAGCCCTGTACCTCATGTGAATGCCACGACGTTGGAAACTCTCACCAAACATGAAGGGAATGTTTCTTCACTTCCAAAGCAGCTTGAAGCTGCTACACCTAACGCCCTTGTCAGATATTCGCCTGCAAAGGCTGGAGACTATAGTGGAGAAACAATCAAGACTGGTTTTACTCAAGCAACAATACCTCTGGTAATAATATCAATTCTGTAAACATAGCATAAGTAAAGTTCTAAGATTTTATGTAGACATGAAGTGCCAAACATCACAAATTTCCATTGCTAATCTTTCTTCTTTATTGTTAGATTGCAGAGGGTGATGATGGAACTCCAGAGGATCAAGCAGCTTTCATAAAGGAACTTGTCAGTTTTTATCGCGAGAGGTCAATGGACTTCAAACCACCGAAATTTTATGGTCAGCCACTAAATTGCCTAAAGTAAGTAGCTGTGCATTAAAATTAGTCATTACTCTGTTTTTGGGTAAAATATTTTGCTTACTTGGTTGGCTGCTAGGTTATGGAGAGCTGTGCTTAGATTGGGAGGCTACGACAGGGTATGCATGTCCAAATGTTTCTAACATTTTATAACTTTATGTACTTTATACTCCATTTAGTATTTATTGGCATTTTGATGTGTGTGCATGTGTATATTTGTATGCATGCATGTAGGTAGGTAGGTATTCATACATATGAAACTTTAGACACATTTGAAATTTCAGATTTCAAAAGTTCAGTTTTCCTGACAAGAAATCCAGGCAGGGAAAATATGAAAAAGTTGTACTTATAAATCGAGAAAAGTCTCTGGAATGCATTATGCTTTCTTTTCCTGTAGCGGAATTAAGAGAGTAACACCACGTAATTATGACTTGATCTAATTTTTTATTGTTAGATATCTTGCACGGTAAACTTAATATAAAGGTATGATTTCTAAAATAAATCTTTCTCTAGGATGAGTTTACCTTAGCAGTTGAGTTCTGTTGAACAGAACATCATCTTCCTAGCTTTCTTAGACAGTAGCAACTATTCAGTTATCCCTATTGCTTTATATTCAATTAACCTTGGTCTACATGATTTAGTGCATGAAAGCATATTGCAATCAAAATCTATGACGGACATATTCAAGAGACCTAGCCTCAAGCACACTGCTGTATTAATTATGTCATACATAAGATAATTGAGCCTATCCTGCACTTTGTTGTGACTCTTATTATTCTTATTTGTATCTGTTGCGAATAAGATACTAAATGGCTGGATCCTTTTTTCATTAAAATGCATTTTTAGCGAATTATGAGTAAAAGTTCCTGCATGGATAAAGAAAAAGAAGTTGCCGAATTGACCAACCTTTTCTTGAATTGACAAGGGTTATCAGCATAAACCTTTTTTTTTTTCCCTGCACAACTTGCTGTCATATTTTTCAAGCATTTATGCCTTCTCTCTTTCTATATTCTTATTGGCCCAAGGTTACAAGTATTATTGCTTCAATCATGTGGTTCCCCCTGTATGCATCACACCTTGATATATTTGAAGTGCTAACTTGGTGTGTAAGGTCAAATATATTTTGGTTGAAACTTATGGTTAATGTTTATCCCACAGAAATCAGCCGATTATGAATGACACAAGAATATGCACGATTTTCTGTAAATGTTTTGACATGCTTATTTTATTGTGATGCTTGGAACCAATTCTCAGAGGAGTCTCATTGTCTATCTAAATTTATGCTGATTTAAGTTCAACTCTAATTCGTTGTCCTGGTCCAATTGATGTAGTCACATCTACATTCTAGTATTAAGCGATGTTTTAGATGATAGTGTTGCTGTTTCGATATTTATGAATTTATGGATCTCTGAATAGGTAACTGGGTCCAAGTTGTGGCGGCAGATAGGAGAGTCATTTCATCCACCAAAGTAGGGCTCTTTTTTACCTTTCTTTCTATTTTTGTTTATTGTGTGAGAATTTTCTTATTTAATTTTTTAAAAACCATTTGGGTGGGGGCCCTTCTAATACACTATCAACTTACAAACTTATTTCCAAATTAGTGCTCCTTTTTTAACTTATTTTCTTTCTATTAACGATGAGTAATTATCATCAAATTGTCGTGAATGTGTAATTAGATTTCATCAATGAAATCACTAATATGATTACATAGTGATAATAATATTTTGTGTATTTAAAATATTTGCCCTGCTTCTTAAATGAAACATTTATGTTTTCTATGCAGGACTTGTACAACAGTTTCTTGGACATTTCGCATTTTCTACGAGAAGGTGATAATCCGGCCTTACTTTCTAATTTGTTGTTCTCAACAGTCATTTTTCCTTCCATCACTAGAAGTTGCATTGAACTCTTGAAGGGACCTAATTCAATTTGTTTGCAATAAAAGTGCTGTTTAAAATTCTGCAACTAAAATGGTTTCATTAATTGAAATACTGAAATGAACACCAAGTATCATTAGGGATGGCAATGGGCCGGTTCGGGGCAGTTCTGTGAGATCCTAGACCCGCCTCGCTTAGTTCGCCTCGGAATGGGAGCAGGAAACTAAAGGAACTGTCCCGCCTGGAACGGGAACTTCCAGGTCCAACCCGGTGGACCCGCGAGACCCAGTTTCTTTCTTTTTGGTCTTTTTACTTAGTCCATTGTCCGCCAAAATTGCTATTCAATTCTCGAATTTATTACAAAATGTTTGGATGGAGACGACAATTTCATAATTCAACTTTCTAAACTTTCAATAATCCACTAAAACAATTCTTGTAACTTGATAATTCTTTGGTAGCTTGGTTTTGATTCGGGTTCATATAGCATTTTGTTGTTATCCATTGAAATCAGATATACTCAAGTACCTGAATTTTATTACTCAAAAGATCAAGCGACAAAATAGAGGCAACGTTACTTATATTGCACACAAAATGGGGACAAATTTACCTCTATTAAGTATTAAGTTAGGCAAATTTGTCTTTGTAACCAAGCCAATTTTTGCCTTGGTACAAAGGCAAATTGCCTAAGAGGCAAAATGTTCCTCTGTTAATAGAGGGAACGTCATTTGCCTCTGTACAGAGGCAAGTTATTCTAGCAGTGTTAAATTTGCCTATGTTTTTGTAGGGGCAGTGTTATAGTCGAGTTATTAAATCTCCTTTTTTTTGTCTTTTATTACCCTGTAAATTTCTGTTTTTCACCCGATTTAGGCTGTAGCACCAAAAAAAAATGATTATGAGATTCCGGGTCAGCCCCGGAACCGTTGGGATCCAGGATTTTTGGAACCGGAACTGATTACTGCTAGAGAACCAGCCTCATCGGGCGGTTCAGGGGTGGATCCTGGGTGGACCTGGTTCCATTGCCATCCCCTAATAATCATTTTGTATTGTTACATTTCCTTTATGTTCTTGAAATGATTGGGATGAAAATATGACTTCTTGATATCCTACTCATCTGTTGACAACAGCGAAAAGAGATGAATTTAGAAGAACAGGAAACTAAGTCCATTCTTATCTTGATTTCCGTTCAAGATTCTTCTGTATATTATCAATTTAATTAGTCTATCCTTGTATTATAATTGATTTATAACCTAATTTCCCGTCTATGCATTAGTCTCTTCTGGAGTATGAAAGGCACAAGAGACAAAGTGGCGAGCTGCAGCTCCCAGTAGAGCTTCCGGAAGCCTCTGACATTGACAATGAGGTGATTTGCATTCTTGCTGTTTTACTTTTCTGTACATGTAGTGGTTTTTATGTGGTCCAAACCCCTGCTAAAGCATTAATATATATTGGATAAACATTTTGGTTACCACATTGTTCCATTTTCCTAAGTTTTCTCTTGCTTATTGTTGTGTGAGAAGTCCAACCCTTTAAGTCACGTTCTAGAACAGAAATTAAAACTTTTTCTAATGTTATTACCATGCACATCTAGAATTTAAAAGACATTACTGCAGATATTAAAATGTTGCCTTAGCTTTCATGCCTTCCATTTTTTTTCGCATGCTAGTAGAGGATATATATTATAAGAGACACTTCATGCTGCAAGAGGATGGTAGATTTTAGTCGAGTTTCGAGTGCATGCGAGAAATTTGTTCCCCCCCCCCCCCCCCCCCCCCCTCTTTTCTTTCTTTCTCTCTCTCTATCTCATGCTACATGAGAGTAGAGGATTTTGGATAGGGTTTTAGTTCATGCAAGAAATTGTGATCATTCTCTCTCTCTCGTCCTACTTCTTTCTATGTGCTAATACATACACTAATTTGCTATTTGTTTACATATATATCTGCCCTTGTGCCAAGCTTCTGTTTCTAGAATTTGTAAGTTATTTGAGTGGGCGTATGGGTGTTAATGTACCTATGAAGAATATAATACATTGCACAAACCTTATTTCTTTTTCTTTATAATCTGTTTCATCTTTTTCAAATAATCACACAGGGAAATGAATATCAAGGATCGGGGTCAGGAAGGGTTAGAAGAGATGCTGCTGCTCGTGCTATGCAAGGTTGGCATGTTCAACGCCTTTTTGGAAATGGTGGCGTCAGTGAGCCCATTATAAAGGTTTGTGTAAATTTACATCCTTGAGCTCATCTTTTCTCTATACTTCTGTTGGCATTATGCACCATATAGTTTTTTATTCCATTTTCTTCAATTTTACTTTGATAGGACAAGAATGTTAATAATATGACAAAGCGTGGGGAAAATCTCAAAGGCATAGGTAAGCTCCATTTTGCCAGAATTTAATGTATTATGATTCTCTTTCAGTCAACATCTTTGGAATTGTAAAAATGGATGAATTCTGTTTTACTTTAACCTGTTAGTATCAGTTTGTTCCATTTTTTTCTTCATTATAAATGAGATATATATATCATTTAGGCTCACTCAAGCAGAAGAGACCAAATGAAGTTGAGCACTCAGTCAAGGCTGCTCGAACAGAAACATCTAAGCAGTAAGTCTTGGTTATAATTTGATTAGTTCTACTTTGAGTTACCATTAGAATTAGGCCAATAATTGTTGCGGACTGTAAGTTTAGTTTTTTAATTTTTGAGTTGAAACAAACTTTTAACATGATCATCTTAAGTGTTACTGGTGTCTCATTTTCCATGTAATATTACATAATTAGATATTTTAAGTGTCAAATGGATGTGCAGTATCTATAAGGATCAGATAAGAAATGGATTATTCACGGATTGAATACATCCTGAAGCTTGGCAAGTAAGTTCCTGTTACCAAGACAACTGATGCTTAGCGGTCAATTAATGCTAAATGAGGAAGATGAAAGTGCTCTAATCATGCTAGAATATATAAATGACTTTTGTCAACGTTTTCGACCACGATATTACCTTAAATAATAGTATACTCCAAGCTACTTGTACTGGAACTTTTTATATCTTGGAACATTTTAAACTTCAAGCTTGCTCAGCCTCTGTTGCTTCCCGGTGCTATCTGGAATAGCATGTGACACACTTCTTGGCCAAAATAGGAAGCCTGAACAAAGAAAATTTGAGCGGAACTAGTATTCGCAAATGGATTCTTCTTTGTGGCACAATTGCAATATATGTACTTTTCTCCTATAATATCTTTTTGGGAAAATTACACTCACGCCCCCTCAATGATGGGGTAATTACACAAACCTTCCCTAACTAATTGATAATTACAAATACCGCTCCCTCAGGGGGTCTATTTGTAAGGTTTACATGGGATGCAATTGTAAGAATTGTTACACACAATTGGGGTGCAATTGTAAGAAATCTTTAACACCCTCAGGGGGTCTATTTGTAAGGTTTACATGGGATGCAATTGTAAGAATTGTTACACACAATTGGGGTGCAATTGTAAGAAATCTTTAACATTAGGGGGTGTGTTTGTAATTATCAATTAGTGAGGGGAGGTTTGTGTAATTGCCCCATTATTGAGGGGGTGTGTGTAATTTTCCCTTTCTTTTTTTAATAAATCAGGAAATTGTCCTGTAGCCTTGTGACAATGTTGTCCCTCATCTGTTATCTTTGATTAAGCAGGGATATTCTTTTTCTAATTGCTATTTGATTTGTAGACTGGTGACATCAGTTATTGATGTTGGGCCTCCAGCTGATTGGGTGAAGATCAACGTACGCCAAACTGTAAGTTTTGTGTTAAAATCTTGCAGGATTTATCTTCAAACTGTGCACATTAACATACGTGCGTAAAAAGAATTGACTGTGATCAGTTTATGCATGCAGGAAGATTCTTTTGAGGTTTATGCCCTAGTCCCAGGACTTCTTCGTGAAGAGGTGTGTACATTTTGATGTTTTATTGCACGATGTCCTTTATCTTTTCGTGGCTGATGGAACCCCCACCCCAGCCAATTTCTTTCTTTCCCTTTTATTTTTAATTTTTTTTCCTTTTCGAAGAATTCAGCTCTTTCATCTTTGACACTGGTTTTGTGATTGAAACTATGTGTTCTTCATATCCTTCTATGTATTATTTCTTTGTGAAGGGTATCATGTTGAGTAAAGAAAATTGAACCACCAAAAACAACAATGTTGTCAATGCTGTTGCAGTAATCGGTGGGTCGTGGTATGATTAGTTGTCAGAGCAATAAGGACAAATAATGAACTAATAGTGCATAATTTTGTATCTATACTATGTTATAATATCAAAACTATTTATATTTAGAAAATTATTTATAACCATGACGAATTTGTTATGATGTTTCTAGAAAAATAGAAGGATGTTCGGCGGCATCATTTTGTAAGCCTTTTATTTTAGTGGACACTGCCCGTCATTTCTTCTCCATGTTTACTTAAATTGGTTCTGTTACGCCCCTGCCAAATTTTCTGACTGAGAATTCTTCTTAAGAGTGGGATTCCGTTCGTTAAGAGCTACAGTTCACCCCTCTTCATGTATGTCCATTTTCTCAATTGTAAATTAATGTCAAAAATGATATGGATGCCCTTATTGGTGGGTCAGGTGCGAGTTCAATCAGATCCAGCTGGACGCTTAGTCATAACAGGTCAGCCAGAACAAGTTGATAATCCCTGGGGTGTTACGCCATTCAAAAAGGTAAATCTTCCACTTTCCCATTTCGGGTTATTTGCACTTTGCACCTTAAATAAACTATGGTTGTGTTTGGATTGAAGGATTTAAAAGTCATGAATTTCAAAATCATCAACAAATCCATTGAGGTTGTTTGGATGACTTCAAGTTACAATGGATTTCAAATTCCTCTTAACTCGTTTTAAGCTACTACATTCCCCAGTCATTATGGTGAATTTCAAATCCATGGAGTCATTTGAAATCCTTCTTCCAAATCTATTGCTTTAATCCGAATTCATTAATCCAAACACAAACTAACAGATTGTTGCCTCCATCTTTCTATTGCATCACTTTGCTCCCTCGCATTACTTCAAGTAAACAAAAAATGTACGGTCAAATGTCAATAAAAGAAAAATAACTCGCTTGGGGTGCAATAAAGTTGATGAGTTAAAGTTTAGTAATAACACTTCACTGTTTATGTTTCTCAGGTGGTTAGCCTACCTGCAAGAATTGACCCCCGTCATACTTCTGCTGTGGTTAGCCTCCACGGTCGTCTCTTTGTTCGTGTTCCTTTTGAACGGTCAAACATATAAACTTTCAATTTTCATCATCATTTTGCGAAAAAATCGGCATCTCTTAGAACAGAAACAACAGGGTGAGTTCACTGGTGGCAACTGTGATTCCTGCAGAAGTTTTAGCATTGTGAATGTGTAGGTTTGACCGTTACATGTGTATGATTGGATGTGCAGATTTGATTTTCAGAAGTCTTTTTATGTTTATAGGTTAACATTACAGTTGTTAGTGAAAACAAAAACAATGGAGGCTTTCCGTGCTTCGATTGCTTCGTGACCTTAGGTGTTTTCTATAAGATGAATTGAACGTTGATTCAATTAATTGTGACCCTCTTTTGTGTTGTTTAAATTAATTTTGCTTTTGTAGTGTACTCATAAAGTCTACATCTTCATTCATATTTTTTCCTTTGGAGATGAATTGAGGTGAGTTGAAAAACGTAGTATTCAAGCTTGTCTGAATTATTGTCAAACTTTAAAATTTGTGTTTGAGTTTGGTTTGATTGTTAATTGAAACGAGCTTTGGACGAGTTGAGCTCAAGCAACTTGATTTTGTTTATTTTTTTTAATCGAGTCAAGTCTGAAAAATTTATTGTACGAAAAAAGTGATTAAAGTTCAGTTTGTCAAATTGAGTTGAGGCGATCTTTAGACGATCCATTTTGAATCAATTTTTGAATAGTTTGATTTGTCGTTTGGCCATAGAGGGGTTCATTAAATTGAAGAGATTAATATATGTAGGACTTGTGAAAAGTTGAGGCTGCTGGGAATATTTACATATAGGGATGGCAATGGGATCGGATTTAATGAGTACCCGTCCCGTACTCGTCCCTAATGGGACGGGAATGAGTCCAAAAAAAGGGGACCGGGTCCGAGTCCGGGTATCGAAAATCAAGACCCGGCCGGGTCCGGGACGGGAAACGAGTCCAATCGATACCCGTCCCAGACCTGGTCCCGGTCCCGGTCAAAATAATTATAATATTTTTAAATTATATATATATATATATATATGTTGTTAGTGTATATATATATATATATTATTATATATGTAGTGGTGGACACTTTTGTATAGTGGGAGACAAAAGTGTCCACCTATATATGTTGGGGGGAGAAGAAGAGTAAAAAAATAGGAAGAAGGAGGAGCGGGTGGGGAGAAGGAAAAAAAAAGGAAGAAGAAGAAGGAGAAGAAGAAGAAAAAAAGGAAGAAGAAGAAGGGGCGGTCGGGGGCAATGGGAAGGACCTGGACCCGCCGGGAAATGACCGGGTCCGGGACGGGTCCGGGCGGGATCGGGAAATGACCGTGTCCGGGATGGGTCCGGGTCCAATTTTTTTTTAACGGGACGGGAAATGAGTCCTGCCCAACCCGTCTCATTCCCTTGCCGTTGCCATCCCTATTTACATGGCATATGGTTTCAAGTATTTTAATTATTTTAGATAAAAAGGGGAAGTGATAAGAAAGCGGTATATATATATATATATATATATGGATCAAATACTTCCCATTACATTAGGTAAAATATAAGATTCAATTTACACCATTAATACCATTTGATCCCAAGATTTGGATTTAATCTATTTTTCAGTTTGTATAATTTTTTTTAATGATGACAGGGGTATTTTAGTCAATAAACGTAAATAAGATGCAGAATCAAAATCAAATCCCCCTTATCACGCCCATAACAAATTTGTTTTCTTCAATTCATTTTTTCTTTTCAATTTCAATTCGATCAGTTCACAGAACTCAATTAATCTTCCACAAACTCAATATACAGAAATCAAATTCCTCTTATTTACGTTATTCATCATCAAACTCAATTAATCATCACACTCGATTCATCATCATCGTCAATTCATGCGAGATAGTAGCTGTAAAGATCGAAAGTTTGGAATTTAAGAATTCGTCTTCTGTTAATTTTTGTGAAATAATTAGGTCTTTTTTATTTCATGTATGGGTTAACTCCTTACTGAACATAGTACCATGTGGTTTGAATTGATTATTTATGAAGTGAATTTGATATTTGCATGCGTAGAGGTTCATTTGATATTGCTTTCTTCAAAAAAATTACATTAACCCATTATACAGTAACTATAACGGTGATAAACAGAGTGTGATTAGTCACATACAATTAGTGAATTCAAACCATTATACAGTATCTTTTAAGCCGTTATACAATATGTTAGAACATATGATACAGTATGTTATAACATATTATACAGTATGTGTTTATAACATATTAAAAATATTTAATTATACAGTATGTTACAACACATTATACAGTATCTTATAACCCATTATACAATATATGATAACACATTACACATTGTGTGTTTATATATCATACAACTACAATCTTATAAATTATTATATAGTATGTTATAACATATTATACAGTATCTTATAACTCGTTATACAGTATATGATAACACATTATACAGTGTGTGTTTATACATCATACACACATTGTATGATGCCGAGGCTATTCATTCTCTCGGTGTTTTCTTTGATTCTTTGTGCTCGAAACTCCTCGTACTCTCTATTGCCTATTATTGCTTTTTCTTCTTCTTGTTTGTTCTTGTCAGAGTTTTTGGGTCTCCCTCTGCTACTGGTGCTCACCATTGTTGCTCTCTCTCTTTCTATGTAATGCTCAAATATTTGATTTTTCAAATTTGTTTGCAAAGTAGAGAGAGAGAGTAATAAAAAGGATGATGAATAACGTAAATAAGGGAGATTTTAGGGGAGATTCTGTTCCGTTTTTTGCTTCCTTTTTGACTATTACCCCTTATTCAATTGGAATCAATTTTTCAGCTTTTTTTTGCTTCTTTTTTGGACTGTTGAATTTAATGGATCCAATGGTGTAGATTGGGTCTTATATATCTTATCTAACATAGGGTGTGTATTCGATTGTGACCCTATATATATATTGTCGTATTTGAATCATGGGGTATTCAATTAAGATATCAGAATTCGCGAAGTAGATAATACTATATGATATTATTGTGTGCGATTTATGATGCACAAACTATGATGCACCGACACGGATACGGGGAATGACATTTTTAAAAAAATATAGGACACGACACGACGGTCCAATTTTATATATATTATATATAAATTTGTATTTTACTTGTTTTTTCGTAAAGTTATGTATATTGTAAATAATTCAACTACTTATCAATAACAAATGCAAAATAAAAATATAAACATCAACTAAATATAACAATAAACATGCTTTCAATCCATAATATGATATAACAAAAATAAATACTCCATTGTTCAAATTCGTGTCTTGTAAAAAAATTGTAAGTTTTTATTAGATTTAGAAAATTGATAAGTTTTTATTTACAATTTGACCCCCCAAAGTTTTAGTATTCTATAAAAGGTGACCTAACCGTGTCCTGGCTGTGTCCTCACTGTCTCAGACACGCATCTGGTCATGTCCGACACGGTATCCGAATTTCTATTTTATTTTTTTAACCATGGACACGGATTAGAGGTGTCCGACATGTGAAAGAGGAGTGTTGGAGGAGTGTCGTGTCCGACACGCGCATGACACCGTCGGGGGATAATTTTTTGAGTGTCCGTGCTTTATAGTGCAGTGCACAAACCATGTTTGGGTACAAACCAAACATATGGCTTATCATGAACTTTCTCTTTTACTGTATTATATCATGTTTATTTGAAAGAAAGACGAAACCAGTGGGCAGATAGCGGCAGTCATCCAAGTGTTTTATATTTAAATTTTTGTCCTTTCAAAATATAAAAATTATCAAACTTTCTCCTCTTTTTGTATCCAAAAAGACCAAAAATCCTGGCCGCCCTGATTTGAAAGAGGATATTTTACCATTTGAGGAAAGATGAAGTATGTAGACATAGAAACAGATGTATACATTATAACTCGTACCAAGCTGTGAAAGCCAAATTACATCAGGTGATTTAAGGTTCATTGAGATAGACTGGAAATTTTAGTTCGGACCGATCTGATTGAATTCAATAGTAATTCACTTAATCTTTTATTAATGATATGGCAAATTGTAATTTACCCCCTAATAATTACATTGGAGTTCAACTAGATCGTGGGTTAGAATTTTCTGAGACAAAATAAGAAAGTGCGTTTTTTGGTTGTTGATAATAAAGGAAACATGTCGATTTCTGCTTTGCTTCTCCTGTTCTCCATTCCAATTTCCAGCAAGCGCAAAGGATCCATGGGCTATCATCATCATAATAATAATAATAATTACACCACCTCCAAAACCCTCATTAAAGTAAAATCATGCATAGAGGCGTGTGCCAAGATTTAGCCCCACACCAAGTTGCAAATCTATTTGGGGGAAACCAAAATAAAAACTTGGACGAGATAAGTAAATTATTATTGTTTTATATATGCAGTAAATTTTTGCTCATACTCAAAACAATCGAATATATACACAATCGAGGTCGTAATGATGTAGAACAAGAAGCCGACGCATTTTTGGAAAAACTTGAAGGAAGAAAAGTGAAAAATAAGCGAAAAGTTGACGGTGAGACTTCAAACGGTTGTAACTTTTGATCAGTTTGGAGTTATGGGGCCCACAATATACCAAATCGAAGCTCTTTTCGAGACGAATCCAATCGAATTCGTAGGACCGTTTTACGGTAGCGGATCGACCCCAAATTTCATCGTTTAGGCCTTCGTCCGGTCCGTTTAGTGTTTTTTTTGAATTTTCAAAGTTTTTATTTTATTTTTAATTAATTGTCTATTTGTCGGATGGGGCCCAAATTTTGCCACGTGTCACCTGACGTGATATAGTATTTTTGAGCCAAATTTGGTGAATTTTGGAGTCCTTTAAAATTATGTCAGTTTTTGGAGTTGGATTAAGAATAGAAGTCCTAATTTAATTAGAATAGGAGTCTTTGCTTTTTTTTTCTTTAAATTCCAGCAATTTGGGGATTATTATTCATTCTTAATTTTTAATAAAGTCTTTGCTTTTGCAATTTTTGAGTGCGCTCAAATTTATCTGTAAGTTTAAAAACGTGATCTTTAGATTTTACATAATTAATTGCTTCCGCTTCGTCAGATTTTTGGTTCGGGGCAAATACAAAATAAAAAAGAGGTGAAGTTCGATGTCCGTAAGCCTGATATACTAATTAATAAACCCTACATAAAATATCTGTTATATTTACTATTATCCCTCACAAGGCCAATATGTTTGGATGTTGTGCTCATTGAGCACGCAGGTCGCATGCTTACAGACATTGATGTAAATTTGACATAACAAAGACAAGGACCAATCAAACAAAAAACTGTCAGAAATAGCTATCCTATTCCTATCCCGGCCTATGGAAATTAAATTGAGACGCAGTATTAATAATGATCATGCACAAATACACATTAAATTGTAATTTCCTTGTCCAACTTGCCATTACCCAACCACGAGAGCTTTAATTAACCTAAATAGTTAGGATGCACGGATACTTCTAAAAATAATTTCGTACAGTATTATATTCATACTGGATATGGATATAGAAATGGGTAGGATACGGGGTAGATATGTATCAAATACAATGTTAAAGTATCCGAAAATAATAAAAAAATTAAAAAATTCGAATACGGTATCCGATAAGGAAATTGGAAGTATCGGATACGGCAGGGGTATTTTTTGATATTATGAAATATTTTTTTGGTCAAAAAAGTCAAAACCTTAAAAATAAAAAGCTCAAAATTCAAAAGTAAAAACTTAACAAAAAAAATCCACAATTAATTGAAAAATAGAAATGAGAATGGAGAAGAAACCCTCATCCGTCTTCTACTTTGCAACTGCGATACCCAATATGTGATAAAAACTCGTCTTCGTCTCGCAACTGCGAGTAATCCATCTTCTAGATTCCTTTTGGATTCCACCCTTCAGTTTTTCAACAAATCTTCAAGTTATTAAGGATTTTGAGATTTGTTTACAGTTTTCAATTTTGTTAAATATTTTATTATTGTGTTGAGTATAAATAATGAACACTCATCTACTTTTAGTAAAATGCAATAATATGAATTGAAGCTTGTATTTCTATCTTGTATTGTTGTTCGAGAAAAAAGTTGATAAAGTTTTAGTCCCACTTAATTGGTGTGTAGAATAAACTTTTAATAGTTATGACAATCGATTATAAAAGTTTTATATGTTTAGTAATTAACTTATTATTATAATAGCATCTTCATCTATAAGTATGAAAAATCATGTTACTACATTTAGTGAATTGTAAAAAAATTCAAGTTTACATATACATACACTACAAAAAAAATAATTTTTAGTGACAACAATCTTAGTGATGATAATGCGATTGTTACTAACGGTATATTTGTAGTGACGACATTTATTGTTATCACTGATTATTGGAAGCAACCATTTTTAGTGACAACATTCTATTTCATCACTAATTTTTGTCACTATAGATTTGGCGCCATTTTCAGATGACGACGGAAAATAATAATCACTAAAACTAATTATTATAGTGACACTATTAAAAGTCATCACTAAAATTCTTACAAAAGCATTTAGTGTTAGTAAAAAGTTATTACTATAAACTTATAGTAATAGTGATAAGAAACTTTGTCACTAGAATATTTAGTGTCAATAAACAAATGTCACTGAAAACGTATTCCATTAGTGACAAAGAACATTATCACTAGAATATTTAGTGTCAAAAGGAAACTATCACTAAAAATGTATACCATTAGTGACAAGAACTTTGTCACTAGAAATTTTTTATACGGAAGTTGTATATATGCCAAGTTAATAATTATATTTTCTCAAAATGTTTGAAACAATTTGCCACCATCAAATTCTCAAACCTCTACATATTAATGCTTGAGATTTGTAAATATGAAAATATTTTGCATTGGACAAATTAATAAATTTGATAACATATATATATATATATATACGTGTACATATATATACGTGTACATATAAATCCAGTACTCTAGTTATAATCAACCATTGTACTACTACTAATATCTAATCATATTGAAAACATAAAATAATAACAAAAAATAGTTAACGACCAATTATATTGCATTTTTTTGGTAGTGGTGGTTGTTAAGAAATAATTCCGTCATATATACAAAAATTGTTTTTCATCTAATTAATATCTTCTTTATATTATTTTTTAATATAATATTTGGAACCAAATATTCTGTCTTTTTGAACAAATCTGATACCTATAATTCTTTAAAATCATAATCTCCATTTCTTGTTCTCATCACCAATTAGAATAAGAGTTTAATTCTAATCTCTACTCATCTAAAACATCAAAGGATGCATTATAACTAAATAGTACTATTTAGCATTTAATTAATTTTCAGGTTTGTATCTTTGAATTCCTTACATAAAGAAATACTACTACATATATTAAATATGATGCGAGGTGTCGAGGAAAAATAAAACAATTGGATGGGAATTTTCTAGAAATGTGTTCTTGAGAGCATCACATAGGGAAGGGTCCCTTAAAAACATGCATGGAAATGAATTAGGACAAAAGTTCGAAGAAGCTAGCCAGCTAAGGTTAAATTGTGTTTTCTTTTTCAAGTTCCGATGATCATATATATATATATATATATATATATATATAAAAGTTTCAAAGCAGTTTCCAGTTCCCACTATATCTGGCTCGAGTTTTGAGCCTTCTTTTTTCTCATTTTTCTCTCTTTTTATATGCCTGCAGCCTGACCGGGAAACTTTCATTGGACCCAACCAAGCATCAGCTCATATGATTCCATCTTCTACATTCACTTCTAACTAAAGTGCAACACATATTCCATCCTTCAATTTAATTAATTAGCACACACTAAGCTATAAATGAATTAAGTCGAGTCAAATAAAATATAACCCAAACTTGTATAACTTAATATCAAAGTTTAAGATTTATGTCCTTGGTAAAAAAAAGGTTTAAGGTTTATGTTCAAACTTTATTTGATTGTCGGGCACGTAAACTTTAAATCGGAAACATGTTACAATAAAAAGTTAGATTAGCACAAAATGTGAATAGTTTAATATCACAATTCTTGATGGATATAGATAATGAATGATAATAATTTTTGTTCCATTTTAAAAATTACTTTTAGTGACAACAAGTATTTTTAAGTTATCACTATTCATATTTGATGTCACAAGTTTGGTGAAATTGAGGTCAAAAGATCTTTTAATAATTCATCTTAGATAGTTTAATCCATTTTTTTTAACTCTAACAAAGTGGGTTTTTGAATGGTGTAACTTTCATTTGTCTCGAGATCCATCAAGTATTTGATTTTAAGGCCAAAAATCAATTTTTATTTGAAAATATATGGGGGAAATAATTAGTCAGATTAAGCTAGATAATATGAGATGAATCTTAAAATTTCACCTCAAAACAACCAACGGGAACGAAAAACACATCATTGCCACAAAAAAACGCCACATCATTCCCCTCTTCTCCTTTGGCCTTCTCGATGCTGCACCTGGTGCATACGCACCAGGTGCTGCAGAGGTGACATGTGTCACCTCTTTATTTCCTTTTTTTAAATATTTTTTTTGAGTTTTTATTTTTTTCCTTTTTCCATTTTGTATTTTTTTGTTTAAATTTTATATTTTAAATGTTTATAAAATTATGTCTTGCTCATTTATATTTATAATAGTTGGTTTGTTTATGCGGCTGGACTCCGAATAGTTTAATATTATAAATTCAACCGACACGAAATGTATACTTAGTAAGATAAAATTAATCCAATATCAAATAATTATATCTTCAAATCAAGAGTTCGTGTAAATCAAATTGGATTATATTTTAATTAGAAGCGTTCACAACTCAAATTACTTGATGATTAAAATAAAACTAGATAATGATAGTAAAATATTAAATAGATAATATTATTCACTCACAACTCAATTTATTTGATGTTGTGAATAATATAGGTAATTTTACACTTTATTATCAATATTTTTTTTTGGTTAAAATATCAAATAATTTAAGTTGTTAACGAGTATAAGAAAAATATAATAAAATATTTTTTTGGTGACACATAAAATTGAGATAAAAATCACAAAATGGAAAAAGAAAAAAAAAAGAAAAAAAGATGGAAATAAAGAGGTGACACATGTCACCTTTGCAGCACCTGGTGCATACGCACCGGTGTAGCATCGAGCAAACCCTTCTCCATTAATATTATAAAATATATACAAATATTCTAAAGTAGAGAGACTAGAGAATTAAGAAGAGAATTCTTTCTTTCATTTTGGTGTGTCTTAACAATACAACTTCATGTCCTATTTATAGGCACAAAATAGTAGGTACAATTATTTCAAAAGTTAAATACATAATGGAAAAGATGGATTTACAAGTAGTGGAAGAGCAATGATCATCCACTATAACATAAAGAGGAGAAGAAATGATTATCCATCATATCATGTAGTGGAGGATACATGGACATCCATATAATTATTCATAACACTCCCCCTTGGATGTCCATCACTTAAGAATATGTCTCGTTAAAATCTTACTAGAAAAAACCCTGTGGGATAAAAATCTAATGAAGGAAAAAGAGTACATAATTCTTTCAATACGCAATCAGATGCTGCCTCATTAAAAACCTTACCAGGAAAACCCAGTGGGAAAAACCTTGGTTAAGGGAAAAAGAGTGCAGCGCGTATTATCTCCCCCTCATGACAATATTAGTCAAGATCTTTAAGTCTACGTACTCCAATATTGTAGACTAGTTTTTCAAACGTTGCTGTGGGAAGTGCCTTGGTGAACAAATCAGCAAGATTATCACTGGAACAGATTTGTTGAACATTAATATCACCATTCTTCTGAAGATCATGAGTGAAAAAGAACTTTGGTGAAATATGTTTTGTTCTATCTCCTTTAATGTACCCTTCTTTCAATTGTGTGATACATGCGGAATTATCTTCATATAAGATCGTCGGGATCATTTTTCCAGAAGATAAACCACAAGTCCCTCGAATGTGTTGAATCATGGATCTTAACCAAACACATTCTCGACTTACCTCATGAATAGCCAAGATTTCTGCATGATTAGATGATGTGGCCGATATAGTTTGTTTCATAGATCGCCATGAAATGGCTGTGCCACCACATGTAAATAAATAACCCGTTTGTGAACGACCATTATGAGGATCAGACATATATCCAACATCTGCATATCCAACCAATTCGGACTTGGGTACATTGAAATAAAACAAACCCATATCGAGTGTTCCTCTAAGGTAGCGGAGTACCTGTTTAACCCCATTCCAATGCCTTCGTGTAGGAGAAGAACTATATCTTGCTAATAGATTAACAGCGAATGCTATATCAGGTCGAGTATGACAAGCAAGATACATTAGTGCACCGATTGCTCTTAGATATGGTACTTCAGGACCAAGTAGTTCTTCATCATTTTCTCAAGGTCGAAAAGGATCTTTGTTTACATCTAGTGACCTTACGATCATCGGGGTGCTCAATGGATGTGATTTATCCATATAGAATCGTTTTAGCACCTTTGATATATAAGCGTCTTGATATACAAAAATTCCGTTCTTTAAATATTCAATTTGCAACCCAAGGCAAAATTTTGTTCTTCCAAGATCTTTCATCTCAAATTCTTTCTTTAAGCAATTAACAGTTTTTGAAATCTCTTCAGGAGTTCCAACGATATTTAAATCGTCAACATAAACTGTAATTATAACAAACTCATTTCCAGATCTTTTCATGAAAATACAAGGACAAATTTGATCATTCTTATATCCTTCTTTCAACAAATATTCACTGAGACGATTATACCACATTCGTCCAGATTGTTTCAGTCCATACAATGACTTACTTAATTTAATTGAATAATGTTCTCGAGAACTTGAATTATATGCTTCAGGCATATTAAATCCTTCAGGGATTTTCATATATATATCATTATCAAGCGAGCCATACAAATAGGCTGTAACAACATCCATTAGACGCAAATCAAGTTTTTCATGCACTGCCAAACTTATTATATAACGAAAAGTAGTTGCATCCACCACAGGAGAATAAGTCTCCTCATAATCTATGTCAGGTCGTTGCGAAAACCCTTGGGCAACAAGACGTGCCTTATATCTTACAATTTCATTTTTCTCATTTCGTTTTCGCACAAATACCCATTTGTATCCTACTGGCTTTACATCTTCAGGTGTACGGACTACAGGTCCAAAAAATTTTCGTTTTTCAAGCGAGTTTAACTCTGCCCCCATTGCGTCTTTCCATTTTGGCCAATCATTTCTTTGTCGACATTCATTAACAGACTTTGGTTCTTGATCCTCATTATCATTCATCATATTTAGCGCTACATTATATGCAAATTTATCATCAACGTTGACTTCATTTCGATTCCATCGTTTCCCGTTCATAACATAATCGATTGAGATCTCATTATTTTCACAATTTTCAGGTACCTGAGGTTCTTCTGGAACCGAAATATTAGTTATGACTAGGGACTCTTCTGGAGTTATTTTATCCTCGATTAGACCATCTTGATTCCTAGCTCTTTTTCTTTTTCGAGGATGACTATCTTTGGAACCGATAGGTCTACCACGCTTCAGGCGTGCAGTAGACTCATTACTTTGACCTTCAGGGACAACAATTCTTACTGGAGCATTAACAGCTGGTACATGTGACTTACTCACTTTTTTTAGGTCAGTAAATGCGTCTGGCAGTTGGTTAGCTAAACCTTGCAAGTGAATTATCTTTTGAACTTCCAGTTCACTTTGTTTTGTTCGAGGATCAAGATGAGATAAAGATAATTCATTCCAACTAATTTTCTTTTCCAGCTGCTTATTTTCTCCCCCTAATGTTGGGAAATCTGATTCATCAAAATGACAATCAGCAAATCGAGTCGTAAATAAATCTCCAGTCAATGGCTCTAGATACTTTATTATCGATGGAGACTCGAATCCAACATATATTCCCAATTTCTTTTGAGGACCCATCTTAGTGCGTTGTGGTGGAGCAATTGGAACATATACCGCACATCCAAAAATTCTTAGATGGGAAATATTTGGTTCCTGACCAAAAACCAAGTGTAATGGGGAGAACTTATGATAACTTGTTGGCCTTATGCGAATAAGTGCTGCTGCATGCAAAATAGCATGTCCCCAACTAGAAATAGGAAGTTTTGATCTCATAAGTAAAGGTCTTGCAATTAACTGCAGACGCTTAATAAACGATTCTGCTAGACCGTTTTGTGTATGAACATGTGTTACAGGATGTTCAACATCAATTCCAATAGACATACAATAGTCATTGAACGTTTTGGAAGTAAATTCACCCGCATTATCAAGGCGTATCTTCTTAATTGGATAATCAGAAAAATGTGCTCGTAGTCTAATCAATTGAGCAAACAATCTCGCAAACGCCAGGTTGCGAGTTGATAGCAAAGATACATGTGACCACCTTGTTGATGCATCAATTAAAACCATAAAATATCTAAATGGTCCACACGACGGGTGTATTGGTCCACAAATATCACCTTGAATACGTTCCAAAAACGTAAGAGATTCACTTCCTACTTTTGTTGTTGATGGTCGAATAATCAACTTTCCTTGTGAACAAGCAGCACATGAGAACTCATTCGATTGAAGAATCTGCTGGCTCTTCAATGGATAACCACATGAATTCTCAATTATATTTCGCATCATAATTGATCCGAGATGGCCCAACCGGTCATGCCAAATAACAAACTTATTTTGATTTGTAAACTTCTGGTTTACGATAACATGTGTTACAATAGTAGATATATGCGTGTAGTACAAACCGGAAGACAATGCTGGCAACTTTTCCAATATACATTTGTTACCAGATATTGTATTAGTGATGTAAAGATACTCAATATTGCCATCACTTGTTGTCTCAATCTGATATCCATTTCGGCGGATATCTTTGAAGCTTAGTAAATTTCTTTGAGACTTAGTAGAATATAAGGCTTCATCAATATAAAATTGTGTTCCTCCGGGTAACAATATATTAGCTCTGCCGGAGCCTTCAATTAATTTTGTACTACCCGATATAGTACTAACATTGGCTTCTTGCATTACTAAATAAGAGAAGTATTTTTTATTCTTGAGAATGGTGTGAGTTGTGGCACTATCAGCGAGACACATATCTTCATTATTGATGTTGCTGCTGACCGAGTAAATACTCATTCTTTATTGAAACATAAAAAGAAATAAATTAATACCAAACAATATTGTTTAATATGAGAAACGACAATCATATGAATAAATTCATTTATTGATCTTAAAAGGAAAACAACATGCTTAAATACTTATTTATAAATTACTAGAATTAAAACTTAACAAATTTATTTTTAACACTTCCATCTCCAATCAAGTGATTAATTTTGCCATCAGGATTAGCAAAGAAATCAGCAACATCTAAATAAGTGTCATCAAAATGGCCACGATCAGAATCGCTTTCTTCAAAAACAAAATTTGTTTCTATCTTCTTTCCTTTACCTTTTAACGATTCTTGGTAAAGGTCAACAAGATGTTTTGGTGTACGACAGGTATGAGACCAATGACCTTTACCACCACAACGATAGCATAAATTTTCCAAAGATTTGCTATTTTGGCCACCTTCATTTTTCTCTTCATTATTTTTCCACTTCTGGTGGAAAGATGTGTTCTTTGAATAACCACCACGATTTTTATGACCATATCCACGACCACGTCCACGTCCACATCCATGATTTCTTTAATGATTAAAATAGTTATGTGCTGCTACCTTCACTTCAGGGAATGTAGCAGAGCTAGTTGGACGGGACTCATGATTAAAATAACTATATATTGTTCAACACATTCACTTCAGGGAATGGAGTATAGTTATTTGCATATATGAATTTATATATATTGCTCAACACATTCACTTCAGGGAATGAAGTATAGTTATTTGTATCAAGATGAATTTCAACATCTAACGCCCAAGAAAAATAATTCTTCCTCGTAATATCAAGAGTCACAAAATCAAGTTTTTCAAGATTCGTCATTATAATATTATCATCAAAGTATAAAAAAATTTAGATAACAAACAACCAATTTCATAAAATACTTGCAACAATAATTATTCCATACAAGTAATGAAGTGGGCCTTGATAAAAGAATGACTTGTAATATATATACAGTATCTAATTATATAGTCATAGTTTCAATATCAAATTGTATTAATAATGAAACAAAAATCATATATATTGAAACTTGTAAGTACCGTGCATGTGACATAAATATAGAAAACATATTTTATTTTCTAAACATCTAGTGTACATGCTTTTAACTGTATAATTGTTAATATTTACCTCAAAATTAAGAAAATTGGTAGCCTCATGGCCCTTACCTTCGTTGTGTGGATTTTGCTAAAAAAAAAAGCCGTTGATTAGTTATTTCAATTCCTCAGATTAAGGTGCTAACAACTTGAGACGGATCGTGCTGATAACGTGTTATGAAATAACCCCAAATATTATAAAATATATACAAATATTCTAAAGTAGAGAGACTAGAGAATTAAGAAGAGAATTCTTTCTTTCATTTTGGTGTGTCTTAACAATACAACTTCATGTCCTATTTATAGGCACAAAATAGTAGGTACAATTATTTCAAAAGTTAAATACATAATGGAAAAGATGGATTTACAAGTAGTGGAAGAGCAATGATCATCCACTATAACATAAAGAGGAGGAGAAATGATTATCCATCATATCATGTAGTGGAGGATACATGGACATCCATATAATTATTCATAACAAACTTGACTTTATAGCTAGCTCATGAATTTTTTTTTGTCCTACTTGTAAGAAGTTCAGACTATTGGATGGGATGTTATTTTTTATTTTTCATTTTTAATAGAAAAAAGTAAGAAATTTTGTTTCAAGAGAGTAGGAATTTGATGGTAAAAGTGTATTTGGATGAGTTTTTTTTTTAAAGAAAAAAGTGTAATGATTAGGTGTGATGTAATATGTTTTTTTTTTGTAAAAGAAATTGTTTTTTTATGAGAAATGGTATGAATGGGTATTTATTTTATAAGAAAATTTAGACAAATCTAAGTTAAAGGTATTGATTAAGACATCAAAAAATATGCAAAATAGATCTTATTTTACACGTTGCGACATTTCGAATCAAGATATATAATTTTTTTAATAAATATGTTAAGATGTTACCGGATAAAAGCCTTTTAGTTATTGGATGAACTGTCACATCATAAATAATAAAAAATTTGATTTTTTAAAGAAAAATTTGGACAGAAATGCCAATCAAATCTATTTTTCAAAGAAATTTGAGATTTTTTTATAAAATTTTTACTGTAGCATTTCATTGGGATATTTTTAGAAGATGCTAAACATATGTATTTTTTATGAAAAAAATCTATGAGAAATTGAGAAATGGGAAACAGCTATCCATCCAATCGGGGCCTTATTCTCCAATTCTTTTACGTTGTTGTGGAGTTCGATTATTACATTAAAAGCCCTCGGAACATATGGTAGATCGTACCAATTGAAGTAATTACAACCTCTAGGCAGTGTTCTGAAAATTGGACCGGACAGCGAACCGAAAAAGTGACCGGGTCACCGGTTCAACTGTCGGGTGAATCGGGGTGAAACCGGTGACATCATAATTATGCAATAAATAATAATTAATATACTATTAAATATATAAAATATGAAAATATGAAAAAAAATATGTATTTCCTATATATATATGAAAATATGAAGAAGAAAAAATATGTATTTCCTATATTTTGGGGGGCCAATTGCATATTTTTAGATTTTAAAGGGGTCAATTTCAGATTTTTAAAATTTAAAAAGTTGAATTTCATTATTTTCAAAATCGTCCGGTTCTGACCGATTAAACCGCGGTTCTGACCGATTTTAACCACTGAACGTTTTTTTCGCATAACCGGACCGGTTTGATGGCCGGTTTCGATTTTAACCGGTCGATCCGGTCCTATTTTCAGAACATTGCCTCTAGGGCCGTATTCACCATCATTGAATTTCCTTGGTGGGTTGTCATCAATGTTTTGAAAATCGGACCGGACCTGTCGGTCCGACCGGTTATCAAACCGGTCCGGTTATGCGAAAAAACAGTTCGGGGGTCAGAACCGGTTGAACCGGACACTTTTGAAAATTTTGAAATTCAACCTTTTAAACTCTAAAAATCTGAAATTGACCCCTTTAAAATCTAAAAATATGCAATTGGCCCCCAAAAGTACAGGAAATACATTTTTTTTTTATTTTTTTTTTGGAAAACATTGCCTCTAGGCCGTATACACCGTCATTGAATTTCCTTGGTGGGTTGTCATTAGCTTTTAAAAGTCAACAAAAAAGTGGCTTCGTTTATAAAAAATAAAAAATTGGCTTCGTTTATCAAAAAAAAATTGGCTTCCAACAACAGTTCCTTCAATTTATGCTTTTTCTTCTTTATAGGCAATTGTTGCCTATGTCGGCCTCAGATCTAACTAAATGAGCCAATTGGCGAGTTGTAGGAATAGTAGAAGTCATACCCAATCGAGAGAGGATATTATACAAATGTTGGTAATTTGTAGCGAGGGAGTATGCCAATACATTCATTCAATTTGTAGGCTGTGCCATTCGTCTGGGGCCATATTTTTACACCAAAATTGGAAAAGTTGATGCTAAAGTGAAAAAAATCCCCCCGTATCTAGTCTTAAGAATCCCTCAATATAACTCTCGCACAATATCTGTCCATCCATCCCCCCTCCCCCCAAAAAAAAGAAGAAAACATTTTCAATCATATAGCTTAATAAATAGAGGAAATTCTAGCTCGCCCCTGTTCTATTATATTCAATAATATGTATCACAAAATGAGTGAACCAATCATATGACACGTATAACACACTCTGACATGGTCGAACCGTGATCAAATTATAATTTTCCAAATAAACTATACAACTATACAATCTAAACTAAGGGTCTCAATAAACTAACAATATAGCATAAGGGTTTTGAGCTCATAGTATAATAATCTTCATAGCTACACACACCAAGAATACATGATATTACATTATATATATAATATGGAATAGAAAGGTGCAATCGTTGTATGTTTTATACATACATGCTAAACAAATAAAAATATGTAAAAAAGAGGTATAAATCAGTGTAAAGTGTAAACATGATATAGCAGATGCATTTTCTATCGTATATCCTCACTAATGTACCAAGATGTGCATCATGTGCATATACATATCACTTGACAAATTGCAAACTACAACCAAACAAAGTCATCACATAAATGGAAAAATGAGCAAAAGATTACCAAAATCTAAACATGAAGTTAATTAAACCCCCCAAGAAAATCAAATGGCTTCAAAATAATTCATCTTTCTCATCATAAAAATTCAACTTCCAACTTCAAATTCACTAACAAAACCTCAAAAGAAAAGTAGTAACCTAATTTAACACCATCAATGAACAAACAAACATTTGAAGAAAGTAGCAGCTCCATAACATAAAATATAATATAATCAAAAGGGTGGCCTGGCACTAGCACTGGCACTGCCACTGGCAGAACCCCCACTCCCCCATCCAAACAATTCAGCTGAATATGGATAACCCCCAGACGGCGCCGTATTGCTCCCACCACCTGAGTTTAGAAACAAACCACCACCACCACCGTCGCCGCCGTCATTACCACCGCCACCTTCATTCACATGACCTCCGCGTCCGCCACCTCCAGCAGTCACACCGGACGACTGCGACGCACTAGGCTGCGGCTGAGCAGCCGCCGCAGCGCCACCCTCTTCCTCCTCCTCCAACGGCAACCGTTCAAACACCGCGTTCGCAAAAGAAGCCGCCATTAAAACCACCGGCCCTGAAGCCATCAACGGCCCCACCACGCACCCGCCCACCACCTGCCCCTGCCCACCCGACAAGAATATCGACAACCCACCAGCCCCCGGCGGCGCAGGCGGAGGCAGCACCGTCCCCGACAGAGACAGTATCTCAAAACGACCGTGCAGCGTCACCACACTCCCCGACGGCGCCGCCGGCTGGCGCAGCGTGACATTAGTGACCGTGCCGCTGCCGCTGAGGACGCAGATCCCTCTCCCCCTCCGCCGCGCGTATACAGAGAGGCTCTCGACGATGTCGTTTCCGGAGGCCACTTCAAGGACGTGGGATCGAAGCGCATTGGGGGTGTCACGCGTGACAATCACGGGAGGCTTGGGTTTGTTCTTGGACCCTGGAGGGCGGCCACGTGGGCGGCGGCTGGTTCCGCCGGAGCTGGTGGTTGCGGCGTCGAGGTCTTTTTCCGGCGGGGAATCTTTAGAGTGATGATCTGGAGATGGGTCAACGTTTTCAGGAGGTGTAAGAAGCTGATGAACGTAGCGAGAAGAACCGGAGCCTTGTTGATGTTCGTAACCCGCCATTCTTACACATCTATTGGAACAAATCAAACACACAAAATTCTTTATATGTATGTATGTGTGTATGTATTTGTGGGGTTTTGAATTACTTTTCTGTAGTAGCGTAAAATCAGAGAAAGATTGATTGATCAGAGAAGCATCAAAAGAAGGAAGCTATAGCTGATCTATCTTGAGATCCACAGTAGAGTAGGAGAGTAGAGTATTTTTTTACCAGAATCCAACAACTGATTTGACATCCATAAAATAAATTAAAAGCTATTCTCCACTACTCCCACAACTCAACGTTGAAAGCTTTGTGGAATTCACGAAGTTAGAGGATATGGAGATGATGAAGAATTCTTAGTTGTTGTTATGCTTGTGTGGAAAGATATAGAAGAGATAGATGCTTAGCAGTGAAGTGGAGTGAGGAGAAACTTTGAAATTAGATGATATACTCTAAACCCACCATTCTATGAAGAGGAGGAGAAGAAACGAATAAACAAAGGAAAAGAAATAAATGAACATTATTATTATAATACATAGGAGTAGAAGAGAAAAGAATGGTGTGTAGAATATATATATATATATGTATATATCTTTAAAAGGGAGAAAAGAAACCAGAGCACGCGTTTTGATTACATTGGTATAAATGAGAAGAAGATTTTGGTGCAAGTTGACCACGTAGGGATGGCAATGGTATTTGGGTAAGACCCACCATTGAAATCGTTTCATTTGGGCGGGTTTTGAGAAGCTCATGGGTTTTAATGTCAAGTTTTAGGGGTTTTTTTTAAACAAAAGAAATATATATAGAGGATGGAGTCGGGGGAGGGGCTGAAGGGTGCGGTCGCCCCCCTCAATTTTGAAAAATCATTCTTTTACCTTACAAAATTTTTGATATTTGGATTTCGCCCTCCTTAAAAATCGAAAAACATGTTTTTTCCCTTTATTTTGAGTTCCCCCCTCCATCCCAAAATCCTAGCTATAACGAAAGAGATATAAGAGTATAAAGTATGTCAAAAGTTGTAATTGAACCTAGTTTCTTATTATATTTTCCTCCACAAATATAGTGTACCGTACCGCGGGCGCACCCCCCTTTGACTCCTTCGACTATCTGCCAAAAAAAAATATATACATATATCACAACAATCTCGCCTCATCCATTCAAATTCGTGGCTCCATCTCTGTATATATATATATATATTTTAGCAAAAGAAATATATATATATATATATATATATATGTATTTATATATCTTCAAATGGAACACTTAGCAAGATTCACCCGCCCCAATCGGAATCATTCACAAAGCAAGTACTGAGTTACACTTGTTAATTGTTATATAGTTAATCAAATTCCAAATAGAATGACAATCTTGAAACAAGTGCATTTTACTTATTGAAACTTGTCATGTGACTAGTGACAATTCGAATTTGAACTAAAAATTCTCCAAATAATTTTTTTGACAAAATACACTTAATAATTAAAATAAGAACTAAAAAAAAGTTAAAATATACTTGGAATCTTATTTATTAAAAAATTATATATAACATCTCAAATAATTAATTTTTATTAAATAATTTGTTATTAATTATGATCACAATGTTTCAGAAGAAACATAAATATTTTCACAATTGCGAAATTTGTATAAATGATCTACCAGATCGAACTCGTCGTATTTGGAGTTATGAATAGGACGGTCGGTCCATAAAACTCTTGCGGGATGGTTGCCATCTGAATTCGCCAATGTACCTCAAAAGATTAATTTTAATCTCATGATACTATGGACAAAGAAATAAAAAAAGAGGACCCAGAAGGAGAGTCTGCAGTATGAGATTATTCTATACAGGGACCAAGTATATAGAGTCTATTTATTTTCACGTTTAGATCATGGTTGTGTACATAACTTTAGGCTTGTAGGTTACAAGTGATTTTATCATTTTAATTAAGGGTATTTTTGGCTATCATTGTATCTAGGGAGTATTTATATAGTAGATGAGGCATTTGCGGGAAAAATATATGATGGATTGAGAGTATTATTTTCGGTCTACTATCCACCACAAATTCACAAGTAGTGGGGTAATTTTCATCATACATCCATCCATCCAGTAAAAACCACCCTTTTACTTACGAATATATAGCGGATAGTGGACCAAGAGCAATGATCTCGATCCAACATAGAATTATCCGGCATTTGCTAACTTTAATTTGACCCAAAAGAGTAAAAAGCACTTTGCACCCCAAAAAGACTTGAAAATGCACTTCCCACTCCAAGTTATATATATATATATATATATATATATATATATGTATATACATATATAATCAAAATATCTTGATAAATATTAAATACATCATTAATATATAAATACAATTTTAATATATCTTATTGTTATTATATATATATATATATATTAATAAATAAATAAAATATTTTCTTGTGTTTTTTAACCTAACAAGCTCAAAGTAACTATTCATGGGCTCGAGCTCTGATCGTTAAACTCAACTCGAGCTCAAAAAAGTTGAGATTTACTCGATTCAGCTCGCAAGCCTGACTCAACGTCCAACCCTAGTCTTTATGTTGATTATTGTGACTTCTTTATATATAATAAATTGTATTATTTTTTTTTATAAGAATAATAAATTGTATTTGGTGAATAAAAATATTTAACTTTCAGTAATTTATCTTTTTGTCTGCTATAATAATTCTTCCTCATTCAGCAAATAATTTGTCTACTTTCAAAAAGAGGGATTATTGAACGTTAAATGTGTTTCTCCATCAAATACAATATATATATATATAAAGAAGTCACAATAAAAAGCATAAAAGGCTAAATTTGGGCACCGTCAAGCTGATTACGAGTTGGCTGGACTAGAGTTGGAGACAAGGCTAACGATCCGAACTCTAGCTCAATTATACCTATTTTAGGCTTGTAAGGTTTAAAAACACAAAAAGAATATTTTGTTTATTTATTATAAATAAATAAAAAGATGCATTTAATATTTATCATGGTATCCATATGTAATAACATATACAATATATTAGACCAAAGGGAGTTGGCAGAGGTGGTATATTCCTCAATTCCCATAACCAGAGGTCATGGAAAAAAAAATTCTTTGGGAGAGTTAGCCCCACATTTTTTGTGGATGTTTCAAACTCGAGCAACTTTAGTAGAACAGTGGGAAACTTAGAAAAAAATATACATATTTATAGAGAGAGGGAGATAGAAAGGAGAGTTGGGGTGCAAAGTCAATTGTAAATGAGTTTTAAGGGTGGGAAGTATGTGTTTTTATTTTTTGAGGTGGAAAGTGCTTATTTAGGTAATTTTGGGAGGTGAAAGTGCTTTTCACTCCCACCGCCCCGAAATTAACTATAATTGCACTGGATTCACGGTAAAAATATGAGTATTGACTGGTGGAGGTGGTGAGTGGTGACTGGGTTGGGATGTGAGGAAGGCGGTGGAAAGTGTGCAGTAAAACCAGGGGATAAGCTGGCAATTACCCAGACACAAATTTCTCGAATAACTCCACTACTTCACGAGTAACTCATTCAATTTTACCCTATTACTTTTATTGTATATGCGGGGGAAAATAAAGTAAATATCCAGCACAAGAAATTTTTTAACTTAAAATGAATTCATTCAAGTGAAAAAAGTACAAAATTACTTTTTTTTTAATTTAATTTTAAAGAAAATAATTAAAAGCATATGCGTTAAAAATAGATAAAATAATATATTTTATTGTTAATGTTAGATATTATGATTGTTCTCCTAATTAGATTAGTATTATTATTGTTTTCCTAATTAGACTAGTATTCTTATTACCTTATTTATTTTTTACCTTCTTTATAATTTAAGGTTTTCTTGTATTCTTTCTCTCTTGTAACTCTATAAATATGTTACTCAATAATACAAGTTCCCAACGGGGTTTTATCTAATCTAACATGGTATCAGAGTCATGGCTTCGAGCCATGGTATCTCGATCTCTCGTTTCCGTCATCCTCAAGTCGCCGACCCCGTCCGGCGCACTTTATGTAGTTTAGTTTAGGATAAATTTTTTTTTCTTTATCTTTATTTATGTTGTCGCCACTCACCTTTGGAAAAACAAGAATTAGGAGTCGCCGCCTTATTTAATGATTTTCAGACGAAATTGCTCCACATTGAAAAGCGTCTTCGTCGAACCGCCGCCTTATTTAATGATTTCCAAACGAAACTACTCCACCTTGAGAAACGTATTCGTCAAAATCTCTCTTCTAAGCATTCTTTATGCCCGGACTGTCGTAACATCTTTTCTCGATTTTTAGTTCAGTCTCAATGTTCAAGACTTTCACGTTTCGACTGCTGGGGAGTGTTAGATATTATTATTGCTCTCCTAATTAGATTAGTATTATTATTGCTTTCCTAGTTAGATTAGTATTTTTATTACCTTATTTATCTTTTACCTTTTTTATAGTTTAGGGTTTTCTTGTATTATTTTTCTCTTGTAACTCTATAAATATGTTACTCAATAATACAAGTTCCTAACGGGATTTTCTCTAATCTAACAGTTAACACAATAAAGCAATTAATTGAGTTAATTTCAAGATGAAAATATGCCAAAGAAATAGAGGATATGTTAAGGATGGGTAAAGGACACTTTGCCTTTCATTTATTGGATAATTGCATACACTTTATCTTATCACTATTATTATTATTATAAATTAATTTTAATTTTAGTCATCTTATCTTATATTTGTATTATAATATTGGTAGATAGATTATTACTATTTTAATTGCTTGGAAATCGTATGTAGGTATTTTAGGCTTTGTTTGGATGTGTTTTCATTTCATTTTTAACTGTTATTTTCTAAAATATATGGGGGAATGAGTTTTTTTATTTTTGTGTGAGAAAAGTGAAAAAAGTAGGTGTGTTTGATTGTGTTTTTAAAAATGGTTGAAATTGGTGATTGTGATATGTGAAATGATTGAAAAGTAATAATTAGATTAATAGTGTTTGATTTAAAAATTTAAAGGAAGAAGAGGGAAATGTTTAAAAAATTAAAAGGAGTTGAGAGAGAAAAGTGATAAAAAGAAATTGTGAGATGAATGATATGAAATGTAATTTTAAAAAAATGATTGAAATTTATTGTGAACGTAAAAATGAGAATGAAAATGAGAATATTTTCAATTAAAAACAGTACAAAATGTGTATTTTCATTCTCAAATAAAATTGAAAATGGAAAAAGTGTTTTGAAAACACAAACAAACAAAGCCTTAATTTTTTAGATACATAATTTCAAACATATTATACTGGAAATCCAAATTATATATTGCAAATACAAATTATTTATTAATTTTAAGTTTTTATTTGAAATTATTTGGATATGTATGTCTTATATTTGCTCTTGTTATTGTCACTATCTTATCATTATGATTATTATTGTTATTAAAATTGTTTTTAATTAATTTTAATCATATTTTCTTATATTTGTATTATATTACAATTAGATATATTTTTATTATTTTATTTCTTTAGAAAATCATGTCCATACATTTTAAATTTTTAGAGACATAATTTCAAACATATTATAGTTATATATATTACAAATACAAATTATTTATTATATTTACGTTTTTATTTGGAAATATCTGGACTGGACATAACATTATGTCATATATGTAAATCATATGTAATGTACTTATAATTGTAGTTTCTTGCACTAGTTGCTCTTAGATGCTACATTTGAATGATGTACATTTTGTGGACATATGACAAGTATTTTATAATCTTAAATTGATATATAAATAAAAATTAAAAAATTTATCGTGTATTACAAGAAAATATGTAAATAGCAACGAAACTCTGCAAGGAACATTATTTAGTTGGTGATTAGCAACGATTATTGCAAGGATTAAGTGTTCCGTGGGCTCCAGATTCGAATATTAAAATTAGCAACGAATTATTTCATTGCTGCTTTCAGGACCATGAAGTGCTCTTGCTGAAATTCATTGCTGCATTCAGAAACAATTGCTTTCCTTACTGACATTCGTTGCTGGCTTTGATCCAAATATTTATTTCGATAATACTTTGGAAGGAGCATTCCCGCCAAACAATACGTACCAGATTTCCTTGCTGAATATTTTATAGAAATATATTATTAAACACTGACTATTAGCGACGAAAACTTTCCTAGCAGAATACAAAGAAAAATGTAGTCATTGAATGAAAATTATCATTGCTAATTATATTTATTATAAAACATATAGTAATTGCAGTTATTATACTAATTATCCAGCATGTCATGAAAAATATGTTGTGAACTTAGCAATATAATGTATAATAAATTAATACCATGATATATATTATATATATAGGTAATTAATTTATACTTGCAATATATTGTTGAAGCAACAATTATAAGGAAATATGTCAACAAAGTACGTATAGTAACTTATACCTTTATATGAAAATTCTGAATTTATTATTTAGTCATCAATATGGAAATTGATCACTACTCTAAATCTCACTTGCCATATATATTCTATTTTAGAATGGTATTAAAATAAAGCACAAACTAGATAGACGTACCATTATGAAGTATTTTTTGTATATAATACTCTAAACTATAAACCCTAAACCCTAAACTCTAACCCCTAAATTGAAAACCCTAAACTCTAACCCCTAAATTGAAAACCCTTAGCCCTAAATGCATCCTTGATAGAATAAACAATTAAACAAATTGAGTTTTAAAGTGATGTAAACCGATAAGAAGATATTTTACAACTATGAAGTACTCATCCAATAGATGCATGCCGATATATTATTGAAACATTCATTTAGGGGATTAAATGAAATGTTAGAGATACCAATTTCAAAGTATTTACAAGTACGTACAATATTATTTTTACTTAGACAAATTTAGAAAAGATAACTAGAAACTATTGCAATTGAATTGATTAATGAGTTTATGGTTTGGATTAGGGATGCACACGAGTCGAGCTCAAGTCAAATCTGACCAAACTGAAACTTGAGCAAATGATCGAGCTTGTTCGAGTTGAGCTGAAAAAGGTATAAAAAAGATTATATTAACACTTATTAATATATATTTTATTATTTTGTATTAATATAGATATATATTATTAAATATAATCATGACAAATGTTAAATATGTTCCATTTGTGACAATATATGAAAAGATTAAATCTTGTCACATAGACCACGAAATGTGATAAAGACTAAGAGAAAAATATGATATTATTATCCTGCACTTTTTCCTAGGGGTGTTCATAAAAACAAAAAATTCGGTTAACTGGTTGAATCAAACCGAAAACCAAGAATTCAGTTCGAACCGAAACTGAGCCAAAAATTTCAGTTCGAAACGAAACTGAACTGAAAAATTCGGTTCTTTTTTTGATTTTTTTCTTTTTTACAAAAATTCGATTCTCGATTCAGTTCGATTAACTGAAAATTGAATATTTTTTATTTTATTTTTATGCAGTATAATATAGACCAAACAATATAAAAGTGTGTTTTCTAGTGACAACTTATAGGAAAAGAAAAAACGTGGCCAAATTTTTTATTTTTATTTATTTTTTATATTATTTTTCAGAATATTGGTTTAACCAAAAAATGATTCGAACCGAGCCGAACCGAAAAGTTCGGTTTTTAACCGAACCAAACTTTTCGGTTTGGAATTCGGAGAGCCAAAATTTTGGTTCAATTTGGATCGAACCGAACCAAACTGAACCGATGAATGTAAATGTAATAACGTCATAATATATATATATATATATATATGTATATTTTAGTTTGATTTTGCTCTGTATTTTAGATTAAACTTTAGGAACTTATTTAATTAATTTGAAAAATAAGAGAAAAACCCAACCAATTAGAAAGAAATTAGAGACGTGGAACAGATTAGTCACGTCTTAATTACCAAAAATTAAAAAAGAAAAAGAAGACACGTCTCAACTCACAACTCCCAATCCCAAATCTTACCTCTCAGCGGAGAAAATTTAGTATTTCTTCTTCTGAAAAAAAAATACAAAATTTCATTGTTAATTTATTCCTTATATTATTGTTATCTAGTCTAGAGTGAGGCAAAATAGGGGCACTTCATGCGGGAACTTAGAGGATTTGAGATTTCAGTGAAATAATTTCAGCCCTCGCGGGAACTTGAGAGATTTAAGATTGATTGAAAAAAAATTCACCCTAATGGCTGTAGTGAAATTGAGTGGGGTGCAGCAGCCTCTGGCAATTGAATTTTGTTCAACTCTTTTAGGTCTCCACTGTTTCAAACGGCGATTACGGTGCGTCGCGCAAATGGTAACTGGAATTGGCTCCAAGCCTGACCTGCGCGCCTAAAGGGATCATCGATTCACACTTGCATGTTTGGGCGTCGCCTCAACAGGTTATTCGTTACATCTCAAACCAAATTAATTAATGCTATGTCTTGCACGCTGGTTAAAGGGGGTTTCCTTTTATTTATAGATCCATTTTTTGTTTTTCAATAATAATTTGATATAATGTTTAGGCTGCAGAGAAGTACCCATATTTTCTGGGCCAGGAGCCCACACTACTGATTGATGTTGAATTCTTGCTTCAGGTTTGTTGTGAAGTACTTGTATTCTCTGTTTGACATTAGGGTGATTTTTTTTCATATTGTGAGATGTGTTCTTTCATTTCTATAATATATTTTTCACCCTAAGGCCGCCTCCTCCAGATCTTATGTTTTTTCAAGGTATATTTTTCCCCCAAAACTAAACATCAAATTTTGCTATAACTGTACTGGGTGTGGCTTGCATTTGGTTCTTGAATTTGGTAGAGTTTGTTTTGTATTCAAATAATCATTTTTTTTGTATCCAATTACTGATTCGTTTTTCTCCTAAAAAGGTATTTGACTTTGTGTCGATGTCGTGTTATATCGGTTATGAAGGAAAGACAAATGAAGCAGATTATGGGTACAATTATAGATTTCATTTCATTTTCTTTTATTTTATGGGATACTTATAGATTCCATACTACTGGACATTGATGAGGTTTATGACTACATGTTAATACTTCTTTTAACTTTAGATAAAAGAAATGGATGAATTTCAAGATTTTAAGATGTTAAATAGTAAGTTACTGCTCAAAAAATGTTATACGTTCTTCTGACAGGACTAGAAGCGCAAATCTTTGAGAAATGTAAGTCCTACTTGTGAATTCATACTATTTGGTTTCTCATTTACTCCTTACATTTGAAAATACTCACATATTTTACTAAAATAATCAAAATAATTGGAATGTAAAGAAAACTCAACATGTTGAGATGTATGGATTTGTAACATAGATAAAGTAGAATGTGAACAAAGTATTTTCTGTGAAAATGTAGAGTTTTCTTACGTTTCGAAAATTTTGGTGGTAGAATGTGAACATAAATATGTGAAAATACTCATATATTTACTTGTTTGTTCACCACTACCACCATAAATAAGCAAAGAAAATGTGAACAGAGAGAGGCGAAAACAACTATATATGTAATTATCAATTCCCATGTGTAAGGCATCAAGAATCTGAAACCGAGAACTTCAGCCCAAATTACAAATTAGTATGAAATACATCCATAAGCATGCTCAGATTCTCTTCTGTAATTTTATGGCTATTGGATAGTTGATGGTTGATCTTTCACCATATGTCTGGGAAGTCAAAAGATGTGGCTGCTATTCTAAGGATTATGCGGTGGGCTACGAGTTATGATATACACACAGAATACTCAATAGAGGTAATACTTTGTTTTTCTATAGCTAAAGTTTGCTATATTGTTATTTCTAGACATTGGAATGTGTTGGTTTTCTTTTTGGTGATGGACTTGGATGATTGAGATGAATGCCTTCCTGATGCAAATATTTGTCTAGATCTGTGACATAGAGAATGGAACTCATGTGATAAATTTATCTTGAGAGAAACACAGTAGGAAACTTGTCTATTTATTAGTTCATTTGTTGACATATTCTAGAATCTGAAAACTTGTTTGTAGTTTGTTCATGGAAAAATCATAGAAGTTGTTAAATAGATTGTCATACGTTTTAGTGCATCATGAAATTGTTGGCCATAATCTATTAAATCTTACTTCATATTATTATTTTTATTTACACTTTGCAAGAATTTAAAATTTAGCTGAGTGCTGATGTGAGCTTGAAGAAAGTGTCCTTTCGTGAATTTTTATGCTCGAGGTTGCTCAAATATCTGTTGCCTTAAGCTGAATTCAGTATTAATCTTATTTAAAATCATGGCCTTATGAACTAATTGAATCTTTTGATGTTTGAATAATTTGTTCATTTTAATATCTTTGCAAAGTGTAGCATGGTCCACATTACCAGCAATTAGAAACTCCCATGCGGATCATACCAACAATGGCCCTTGTGTTGATCGTTCTTTTACAGTATATTCCTCGATTATGTCTTATTTCGCCATTGAGTTCTCAATTCTTTAAAGCTAATGGAGTTGTTACCAAGACATATATCATGCTGCATACAATCTTCTACTCTACGTGCTAGCAAGCCATGTATGTTGGTACTTAGAACTTTCATTTAATTTTTAACTCTTGAAATTTTCGGCAAAGCCCTTTTTTATCACAAATATTAGTTTGTAATGATTTATCTTATTTTCTTAGGTCCTTGGAGCTTCCAATTGGAGAAGCAAGAGTTATAAGGCTAATGTTAGTCAACTCATTTCTACTCGTGTGGCTCGTGCTCGGGGTTCACTACTAGTTATGATATTTGCCACTTTAATTTGTTATTTTTACGACTTTTTATTACATGTTATGACAATGGGTACTTTATATTTGAATATTTGTTGACTTAGGTTATGTAGACATTTGGTAATATTTTTTGAATTGATATTTTATATTAATGTTATTGTATTGAAATTCTATTTTGTGGTTTTGTGGAATGTGTACTAATATTAATTGATTAATTATGTACATTTGAAAATAATTGTAATTTGAATTTATAGAAAATCATTAGAATATTTACAAAAAATATTAGCGTACAACCTTTCGTTGCCAATTTAAGAAAATCAAATTTACCAACTAAAATATTTCTTCCTAAACTATATTATTTGGAATAAACTAGCATCGAAAGTTCCATTGATGATTTCCTTGTTAAAGTAGCAACGCAACACGTCCTTGCTGAAATTAGCAAGGTAATTATGCCTTTCTGATCAGAAACAAAGTACTTCGTTCGTAAATGACGTTGCTAAATCAGCAACGGAAACATTCCTTGCTAAAAATTAGCTAGGCTCGATTTAGATTGGAGAACATTTACATTGCTGATTTCGTTGCTAACATAAATTAGCAACGAAACTGCTCATTTACCAAGGAATTTCCCACCTTGCTATTTAAATGTTTTCTTGTAGTTCATGAAAAGTAACATAGAATGCACAACATTTGCTCATTGTTATGGTTTTGTTTTCCTGTCCATGCATAAGAGAGCGTGGCGAAGTGGGTTGAATTTGAAAATGCATTTCTAGGGCAGTTTCATTATTTTCTCCCAAAAAGGGTACTTTGGTAAATGCAGAAAATATCAGACCCAACGGTCTTGATTTGATCGAACTAATCAACTAATGTAAGGACACGATTGGATGGATGTCTATTTCCAATTTATTACTTTTAATAGATAAAGTAAGAGAGATTTTTTTTTTAAGAAAGTAGAGATATGATGAAAGAAGTATGTGTAGATGGATTTTTTTGATAGAAAAAAGTGTAATTATTAAGTGAGATTTAATGTCCTTTTTGTAAGAACACATTTTTTTTTTTGTGGGAAATTGTGTTCGGATGGTGGTGGTTGGGTGAAAGGTGCATTATGATTTGAATTTTGGGAAAGAAGTTGAATTAGGGAAGAAAATGGAAAAGAAAAAAGAAAAGTAAACTAAATACATGGAGGGGAAAAATTAAGATATAAAAAATAAAATATAAATATCATTTAAAAGATAAGAACATTCTGGACTTTATATTAGATGAATGAATGTCGAATGCATTTAGGGGCAGTGAGCTTCTCTAAATATTTTTATCACATAAAGGCTAAAGTTGTTTTGACCTTTGTTTTTCTATATGAAGGTAAATTACAATTAATCTATTCTATTATAAAAGTACGAATTGGTTTTTTTATATTTTTGATGTACCTAAAATATCCCTAAGTAATTCAATTTTTTAATGACAAAAGAGTCAAAAATGAATTTGAAAAATTTACAACAACAAGAAGTATAATTACATTAGGACTCTATAATGAAATTTTATACAGATGTATAATTATAATGAAATTCTATATATACGCTAGGACTACAATATTACATATGATTAATCCTAAGTAAATTCTATACTTTAATATTAAACTACTCATCAATATTTTGTAGTTTAGGAAGTAAATCTACATTTAACTGTTGATAAATTAAAACAAAACATTATCTCCGAAAGCGTGCAACCTCAAAAAAATATTTTAGTCAATCTATAATTTATATATATGCAATTAAATATTTTGTAAGCTCCTCTGTTTTCTGTTTTTTAGAGGGTAAATAACGATATTATAATTTTATTGGTAAAATCAAAATAATTTGTTAAGATCTTAAAATAAACTATAGAGTATTTCCTTTCTTTTTAAACAGCTCAAAATTTTTATATTGTACTTGCTTATTTTTCTCTGAAATTTTATTAAATTTTCTAACATTTTTATTATAAATTTTTTTACAAGAGCTTTTTCTTTTGACAACTAAAAAAAGGCGAGGTCGAATAAAACTTCATAGCAACTATTTGAATTAAAAAAACTACCTACCAGAAAGTATTTTTTTTGCAAAAGTTCGATCAGACATATAACTCAAGTTAGTAATGACAATCCAGTGAAGACACTAGAAAATAAGTTCTATCACCACTACATTAAACATTATAAGTCACGTCATTGTAAGTCCATAATACATCAGATCCATATGTTTCAGATGGTATTTCATCTTCTATTTCGTTTCTCATATGCACATGAAAAATATAGTTTTTTCTTTTTTCTATTATAAAAGTACTAATTGCTCAAAAACTTTCTTAAAATTTTCAGAATACCGAATTTAAGCCTAATGAGTATGTACCAAAAAATTAAAAGGGAAGTAAATTGAGTTTTAGCGTTTTAAGTGTTTTAGTTCAAAAATAACACATAACTTCCTATTTTACATCAATTTCTTTCTTGAAAACTAATAATTTATCTTTTTTATGTCATATATCATGAAATATTTTGAACTATTAAATAATTTTAGTTATTTGATATTAGATTTTGAGAGCTTTCATACCATAAATTATGAGTATACATAGGACCTCATATATAGCAAAAATTGCAGCCATATAAAACTTACATTTTTGCACCATTATAAAGTTCTATTTCTAAGACTTTCTATTATTTTCTCACCAACTATTCTATTCATATTATAAATATAGGAAAAGATAGATAAATTTATAATACATAATATGAAAGGTTAATTCTAGGTGCTTTAATGCTGAATGGAAACAAATAAATAAATCAGTTATATGTTATAATTGTGATTTGTTTAATTTAATAGGAAATTTATATACTTGTTATTATTATGCATAGATGTAAATGCCGTAAAAAATACAACACTATTTTGTAATAAAAAATTTTGTGTGAACCTCACCTTATGGTGAAGAAGCCATTATTAGCTCCCAACTTTCCGTTTTTATTGATTTATTCTTATTAATTATTTACCAAAAAAATATTTGTTCTTATCAATTTTTATAGTATAATAAAGTAATACGTCTCCTTCTTAAGGTAAAACGCAACTTATTACACCTATATCAATCTTACATGCTTAGCAGTAGTGTTTAGATAAAACTTGGTGGTCAAAAGTCAAAGTGATAGCATGGAACCACGTGGAAGGTGTCGGGACATTGGAACTTGGTCACAAAATTAAACCTTATCTTATTTATTCTTGTGTAAAGCCCCTCGCTTTTGGGATTATTCCAAAACGTATCGGGATGCAATGCAATACACTCGTGACTCGATCCCACCATTCGTTGTGAAAAAATAAATGGCTTGATTTTCATTAGCACTCTCAGTCTCAGTAATGGATGAAGCCAGGATTTAAAATTCGAAGGGCCAATTCCAAAAAATGAGTAATATTTTTATACTTTAAGATAAGGTGAAATCTCAGATTTTAAAAGTTTATAAAGAAAAAAAATCCCAGGAATTCACTGAATCATAAGAAAAAAACTCGAGCTCATGCTGAACCGAAATCAAGTTCAAATTTGATTCAAGTCGAATCCAACTCAAGTCTCAAAGTTATATATATATGTATGTATATATATATAAATAATATTTAATAAACTAATAATTTTATTACTTGTTATCAACTAGCTAGAAAGATGAAGCTTGAATCAAACCGAATCGAGTTTAAGGTCATATATATATATATAGCATATACATATATATTATTAAACGCTATCAATAATTAATAGTTTATTACTATTTATCTACGGGCCAAAAAGGTGCGACCATGTATATTTGAGAGAACTTGAATTTCTGAAATGAACATCTTTGAGCCTGCATAGAATTTTTTATTATATCTTGTCGAAAATTTGATTATTGTGAATATGTATCAAAGCTATTTCGTTTGGTTGATTGGGCATATTAGCGTCGATCGTTAGTACATGATTAGTTATTTTCCATATTCATATTAAAAATTACTACACGTTTGGCTTGTTTTGAACGATTTCCATTTTCTTTTAGTATATCTTCTTGATATTATCCTGATTATTGTTCTATATTGGCGATTAATTTGAATGACCGAACTTTTTTACCACTTCTTTTATTCTAATCTATTTTCTAATAATTTTTTGCTCGTTAAAATTTAACCGTAGATAAAAGTTCAAGTTTGAGTAAGGTCTAGTTGTGTCAATTTTTGAAACTCATTGATCGGGTCTAGGTATCCACGCTTACTCCTACTACCCGGCTAATACAGTGTGCGTGTGTGTGTTGAGTCAATCAATCGAGATAATGTCACTCCAAATATTTGATATTTACTGTATAATTCTGGGATTGATACAATGTATGTCTTGTTTATCCATCACTCTTGGATTAATGATAAGTGGTATAAAGTTTCATCCCTCATCGTCAAGGTCAATTGTGAACAAGTACAATATATTTGATCCAATATGTTTTGATATCCAACTAGTCCATCAAAAGATTATCAAATTCTTATTCGTATTATACTCGTCATTTAATTTAATTTAATTGATATGATAGTCAATCACTAATAAAAAAATTAATAAACAATGAATTGGGTGGGCCAAATCAACCCATATACTAGTATGTTTTGAACAAAGATAAAATTTTGCGAATAAAATAAATAATTAAAATGTGGGAGACGAAATTCGGGCCGCATACGGCAAAAGAAAATTGTGATGTGTTTTTGTCGGAATATGGAAGCAATTGCACATTACCCCACAACTTGTTGTCCTCAAAAAGCCCCCACCCACACAATTAACAATATTCATTTTTTATTTTTTTGATCAGCACTACCCCACCAACCACTATGAAATTATGACCCAATTATCCTCACAATATGTCATTTTGAGATGACTTGTCATCTTGCTTTCTTATTTGTATTCAGCAGGTCTACTCCCCTCATCCAACCTACTATAGAAAGTTATGACCATTTATGTTATTCTGTCAGACCTATTTCATAGTGATCCTCTACTTGTGTTTTCCCTCCAAATTTCTTACTCTTTATTGTCAAATTCCTTTTTCACACACGAGCACCGAATAAAAAGACGTGCTTTGTAGCGACTACCCTAATAAGAAGAATACGATTGATATTGAATATTTATTTCGTCAAAATTTGTTTGTTGAGACATATAATTTAACTTTGTCACTAATTTTTCCAACGCACTACAGATTTAATTTTAAACCCCATTGAATAAAGCATTATAATCCAACCACTATCAATCTTAAATACCCATATAAAATGGTGAATCCTATGTCCTTAGTTCAGCTTCAGACTCATATATAATCAAATAAAAAATTTAAAAACTTACCCGCTAGCAATGGTGTCTTATAATTATTTCATAGATCCTCATATGTACAAAATAGTGATCCCATAACCAAAAACCTTTCAACCTTTCTTTCATTTCAATTTTCAAGTCAATCAAATAAAGGCAGACAATTCTTTTGTCAAAGACCAAATCAACTACATATACACACCTACTAGTTGACATGTTGCATATCTATGCATATATTGACATTCCACTTTTCAAGTTACAAAAATATTAAGAGTTTTGTATTTACTGTAAGGATATTAATTAATGTTATTGCATATGTAGCAAAATTAAAATTGATGCATTGAATTGTTACTACACTCTTGAAATAACGACAAAACTTTTCTATCCCAAAAGAAATTACAAAACTTATGCTAAAAAATTGACAGTGTATTGGTGGGAAAAAATAGAGAGCTTAGAGACATATCATAATAATTGGATTTAGTTATCTTCTCCCAAACAATTTTGAAGAATTGTACTAATATTAATCATGTTTTGGCTCTAAGTAAATAGATTATTAGCTTTTTAATCTATATCGAAATTGCAAAGATCACTCCAATCCTTTTAAAAGAAATTAATCACATTTCATTTAATATATCATTGTGGATCTACTATCGTAATTAAGGTAGTTTTAAAGATGTTATATTTGATGGGCACGTATTGGGTGTCTATATGCATGAAGTGTAACATAAAATACATGATTGCATTTATGAAAGATACGTATTCATTGATGAACACGAGATCAACGTCTAATCGAACAAAAATTTAAAATATGTATGAGATAAGTTACGTTAACCCAACCATTATAGAGTACTCATTTTAATTGGGGAATAATTGGAAAAAAATAAGAAAAGAAAAACTTATAATGTGACAATAATATCTGGCATACAAGTAGCTAGGAAGATTGAACATAGAAAATGGATAATTGAAATTGATTCTATCATGTGTGTTGGACCGACCATAAATAATTTGGTACTATGAATGTACAAATTGGTGAGTTAAAAGCTATGATGCAGATATTCCAAAAAATCATCCTGTGCAGTGCGCAGACACATAATGTGTTTGTGTTCAATTATTGAGAGAAAAAAAAAATACACATGAACATTCGTGTCTTAGCCGTGTTTGTGTTAGATAATATAATATCTTTCCATATTTTTCTAGCATTTATGTTAATTTAAGTTTCCTTATGTTTCCTTATATTTCCTTATATTTATCTTTTCCTTGTTTATAGTTAGGGTTTCTTGTTTACCAAGTACATGTATCTCTATAAATATGTTATTCGGTAATACAAGTTCCCTACGGGGTTTTCTCTAATCTAACATGGTATCCGAGCTAAAGGATTTTTCTTTCAACCCTCATGATCTTTCGCTTCCGCCAGCCTTTACCATCGTTGTCCCCGTCCGGCTTCCTATACACCATTTTTGATTTTATGCCGCCTTTATTTTGTTAGTTGTCTCCGCTCACCCTTGAAAAATGAGGATTTGGAGTCGCCGCCTTTTTATTTTATGCCGCAGTCTTCTCTCTTTGGCTGCGGATTGACGCGCTTAGCCGCTGCCTTTAGTTTTGTTAATTGCCGTTGTTCACCCTTAAAAAACGAAGACTTGGAGCAGCCGCCGCCGCCTTTTAAGGCCAACCGCCACCTTTTATTTTTGTCGCTGCCTTCTTCTCAAATTCTCTATGATCGGATTTCTATGGTCTAGTCTCAACATTTAAGACTCTTACGTTTCGACTGCGGGGGAGTGTTAGATAATATAATATCTTTCCATATCTTTTTAGTATTTATGTTAATTTAGGTTTCCTTATATTTATCTTTTCCCTATTTATAGTTAGGGTTTCTTGTTTACCAAATACATGTATCTCTATAAATATGTTATTCGGTAATACAAGTTCCCTACGGAGTTTTTTCTAATCTAACAGTCTGTGTACTAATTTTTTTTTAAAAAAACATGTATCTTTGTCCCATATCGTGTCCGTAAATATGTTTCGTTTCCCCTGTCCGTGCACAGTGGCGGATCTAGGATTGAAGGTCAGTGGGGGCATTGGTGATAGAACGAGAAATTTTACTGAGGGGGTGAAGGGGCCTGCCCCCGCGGTACGGTACGATATATTTATGGGGAGAAATATAATAAGGAATTAAGTTCAATTACAACTTTTGACATAGTTTATACTCTTATATCTCTTTTGTTATAGCCAGGATTTTGAGTTTGAACGTTTCATAGATCTTTAAGGAAGACGAAATTTTTCAAAATTTAGGGGGGGGGGGGGGGAGTGAGATGGAAATTGGAATTGAGGGGGGCATCTAAAAATTTGAGTGGGGCATTATGCAATTTATAAATTAAAATAAAAAAAATGTATATATATAAAAAAAAATTCGTGTATAAGGCCATCTCCAATGTATAGAGTTAAAATAACTCCAGCTTTATCTCTATTTTAGCTCTGTTACAGTACATTAACTCCAATGTACTGCTCTATATTCTGATTTTAATTACAATTTATACATAAAAAAATTTTTATAAGGATCAAAATCAATATTATAAAAAAATAATTTTTCAAAATTTAGGGGGGGGATCCGATTTACCACCATTTTAAATTATTGTTGTGAGATGTATGATTGTGTAATTAGGGTAACAATGTTGAAGGGGGGCATCTATATATACATAATTGAGTGGGGCATGTGAAATGCAACTTTGGGGGTATAACATTAAAAGTATAGAAAAACATGTATATGCATAATAGCTCTCCATTGGAGAGCTATTTTGGAGCTAAAAGCTACAAAATAGCTCTCCATTGTATAATAGGTTAAAAGGAATGAACCACAAATGAGGGGAGATGGGCCCAAAAACCATGTCTAATATGGAAGGTTCAAGGTACCTAAGTTCCACATCCCACTTGGATTAGAATTGTCTCCTAAAGGTTATAGCGATCTTTCCGCGAAAGCGATGACATGACTACCTCCACTTGAGGGATCCACCCCATAACCGTGCATATATTTAATTTGATTTCATGCTGGTCGAGGAAAAAAGTTACGCTTTGTATTAGCCGTCTCCACTTGAGGGATCCACCCATTATATGTATTATTCTATATAGAGTAGAAAGTTAACAACTGCGTGATCGATCAATTTTGGTAGTGGAAATCTGTCGTTAGTAATTGAACTTTTTTCCTTTGATCAAATGTTCAACGTAAGCAATGACCTATATTATATCATATTTTTTAGAGCGTCTCGAAATTTGAGTGTTGTGTATGATAATTAATGAGAGTCATTGGCATGAATGCATATTTATGCGGTGTACATGTGAAATGTCAAATATTAGATGAAGATATAGATGACGATAAATACTCTTAAGTGAAGAAGACGACGCAGGCTATGGTAAATTCTTGGATGCAACCAAAGTCTCATTTACATCAAGAGAACTGCATAATCTCACATTAAAATAAATAGTAATTATATTACTACTGAAAAAAAATTGGTGTTCTAGATCCAACTAATCATATACAAGTTTTCTTGTTGACTAGCCATATGTCATAATTTATAACCACGTAAGAATTGAATAGTTCAGACGTAAAATTTGAAAAAGATGTGCATCATCACATGTGACAAACATACTTGATTAGTTTGATTTCCTACAAACTTTGTGACACAAAATTCAAATAATTAGGTGGAATGACTTGGAGCATTTGCCCACTAAAGACTTGAGTTAGTATCTATCAACAACCTATTTGACTTCTTTATTTAAGAATTACAAAAAAGAAAAAAAAAAGATGGAAATATATATAGTCAAATCTCCATCATCAAGCTTGAATATTAACTATTGAATGACCATTAGTTCAACTATTTGTTGCCATAATAATTTACCTATACGTCAGCTTTTGCCATTAGGAATGTAAAAGTGTGGGATTGAACCAAATAAGATAAATTTCCAAAACTTATATGAGGTTTTTTTATCGAGCATGGAGTAGCGTTTGAAATTTTGTCTGATTATTACGAATTGAGCTTAAACAAATTTTAATTGAGTTGAGCATAACACCTTGATACTTCATAAACATTTTATCATTTGTTTAACTACCGAATCGAGTTTGAGTCGAGTTTCAAATCTTATGATTGTTAAAAATGATATCAAATATGATATATGTTCAACACTAGACAATCTTTTAATAATTGATTTCTTGTAAAGTATGGATTTTTATGCTGACTAGCCACTTGCCTGAACTTTCAATCAGTCAGGCCTCTAGAAGAACAAGGAATTAAGCATATATATTATATAATATACACTTCGTCTGATTATCAAATTTATTCCTTTTGAGTTTAAAAAATTGCTTAGTTTGTTATACTTCATAGTAAAGTCAAAGAAAATATTAGATTATAGAGATACAAAAAGTAGTTCTTTTTAGTTCACGAACGGCTGACAATCGTGATATAATATTTAATGATCAGTTACAGAACTACTTAGGCCACCAATCAAATTATATCAGGTTATATTTTAACCAAAAAAATAATATTGTCCGGATGCAATAATAATTACTTTTTTCGTTTTTTTAGATATTAATTTCATTATCGGTCCATCCACTTCAAAAAGAGGACCCATATATATATATTACTAAATTTATTAATTGAATCACTTGATATATATCATTTTTTTTAACATCAAACACTATTTACCTTAACTAAAAAAAGAGTACAAGTGTTTATACATTGGCGGCTCCGGCCAGATGTTCTATGTATAATACATATAAAATTTCTAGACAAAAAACTACCTGAAGAATCGGAGAAGCGATAGTAGTAGTTTTTCCTATTGGATTGGGCAGCACCCTGTATACCAAAAAGTCAGATGCCTATTTTTGTTTTAAAGAAAAATCGATCTTATATATCATTCAATCAAAAGTTTACAACGCTTGGAACAATACAATTCATATCCACTCAAAATCGTAAGAACATGTGAAACACTAACTATCAAGTTCTTGAAGATAACAAATTTTAAGAACTCACAACCGAACACAAGAAAATTTTTGTGCAACTCCTATTCAAGGAGAGATAAAACTCTTATTCGAGAGAGAAAATAAACTCTCATGCGAGAGAGAAAGTAAAATACTAAGCAAAAAATCTAAAACACTATATAAAAACTTATGCATCATCCATCTTCATCTCGTCGGATCTGTCTCTGTCTCGTTAGATTCATAGTCGTCTCGTCAGATTTGAAGATGTGATGTACAAGTTGAAGAAGGGTGCTTCAACTCAACCCGCCGACGATGGTGGTGGTAACAGTGGTGAAGAAGACGACTATTTCACCAAGCCATCGTTGATAAAGGAATATAAAAGAAAAAGAAAATTAGAATTTAGAGAGAAATAGGGAGAGAGAGAAGAGTAGGTCAGATGCCTCTCTAATGACACTATTAGTCCAAATTGTAAAAGTAGTTTTGTATTTCGAAGTCCCAAATGCTTTCATTGAATAAATTCCACGAGCTAAAGTATTTACATTGATTAATGACATGACTGAATTTCTAAAGAAATTAACAAAGAGTAATTGATTAAATAATTGAACGGAACGGATAAGTCCTTTTGATTAGAAGACCATTTGACTCGGTAGTTGAGAAGCCAAAACCTACATGTTTTTGAATTCTGATCGTGATTTAGGTGAGTGTTTGAGCCCTCTTTTGGATGTTTGGATATTAATTTCAGGTAAACTTTTTTTACATTACAAAATCACATTTAAACTAAAAATTCAAAATTTCTCATAATTATTTCTACGAGATTCAATTTTTCCATTGAGTAATTTATGAAATAACTCTACCAAACTCATCCAAGGTCTTTAAACTCCACTGTTCTCCCTAATTAACAAGTCCAAAAAAATTGTCAATAAATTCTTAGTATGTTGATAAAATTGAGGCCCCAAAATATAAAAAGTTTTGTGTTTGACTCTCATCTGCATGTATCTACTTTCATAGTAACTATTAATTAATTGTAATAATTATTAGTTGATTGTAAATTATTACTATTTAATATTTACAATATGTATCATATAAAATATTCATTTAAAAAACTAAGTCCAAAAAAGTTAAGCAAGTTGCTGATAGCTTTGTAATGGTTCAAAACGCAAGACCGAATTAGAATAGATTAGCCGCAAATCTTTTCTTTATCATAAATCATAATGGATCAGAAAAGATAATATATATATGCCTTGTTTAACGGTCTTCAATTTTCAATTAACTCAAACTTAACCCCACACTGTTATCTGTAATCATGATTTAAGCATGCTTTAGTCAATGAATGTACATAAACGCTTCATTCAGAAAAGAAATTAATAAAAATAAGGGAAAATTGCATAACATACCCATGTGAAATATGAAATCTACACGAAATCCACTTATATTAAAAAAATAGCCTAATATATCCCTCTGTGCACGAAAACCCCTGTCCGTTAAAAACTAACTGGAAGGTAGCATTCACTCGCGATTTGTGCGAACTGGGATGTATTTTAGGATTTTTTACAGGTTAAAATGAATGAAAATTGACTAAAATACCCCTTTTTTCATTATCTTTTTTCCTTTTCCTATTTTCTTTTTCTCTTTTTCCCACCTTTGTTTCTTCATCTTCTCCATGAACCACCCAGCCATCTCCCCCCTCCTGCCACCACCCCCTTTTTTCTTTTCCCCACCTTTTAGAGGTAATGCTTGGAGAAGCCATGGTAGAATTTGTTGATAAAATCCCTTCTTCCCCCATTTATTCAAACTGCTTATAAATAACATATATACTTAAACCACATCAATAGAACTTCCCACAAAGAGCAAAACAAAAACAACACCTTCATCTAGTGTTCTGAAAATCGGACCGGATAGCGAACTGGAAAAGTGATCGGGTCACAGGTCACCGGTTCAACCGTCGGGTCAATCGGGGTTGAATCGGTGACATCATAATTATGCAATAAATAATAATTAATATACTATTAAATATATAAAATATGAAAATATGAAAAAAAATATGTATTTCTTATATATATATATGAAAATATGAAAAAAAAATATGTATTTCCTATTTGTCGGGGTGCCAATTACATATTTTTAGATTTTAAAGAGGCTAATTTCAAATTTTTAGAATTTAAAAGGTTGAATTTCATTATTTTCAAAATTGTCCGGTTCAACCGGTTTTGACTGGTTGAACACCGCGGTCTTGTGCGGTTTTGATCAATTTTGACCCCTGAACGGTCTTTTCGCATAACCGGACAGGTTTGATGACCGGTTCCGGTTTTAGCCGGTCGGACCGGCCGGTCCAGTCCGGTTTTCAAACCATTGCCTTCATCTACACGATTCGATTATAGCTAAATATCTCACAACAGAACATATTAAAAACAGGGTAACACATCTCACGTGCACAGAAGCATGGCAAATTCAATTCAATTAACCAAATAAAATCCACACATTCAAATTATATATATATATATATATATACATACTTGTTGCAATTAAGAGAAATGACAGTCCTAACGATTCCATCAAGCCTCAACCTCTGTTTCCTTCTAGTAACATCAACCGAAACCAAAACCGGCGTCCCATTGGGGAAATTTTTCACGGATTTCACAACGTGCAATCCCAATTCCGAATCCCTAATTATCGACACATCAAGTGAAAGCTTCACTAACCCTAACCTCTCAAGAGTAGTGCAGTGCTCCAAATGCGAAACGGCGGCGTTCCGTTTGTACACAATTGCGCCTTCCCACGGGCAACCCTCGTCATCATTATCACCTTGACAACATAATGCGAAAATTGTAAAAAAACAATCTGGATTTTTTTCGCAGTTCGAAGAAGAAAAAGAAGAAGAAGAAGATTTTACTGGAAAAAAAATGGTGGGGTTATTGATTTAAGATTACTGGTGGGTGTTTTAGAATTTTTCCTAATTTTTTCAAATTTGTCTGAATTTTCCCTGAATTTTTATGTAATTTTCTTTATTTTTCAGAATTTTTTGTAATTAATTGTGACGTTTTGATGATTTTTTTCATAAATTTATGTAATTTTCTTTATTTGTTTGATCTAACGGTTAAGAACAATGATCCAAAGGCTTAGATTAAATGAGAATAAAATAATATTTATTAATATTAGAGGTATAACGGCAATACAACACAGAAAACTAACACCGTTAGTCAACATTAACAGAAGGGAGAGTGTGCAACCTACAAGATAACAGAGGGGTATCTTAGGCTACATAATTTATTTATATATAATCTCAAAAAAAGTAATATATTTTTGGCAAATTTAATAAAGTAAATATCAGAACATAAGAGGTAACTATCATCATTAATAAAAAGATTTGATTTTGTTGGTTATCACTGAAAAATTTAACATAAACAAGAAAAAGAACAAAATAAAAGTCAATTTACATAATTTGGACTTAAATAATTATGATGAAGATGAATTAAGAATTATTATTTTGAATATTAATAAAAATCCTCAATTGGTATGTGCAAAAAATTCAAAATATGTTCTCATATATTGAAATGCATGCATGGGTGAAAAGTGAGAAACAAAATGATGTTAGATAGGCTAAAAACAACCTAATTGCACATGTTGTCAGCATCTCTATGTTCTGTCAACCACCAAATAATGTTAGAATTTCATGGAGAAACCAAATTATAGGATCAAATTAATTATTGTATCACATAAAAACATACTTAACCAAATCCTGCGTACAAAAACAACAAATTAATTAGTAGACACAAACATATAAACATGCACACACAGTAAAGATATAATGTTCAAAATACGAAAAGCAAATATAATGATATGTAGTATATATTAATCAATATGAAATATGGTGGATATGGAACCTGGAAGACACTTAATGAAAATAAATTTCAACTGAGATCCATGGAATCAGTGTCTCTACGTTGGTTTCACCTAATGAAAACAAAATGTAAATTAGTAAATAAAGTAAAAAATTATTTTAAAAAATAATATTATTTTTATTTAGGATCCATCCAATGAGTAATAGAATAAATGAATGGGTGAAACTAGTAAAACAATTGCTTCAGTATTTGTTGAAAATCTAATGAAAAGAAGGTAAACTACATGTTTGGCTTCAGAGCTTGCAACTAAGATATGGATGATTATGTTGCAAAATCTGCATTTACAAGGAGAAATTCTAGAAAAAATACGAATAACAATTGAAGAACAATCAAAGCGGGAGTTGAACTCTCTATCCTTAAAGCTATATTGCCCCACCTACGGTGGTACGGGTTCGTGCAATTAACTTCCCAAGATACAACGATTATGTATTGTAATTGAACCATTTCAAAAACAACACCCAACGAACAGACTTTGCTTAAGAACTCCCAGAGAATAAAAATGCCGTAAAATGCATAATGCTATTTCAATTTTTGGTGTGTAATTTCTATTCTGCTGGGAGAGACTTTTATAGGCGAAAAAATCAGACAAAGAAATGAATTTCATTAAATCTGACATTAAACCAAAAAATTAAACATCAAAACATTTCAGACTTTAATCCCACGTTTTGACTGTTTAATTTCAAAAATTTTAAATCAGATTTAAATAAGAACAGAAACGTGGCCAACGTTTAGTTACATTTCAGAATTCATTTTGCCTCAAATTTTCTATTGGAAGAAAAAGAAATGTATGTTGGGCCCAAATTACTTTAACTTTGCCCCAAAAGAAATAATTAATTGGGCCCAAATTAATTGATTTAAATTAATTTAAATTTGGTCCAAAAAGAATATCTTTAGAGTCCAAAGCCCAACAACCACCAAGTCCAAGCCACGGTCCACGACCCACGCCCGAGCTTGAGTCGAGCCTGTCGGTCGGATGGACGGCGACGGTGCGCGTGCTAGGCGAAACAGACTAAGGCTAAGTCCTTGCCCCTCCAAACCCACACAAAATTGTCATGATCCAAGGGCCCAAACTATCATTATCCCACCATTGTATATAAACATATTTGTATTTTATTTCCAACGTGGGATAATGCACAATCAAACACCAAACTTTAGCAATTAATTTCTCATTCGTTTCTACTCCAAATTGCGAAATTCGAAATGCTAAATTTATCTACTCCCAGATTAGAATATTATTATCCAATAATATTTGGTATCCCTGATACTTATAGTGTTCGAATTTCGTGTGCCAAGGTGTTCAAACACACTTTTTACATAACATTTTCCCAACATATTAATATTCAAATTGAGGGCAATTATGTGCAATAACCATTCAAGATCAATGACCCAATACTTGTACCCAAAAAAAAAAAAAAAAAAAAACCAATGACCCAATACCAAGATTTCTACCTGAGAGAATTCAAAAACACTAATTAGATATATAGTTGTTTCTTTAGTCTGCTGCTGAGGGTATTCCCACCTATTCAAACCACCTATTCAAACCTCACAAATATCTCAAAAATATGACATGCATTAATCATTAATAATTAAATAAAAAGCTGAAAAGACGAAGGATTTCTGTAAGATACCATACCTGCAACAATATCTGGTGGAGCTTTCATAGTTGTATTTTTTATTTTTCACAGAAGATGATCGACATATTTATAGGTGATGAGTTTAAGATTTGAAGATGCCTTTCATTTAGCCATGAGAATAGGGATTTCAACTGATTTAGATTATTAATTGCTGACGGAAATTGATCACATAAAACATACGATTTCAACATATAAAGACTTATAAAATGCGGATTTTCACTTGGTTGTTTTACAACCTCTTTCACACGTTTTTGATGCTCCAATTCATCCACAAACTCAATCAAAATGAGAGAGTTGTTTTCCACAATCCAAGTACTTCAAACCAGTGAATTTTCTTCGTCGAATTACACCAAAATATGACTTTTATGCCTTTGCATTTTACCCCTCATTTTGCTGCGAAAATATGATGCTTGGATGTATATTTTCCATCCCTATTTTCAGATAATAATAGAGATAATAAAAATGGGGAAGTTGGGGTGGTTTTTTCCTACAAAAAACCACTCTCTCCATTTCCCATATTTCAAATGATATGGGTAGGGTTAAGCCCTCATGGGCGACCCACGACCCGAATCGTATTTCCAACATCTCCTACTCGCACATGAGGGCTAGACATACATCTAGTGTAACCATAACGACATATTCACAATTTCATACAAGCAAATGGATCGTGTGACCAGCGAGCATATATGATGAGCTTCGAGCTACACACCGATTAAGGATATATAGCAACTCAATATCGAATAATATGAGGACCACATCTCGCTATACCCCATACATCTTTTTACTACACAAGTCAACATATCTCTTGTCCCTCAATCAATATTCAAGAGCATACTTGACTTCTAAATTTCATAATGTATTCACCATTATGTTTAAAACACTAAGTTTGACATAATTGGCCGGCCTGTGAATATAAGATAGGTGTTAAACAATGATAGTCTTCCTTTTCCACTAGAATCTCTTAACTATATTATAGCTGCTTTCCTAGACATATACCGCATTGCCGAATCATTCATGGCTATTGGTAATATGCTAAAGTAGCAACACTAAAATAAAGCTTTAAGAAACAGTTGAAAGTTATAAGGGTGTAATTTAGGTTACATAAACCTCTGAGTCTCACACAATGAGAAAGCAAGGATTTTTCTCATTACTCCAATGATCATATAAGCACACGCGGTCTGAAACACATGCTACAGTTGTTTTCTCCCTGTTTGGAAGCCTATGTCATGATTCAAATCAAATACACTGTACAGATCTTAGTTCAAGTGTATCTCAACACTTAACTTGAATTTTTCTTCTTATCCGTCCTCTATCAATATCAACCTCAAGAAAACTCACATCTGGCTATTAGATAAGTCAATGGATGGTGGGAATCCATTTCGATTACATAAATTCATAACAGTAATCTCATCTTGATTATCAATCAAGTTGACATCATCTCTACGTATGATTTCGTGTGCCACAAAATCAAAAAATGTCTCATCTCTGCACATTACTCAATGTTAGAGGCGATTGCTCGTGTGAGAGAACCCATCTTAACTTATCAGACATACCTTTAGACATCGAGTGCATATCATCACATACATGCTTAGAAAGCACATCACTCAAATGTCAAACATTTATGGGCATAAATCTCTATGAACACCCTTTAGTTCAAAAGAGATCACATTCTACGCAATTCTAGAGATCTAACTTGACCAACAAATACATCTCTAGGCTAAGGCCAAGCAGCAACTTTAGCCACTTCTAAATGCGTATACACAAGTTGTAACACTATTCATTGGTTTACATTGATATCTCTCACAAAATTATATTGTGTGTCGATGGTCGATTTTACAACAATAGGTCAATAATAAGACCTTTTTGTAAGCATTAGTTGGCTGTTTATCATGATATATATCCACATATATAATCACAACTCCCACATAACTGCTTACAATTCCCATTTGCTATAAAACAAATTCAACCAAACATTATTCCACACTGCAAATATATGTGCCACAAATTATATTTAATTGTGCACAATATTACACAAGTTTGCTTCGTGCTACTTCTAGAGTCATCATTGTAATAGAAGCAAATTCAGAAGTAGACTCACACTTATCCAAATCCCCTCCTTAAATCCACATATGTGTATTCTTTCGACAACTTTCCTCTATACTAAGGAAATTATTTGCAGTGTTTACTAGCTATTGTCCAATACATCATACTAGAATTGGACAATACCTTATGACCCATGGCATAACAAGTATTGGAGAGAGTACAAGTCACATTGTACTTCAAGATCCAAAAAACAAACAACTATTGGAATATGGTGGTCTAGACATTTTTATTTAGACTCTCTGAACACATTTCGAGGCTACAACTTTATACTATAGGAGTATTGATGAGCTTATAAGTGTCCATTATGAAATCGTACTATAAAAACTCTAACATGGATCTCGGCACTGAGCAAGATTCATTTTTAACGATTTACATGGATATTAATATAAAATCAAATAATTTACTCATCATGTCCTCTACTTCATAAGTTAAAGGAAAACCATTCTCAATGGCTTAATTTACTCCTTCTCATCTCGGCTAATAAGACATTACCAATGAAGAGATAGAATTTCAAGCATCTCAATGGACTTACAGACAACAAAATAATGGTCTACATCTATGAAAATGAAAACACATGTATAAGATCATGTATTCATTAAATCTCATACTCCATTATTTTGAAGACAAATTCCAGTCACCAAAGGTTATAAGTTCACAGACTTTACCTGCTGACCATTATCTCTGGAATCCTCAAGGTATTCCCATGCATATCTTTTTAATTACATCTCTATCAAGAAATGTAGTCTCATGTCCATTTAGATATAATTCTAAATCTCAAATGTCCATAATAACCAAGATAGTATAATGAACAAAAAAAATTAATATCACCACTAGCAAATAAGTTTGTCTCAAGATATATATACACACGTATATATATATATATATATAGGGTCAAGATCTAATACATACCCTATCTAAGATAAGATATAAGACCCATTATACACCATTGGATCAATTAAATCCAACAGTCCAAAAATAATCCAGAAACATGCGGCAAAATGGGTTCTAATTCGCTCAAGGGGTATAATTGCCAATTTTTTCATTACACAGCATCATCCTCCCAAAAATAACGGCATAAAATCTTCCCTGAAATCTGTCCATTTGAAACTGCGAAAATCTCACCTACAATCTCTCGATTTGTTACCAAAATTGATTCAAAGAAGTTATAGAATCCTATTAAACCTATAATTCCATCGATTATCACCACAAAAAAATTCTGAAACTCTAAAAAATTTCTGGAAATCGAGATTGCAAACCCTCTGAAAATAGTGATTTTTTCAATAGTGATTTGAACACATTATACATCATATTATATTACATTATACATCATATTATATTACATTATACACTATCATATAAGTCATTATACAGTGAATACAATAGCTAATTAATCCATTATATAATAGTTAATAATCAAATATACAGTAAATATAAACAAGGTAAAGTACGAAAATAATGGAAATAAATAAAAATAAAAATAAAAATCCGACTGAAAACGTAAAAACGCGAAAAAACCTATTAAAACGATGGAATTTAGGCCCGAGAGGGTGGTGCTCAGCATACTTATGATAAGTATCTGAGTTGTTTTTAAAACGACGTTTCCTACAAGATTGAAGTAGAGCTTGGGACCAAATTCCAAAAACAGTTTTTGCAGTGTATAATGGTTTATGTTGTAGTGTATAATAATGAATCTAATCTATAATCTGTTATACCATTCTATATAGTTGTGTATAAAATTCACAGTGTATAATGGTTTGTATTGTAGTGTATAATAATAAATCTAATCTATAATTTGTTATACTATTCTATAAAATAAGATTTATAAGTTGAATCCATAAAGAAGAAGATAACACTTGCTATAAGTTCCTGTGTTAATAATATGATTTTTGTGTAATGCATATACATCATATATATTGATGTGTATTTTGATAAGTTACATATATGCACGCTTGCATAATATGCCTACACTTTTTTCAAAATTAATAGAAATTGCTGTCTTATACCACCAATGAATGCCTGATAGCTGTTCACCCATCAAAACACGTCAAATAAATTCTATTAGTGAAGAAAAACAATGGTTTGTGGGAGACTTCCAATGGTTTGTATTGTAGTATATAATAATAAATCTAATCTATAATTTATTATACCATTTTATATAGTTGTGTATAAAATTCACAGTGTATAATGGTTTGTATTATAGTGTATAATAGTTTGTATTGTAGTGTATAATAATGAATCTAATCTACAATCTGTTATACCATTCTATATAGTTGTGTATAAAAATTCACAGTGTATAATGGTTTATATTGTAGTGTATAATGGTTTGTATTGTAGTGTATAATGGTTTGTTATTGTAGTGTATAATGGTCCATTACAGAGAAATAAAGAGAAACTCATTTGTTCAAATTCACTCTATCTATTACATTAGATCAGTTGCTTAATGATGATTTGCAGACTCATAATTGATAACAGAAGAAGAATTCAGAAAAAATTGAATTGAAAACAGAAGAAGATGATGAATAGGGATTCGATTTCTGCATATCCTTCGATCTTTACAGCCCCGATCTCGAATTTTACTGAAAAACAATCGATTTGATGATGAATTGAACGGGAAAAAAACAATATCTCGTATCAATTTTGTTGGAAAACAACCGATTTGATGATGAATTGAACGGGTAAAACGATATCTCAAATCAATTTTACTGAAAAACAATCGATTTGATGATGAATTGAATGGGTAAAAAAATATCTCTTATCAATTTTGCTGATATATGTGATTATGGAAAGAATATAATGAAATCGGTTATGGCTCGTGAAACTGGAGATTTGATTTGATACTGTGTATTAAATTGAATCTGTTAGTTATAATTTAATGATTAAAATGCCCTTTACATAATTAAAACAAATTATTAAATCAGTTAAATGTGTTAAATGTAGACCTTGGGATCAAATTGAATCAAAGGCCTAGATTGGGTCTTATATCTTACTTAATGGCAAGGGATGTATTTGATCCATATCCTATATATATATATATATATATATATATATATATATATATATATATATACCATTTGCTACTGTGTGAGCTTTGTACCTCGAAATCTAAATATCAACATCTTAGTAGATTTTGAGAACACATAAAGTTCTCAATATCCTCACGTTTAATGTTGAACCAGAATCCAAACTTGGTTTGATTATATACAATTGGGTGACTACAACATATTTATAACACTATAACTAACAGAAACTATGCAACTCAAATCTTTAAACCATGTGAAAGTCAAAATACCACGTTTGGGCTACGACCTTACCTCGAGGGCAATTGCTGCCACACATATAACTATCCCCTCCTTAGCATTTGTCACGAGTTATTGGCGTCACACATGTTTATAGATTTAGTAATTCCTACAAATACTCTTTCATTGCATTAATTCAATTTTCTCAGATAATAGAATAAGACGAAGTCTTACTATATTAGACTCTATCTAATCTTCCGAAGAATATTTTGTGTTTGCACAAAATTTAGATTCAATTAACTTGATCACTACGATAAATTTGCTCCCACTCAAATTCGGGAACACGATTCTCATAAGTGATCTATAAGTCACATAGCCACTATTAGAATCAGTAAATTTAAGCAAATATCACACAATTATGATTCGAGTTTTGTTAATCACTTTGGTAACTATGCTCCCACTCAAATTCGGGAACACAATTCTCTTAAGTGATCTATAAGGCACAAATCCACTATACGAATCATTAAACCTGACTTGAGGTTTAGCAATTTCAAGATTCTTCATCCAAATAAAAAATTCTCTGGACATTCTGTGATTTACTAATTTTCCACCTCATCATGTTCACTTAGAACACGTACACCTTATATCATTTGCGTATCTCCAAGATACAGATACATTGTCCCTTTGAATTTAACCTCTCAATTTGATTCTCTCATAATTTTCAAAGAAACATTATAACGTTTCATATCATGAGAAATCAAACTAGACAAGATCAATGTATGTAAAGGAGTAATGGGATACGAGGTTCATTTTTCCAACCTCCATATTAATTAAATCACAGAAGTCTAACAAAATTAACTGCAATGAAAGATCAACTTATTCATCCCCGAATTGTCACATGTAATTTACCACAGGTTGACGAGTAACTACGAAAGTTATTCAGAGAGTTTCTCTTACTAGCTTAGTGTCTTACTTCATTGTGACTTAACCAAGTATGCCAAAAAAAAAAAAAAAATGCACACATAGTTGTTCACTTTACTTAATGAACACATATTGATTATGATCGAATAATCAATGTGCCATGGTCACAATTTACCCTCAAACCATTCAAGAAGAAATAAATCTAGCACCACTTTGTGTATCTATTCTATAGATAGTAACTAAGTCAAAAACTCAAATCCAAGAGTAGTACAATTTCAGGAGAACAATTCAAAAGACCGACTTCAATAATCCTTTTATAATTTCAAACGCTTTTTAATTGGTTTCACATAACCATAAACCTAAATATACATAGGACAAGATTTAGAAACTTAGTGCTTAATGTGTAAAATGCACTATATAAGCGTCTATAAGTGCTATGTTTTAAACTCAGCGCATACTCGAGTAAATTAATCAACCGTGTGTCAATTGTTTCAACTCATGGTATACACAAGTGAAATTGACCAACTGTATGTCAATTATGGCACTTATAACCTTATAGTCCACTTCTACTCTCATTAGTGGTTAAGGTTGTTCTCCCTAGATTCATCATATGTCTCTTTCATGACTTTTCCTTTGTTCTAATCTCGTTTACTGTAAGAATCTCAAATTCTCTTTAAAACAGATCAGCCACAAGGTCCTAAGTGATTATCATAGAACCACTAAGCCTTTTATGTACAAAACACAAAATGGCTAACACCGACTATGAAAGTCTTTTTCACAAATAAAAGACTTGATCTTTAGATGTCTTCATTATTAAAAAGAGACTGTACAAAACTTGAACTCATCACTTCTCATAAGAGAAGTCGTTGTTTGTTGACTTTAATTTCTAATAGTATTTGGAATTACCCTCAAAAAGCAACTCATTGTTCTCTTATTTCGGGTATGTTTTTAATCATCAAATACTAAAGTCAACAATCTTAATTCAGTTGAATTGTACGAATGTATTACTCATTTGGTCCGCATGTAGATCAAGAGTATGATTTCTCATTCGCATATGAGATCATATATCATACAATCAACAAAGACATCATAAGCAGTAGACCTTGTTTTTTGCCTATGATAAACTCATTGATCTTTTATATTGAGTAGGAAGACTCACTTTAAGTCTTACATGACTTGGTTATTGCCCTCTAGAGCATCTAATTCAATTTTACATATTTCAAAATATTATGACACAACGTGTCACAATTTCTACTAATTAGTACTCATCTAGTACTACTTTAACATCTCAGTACTCATTTGAGATTTTTGGTTGCCATGGTCATACTAGAGATATCATACATGCCCATCTATACAACATTGATTTCGTACTAAGCAAATTAACATTTATGACAATTCACCATAATGTACAGATTTGAAAGGTCATGTAGTGCCCAATCATCATCCGTGTCAAAATGTTCATTATCACAAATTTAATTTCCTAGTAAAAAATCTCATAAAGTTCTAGGTAAATATCACTTGAACCAACCTTAGAACTCCCACTTAATATCATGATCAAATCATATCATAATATATATAAGAAAACACATCTTATCATACGCATGTAAGTCGTCAAAACTCAATGTTGTAAAGAAAACAACATATACATTTCATAAACATATGCACATGAGCTACATGTCAACAACTTTTCAAAGCAAAGAACGTATATACATGTGATTTACTAACTCAATGAGCTCTATGTATTTCTATACATACGAGAAACCATATTAACCATCCCATTCGAGAGTCTATCTCTAGGAGCGAATTTCAAAAGATGTCGAGGACCATTATTCATCCTCAAAGATAATAATTTTTTCGTCTTGAATTCGAGCTCTCTCTTTTTCCACACTTTATCCAATAAAGACTTCAAGAGACGTAGATCTCTATCTTTATTTTCAGTGTAAGTCCTATCAAATTCACCTCTCCAAAACTTAGTTAGAGAATTTCTCCATAATTCTCTTTCTCGGTCCGGACCACCAAATAAGGACCCAAATGAAGTAGCTCCTTGTACTTCATTTTCATTATCTTAAAATGTTCATGCAAAGAATGCTCGGGGCGCATTCTATAACGCCTCAGAAATTCTAACTTTGCCAAACGCACACGAGTCCTTCTCGCTCTAACTCCCCTCCAAAGGATGTTAAAAGTAAATTGGGATCTCGCTATCTATGAAAATGAAAAATTGGTATTCGATTGGGCACGAAACCAATCATAATACAATATATGATACAAATATTTTAACACTCTATAAAAAATTAATAATTGTGCTCCAACAATTTTAATTTAGGGAAAAACAATTCCAAATGCATTTAACAAAAAAAAAATGAGCATAATATTAAAAGTGTTCAAAACTCTTCATCTTGGTAGCCAAGGCATGAGAAATAATTTTAGAAAATTCATTAAAAAATCTCAGAATTTTTCTTGACCAAAAAATATTTTTCTATCATTTTTAATTTCAAAAATCAAAGAAAAATATTTTTTCTCACCGAAAAATATATTTTAAATATCAAAAAAATCCCAAAATAGATTTCAGACCATAAGGGAATTTTTTCGGCCAAAAATGGCCCCGGAAGTACCACGCACGCGCTCCCATGCACCACCTAGGCGCATGGGCGCGAGATCGCGCTTCCCTTTGTTTTCCTGCTTTGAAATTTGGCTACCCCCCTCCATTTTCGACTATGGCGAATCCAACGGTGGTCTCCGTTTTGTTTTTCAAGCAGTCTAAGGTAGAGAGTGGATTTCACTCTCCGTACGCGCGAGTGGGGCGGGAAAATGGTTACTGTTCATCGTCTCCTTCAAAATTTCAAGATTTTTAATTTCGCGACCACAACTTTGAGAGGCTATATCTCTCTCATTTCTAATCCATTTTGAACATGCGATATATGATTGAAAATCCCTTGAAACAAGAATTCTAACCATATAAAATTTACATAATTATAACCACAGAAAAGGGTTCAAAATTGAGTCTAAAAGTACTGAAAAAATCACCATAAAAATTCAATTGCTCATCAAATGTCAATCATGCTTATATATAACTTCATAAAATGTTTATACGTGGTCTAGGCATGCTACATTTCAAAAATTAAATCATATCATGAACATATCATAAAATCACCATGGATGAAGTCATATTTCATGCAAAAACGGGAAGCATGGTGAAGTATCATAACTAAGCATAAAACCATCACATTTTCGTGTGAAAGCAAGTTTGGAACACAACCAAACTCGCTCTGATACCAATGACAGAAATTGATCACATAAAACATACGATTTCAACATATAAAGACTTACAAAATGAGGATCTTCACTTGGTTGTTTCATAGCCTCTTTCATACGTTTTTGATGCTCCAATTCGTCCACAAACTCAATCAAAATGAGAGAGTTGTTTTCTACGATCCAAGTACTTCAAACCAGTGAATTTTCTTTGTCGAATTACACCAAAATATGACTTTTATTCCTTTGCATTTTACCCCTCATTTTGCTATGAAAATATGATGCTTGGATGTATATTTTCCATCCCTATTTTTAGATAATAATCAATTAGCCTATCCACATATGTGCTTACTTGGATGACCTCAAAAGTTGTATTTTATTATATATAGACTACTCAACCTCGATTCAATTTTGTTTGCTTAACAATCATACCAATTTGAATCACAAGTTTCAAACTCAATAAAATTATAAATAAGGTTTACCAATACCTTATTTAGCTCGGCTCAATTCGTTTAGACTCATGTCTTCAATATTATATATATGCTAAAAATGTGGAAATAAATACGTAATCACCATTTGTTTTAAGTCACTATAATTGATTTAGATTAGACAGTCAATCGTTTTAATAACGAACACGTAAAACCCACTTTTTATTTAGACCTAAATTGAAATTATTTTTTGTTGCTCAGTTTTGATGTGGTGAAAGTCCGTCTTTGGGACAAGTTGAGTAGTCCAATATCTTATGGGCCCATGTCCAATGATTTTATGGACTCAGATCCTTCTAGAAGATATTATATTCGGACATGCATAGCTGGGGGCCTTGACAGCCCGACTTGCACAGGAATGGCAGCGCTAATTATGGCAAGTTTGGAGACAAGATCTAATCAATCACAAAACCTTACCTTATATAGACCTGCGGAGATCAAGCTTGCGATTCTATGTCTTTACCATTTATACCCAATTGATTATAGCCCAATATAGATAGATTATGATTAATTCCTACTACTAAATGTATATTTAGTATAATTGACCTACCCTTTTTAACCCCCCATCAAATTCTTGTATAAATATCAACTATTACAATGAATAAAAGATCGAACTCTTTTACCTCAATGGACGTAGGTCTGATTTTGGACCAAACCAAGTATATCTTGTGTCTATTTTACATTAAATTCGTGCTTCATCCTATATTTTCACATACTATATTGCATATTCTTATTGATGTGAAACCCACACACATCAATTGGCACCGTCTGTGGAAAATCTGAGCAAAAAAGGCGTGAGGTAATCTTATTTTTTCGTAAAAATATTTTCTTTTTACCTTAACAATGTTTAATGGCAGAAGGAAACATCATGGAAATGGAAAATGGAGACGAAACTATTGCAAAGGAGAAGAAGGTGATGATATCCCCACCTAGAGATGAGCAGTCCACACCTAAGACAACGACGCACCTGGTGAGACATTTGGCGAACGACTTGCAAGATCCGATGGTAGGCAAATTACCGGAAGGCCCGATGGAGGGAAATAATGCTTCCCCTCAGAGTGTGATGAGCATGGATCTAATCATCCAAAGGCTAGAAGGAGTCATCGACAGAGTTGGCATTAAGGTAGTAGACTCTAAACTTCCAGGTGTGGCAGATCTTGCATGTAGGGACGATTTCGCGTTCCCTCCTCAAAAGGGAGATTCCAAAGCTGGAAATGTTAAGGTTAGGGGTATTGACAATGTCACCCCTAACACAAACTCGAGCAAGAGTGCTAAAAGGAAGGAAGAGGAAGGAGAGAAAGGGGGCACCGCGCCTTGAAAAAAGTACTTAACTCCAGAGGAACTTCACATTCGTCGTCTAAACTTGGAGGAGGAGGGTGATCTGGAAGGTTGGGTACCCCGACCTAGGCTAAAGAGAGAGCAAAAGTATGAGGAGAAACTACACCATCTGATGCAACACTCGCGTCGTGACATACCAACGACCTGCATAAACGTCAATGTCGGGTTCACGATAAACGTAACAAAGATCTAGAGGATGATGCTAGTAGTTTTGTGTCTGCCTGATCTGGTTGGGCAGACCTCGGCAGGATGGCTAAAGCAAAGGAAAAACTAGAGCAGATGAAGCTCATGGCAAAATGAATTGAAGAAATGGAACGTAAAATGGCAGGAGGCAAGATCCAAATGGATCGGGGGATTCCATCCTCGAAATCTATCATGAGGGAAGAATTGCCAAGAGACTTCAGGGTTCATTCTGTTGTACCCTATGAAGGGACGACGGATCCGGAGGATCATTTATATACTTTTCGAAATTATGCTTTTCATGCATAGGTATTCTATGCTATCAAATGCAAGGTCTTCTTGACCACGTTGGCTGAATTTGCTCAGCAATGGCTCAACCACCTTCCTAATAGATCCATTGGATCATTCTCGGAGTTGAGTTCAAAGTTCTTACATCAATTCGCTAGTAGCAAACGAAAAAACTCCTTTGAGTTTGTTCAACGTCAAACAAAGAGGTGATGAAAATCTTACGTGCATACAACAAGCGCTTCAATGCGGCTACACTGGAGGTACCATCTGCAACGCCCGACTTGAAAGTTAGTGATTTTACACAAGGTTTGAGGGAAGTAAATATCTTCAAATTACTCACCAAAAGGCTGGCCCTAGGCTTCGGTGAGCTGAGAAATACATGAACATGGAGGACACGCAAATCATGAGGCGATCTGAACGAAAGAAAGACAAACCAGAGGAGACAACCGCAATAAGACTCCCAGGAGTGGTTGGACATCTTATCCAGCCCCGATAGCCTTACCTGGACAAGGTAAGCACGCCATACATAGGCGTATACCCTTAAGGGGCAACTAGAGTGAACACCTAATGGTTGTAGAAGAAAAGAAGGTGGTACAACGGCCGGAAGGAGCAGATAAGGAACCTAAGAATCTGCCTAGTAACGTCTATTGCAGATACTATAGAGAATTCAGACATTACACCGATGACTGCCCGAAGCTCATCGAGGAAATCCAACATTTAGCTAGGATGGACTACTTGAAGAAATTCATGATACAAACCAATAATAGGAACAATTTGGTCCACTTTCGTAGGGGTGGTAGCTGGAGAGGTCGAGGAGGAAGATGGAAAGAGCGAGGAGGTGGTTGAACCAAACCTGCAGGGAGAGAAAACTTTCACCAGCCAATTAACAAGCAGCTCGCCCTGGAGGCAGCACATAAGGAGGTCAATAGCATTGATCGTGAGGTCATTTACATGATCTTAGGAGGATTAGCTGAGGAGGAATCTAAGAGGCAACTTAAGAAGCAGGTAACGTCTGTAGAGATTGCACCTGCATTCTTCATGAATGTCAGCCAAACCAGACCTAGACATGAAATTTGATTCTGACCTGAGGATGCACGAACTGTGTTGACACCTCACAATGACACATTTTTTATCACAGCTGTGATTCCAAATTATGAATTTTAAAGAATATTTATCGACAGCGGTAGCTCGGTAGATATCTTATTCTATCAAGCATATCAACAGATGAACCTGGGGGATGCTAGGCTGGAGTCGTTGAAAACTTCTCAATTTGGTTTCGCTGGTGAGGCAACATAAACTGTGGGACAAGTAGTATTACCTCTCTCCCTGGGAGGAGGATTCAACAAAGTAATAAAGTTGACTAGATTCTTAGTTGTGGATAACCCTTCAGATTACAACGTAATACTTGGCCGACCTGCACTGGTTTTGTTCGAAGAAGTGGTATCAATACCACATATGAAGATTAAATTTGCAGCACTCGATGGAGTAGGGGAGGTATTTGAAGATCAATGTCAATCCAAGAGATGTTATTTAGTTTCACTGAAGCAAGTAGAAAAGCCAACTGACGATAAAAAGTGCAAATCTGAAGTAGCGGCACTAGAAGGAAACAGAGTAGATAAAAAGTCAGTTTCATCACACGTCGAACCTGTAGGGGAGCTCATACGCATAGAGCTTATACCTAGAGACAAGGAAAAAACCATCAAGATTGGTTCTCACCTGAACCCCGACCTGAATAAAGTATTAATAACCATGCTAAGGGAGCATGCAAATGTGTTCTCATGGTCAGCTAATGACCTTGTAGGCATTGGCCCAATAGTTATACAACATCAACTCAGTGTATTTCCTGATGCAAAGCCGATCATCCAAAAAAAGAGACATTTCGGCCCGGAGAAGGACACTATAATCAAAGCAGAGATTAACAAGTTACTCAAAGCCAAGCATATTGCAGAAATTCAATTCCCGGAGTGGGTATCTAATGTAATCCTAGTACCAAAAGGAGGAACGAAATGGAGAATGTGTATCGATTTTCGTGATTTGAACAACACCTTCCCTAAAGATCATTTCCCCTACCTAAAATTGATCAGCTAGTAGACGCCACAGTTGTGTTCAAAATTTTGACCATCATGGATGCGCAGAGCGGGTATCATTAGATACCTCTAGATGTGGAAGACCAGATGAAGGTTAGCTTCATAACCTCCTTTGGTACATACAGCTACATAGTGATGCCCTTCGGTCTTAAAAATACTGGATCTACATATCAAAGACTGGTCGACATGATGTTCCGCAATCAGATCGGGAAAAATATTGAAGTATACATAGACGACATGGTAGTCATAAGCTGGACCTCCAGCACACAAGTGCAAGACCTGCAACAAAACTTTGAGACTCTTCAGAAGTATAAAATGAAGCTGAACCCAGTTAAATGCGCATTCGGGATCAAATGAGGGAAGTTCCTAGGTTATATGGTCACGTAGAAAGGCATAGAGGCTAATCCTGAGAAGATCAAAGCCATTCAAGATATGCAACCACCTAGAGATGTGAATGAGGTACAATGACTAAATGGAAAGATCACAGCCTTAAGCCGATTCATCTCCAAATTGGCGGAAATAAGCTTACCATTTTTCAAGTTATTACGAAAAGCAGACAACTTCAACTGGAGTGAAGAATGAACAAGCCTTCACAGAGCTAAAGAATACATGAACCAAATCCCTCTGCTTACTAAACCTGTGCAGGGTGAGCCACTGATGCTATACATAGATGTTGCTGACCAAGCTGTCAGCACCGTGCTAGTTCGGGAAGAAGGAAAAGTGGAGAAGCCTACGTACTACATCAGCAAAGTACTCTCAGATGCAGAATCAAGATATTCGGAGATTGAAAAAATTGCTTTTGGGTTGGTCATCACAGCACGAAGGTTAAAACCTTATTTTCTGACATTCAAGATAATTGTGAAAACAATCAACCACTCAAAACTGTGTTAGGGAAGATAGAAACATCTGGCTGATTTGTCAAGTGGGCTGTGGAGCTGGGAGAATTTGAGATAGAATACGCATTTTAAGCTGCAATCAAAGCGTAAGTCCTGGTAGATTTTGTCAATGAAATGACAAAACCTGCGTAGGTCAAGAAAGAAAATGACAAAGTTTGGCTCTTACATGTAGACGGTGCAGGTGTGGTACTCACCACATCTGAAGAAGATCAGCTGGAGTACACAATCAAGTTCAAATTCAATGCAAGCAATAACGAGGTGGAGTACGAAGCATTCATCATAGGACTCAAAATGGCCCTCAAAGGAGGGGCTAGGAATCTGATAGCTTATTTAGATTCACGGTTTGGACAAAGCAAATCAAAGGAACCTATGAAGCCAAGAAAGAAAGAATGAAATACCTGGAAACCATAGAGACATTGCAAAAGAACTTTAAAAAACTAGAGGTGCATCAGATACCGCGGTCCAAAAACATCAGAGCTAATTATCTATCAAAGCTGGGCAGCACAGTCACTGACTGCAAACAAGTCACATCACCATCCAGTTCGTATCTAGATCGGATACTGAGCAAAAGGTACTGCGATTTGTTGAAGGTGAGGACTGGAGAACCGAGATCATACAATATCTACCCCAAGGCATATTTTCAGAGGAGACGAACGCTTGACTATGTTTACAAACTAGAGCTACTAGATTCATCATGGTTGATGGTGTATTGTACAAAAAATCATTTGTACAACCACACCTGAGATGTGTATTATCGGAAGAAGAAGACTACGTGCTAAGAGAAATTCATGAAGGAGATTGCGACAGCCATATAGGAGGATCAACCTTAGTTGGAAAGACTTTGTCGGCTAGATATTTCTGGCCATCCCTGAAGGAGGATGCGACTAACCTGGTAAAGAAGTGTGAGCAATGTCAGCTACACACTAGCCTTATCCATCAACCTATAGAGGCGATGCGTTCCATAAGTGTTCCATGCCCCTTCACCAGGTGGGGCTATGGACATTGTAGGACCTTTTCCCATAACAAAGGCTCAAAAGAAATTTTTGTGGTACTCGTGGAATACTTCATTAAATGGGTGGAGGATGAAGCTCTAGCTAGAATCACGGAGGCAGAAGTCTTCAAGTTCTTTTGGAAGAACGTCGCTTGCAGATTCGGCATACCTAGAGAGATCGTAGCTGATAATAGAAGGCAGTTCAGTGGAGTCAAGCTGAGGAGATTGTGTGAAGAGCTAGGGATCTATTAGTGTTTCAGCGCAGTAGCTCATCCCCAATCCAATGGTCAGGTAGAGATTACCAATAGAATAATCGTACAAGGTCTGAAGATCCGGTATGTCTGCAACCTTTCTTGTCAATTACATGTCTCCTTGTATTTCATGATTAGCATGTTCAATCCCATAAAAAAATACATCACTAATATATTCACAGAAAATACCCAAACCTCGGTTAAATAGACTAGAGGAAGCGGGTAGAAATTGGGTTGAGGAACTACAATCAGTGTTGTGTTCTTGTCGGACCACCCCAAAGTCTATTACAGGAGAAATTTCTTTCCACTTGGTGTATAGAATAGAGGCAGTCATACATGTAGATGTCAGGGTTCAAACCCACCGAGTCAGATACTTTAAGCCGGAGCAGAACGAGGAGCGACTAAGGGAAGAGCAAGACTTGATCGACGAACACAGGGACAAAGCATACCTGAGTATAGAGCAATACACGCAAAGGATCATGCGGGCCTAGGGAGCAAAGGTGAAGGCCAGATCTCTACATATGGGCGATTGACACGCGAATTCCTAGCAAGTGTACTAGGTCGTGCAATGTAATAAAGTGGACTATTAGCCCGGGGTGTGTATCGTCTCCACAGGGACAATTGGATTTGATGCTCGTAATTGCTATATTATCTAACTCTAAGCTAAATCAAATTATAAGATGATAGATGATTATACTATGAAAATAATTAAAAACAACTATATGATAAACAAGGTAATAAATCGAATGGAAAGAGATGATTGGGTTATGATCCTACTATGTTCTATCCTATGCTCATGAACTTCTCAATTATCCGGATTCTTAGAATGTTCTTACTATGGAGAAACCCCCTAATGTATTTATTATTCAATTTCTTGAAATAACAAGCCTATACTAGTTAACAACTTCCTATATCTCTATAGCGAAGATTGAATTAACTAACATGCATTTAGATTCAAAGGAATTCCTTGTTTACGAAGATCCTACATTCAATCGGGTCATCTTATCACAAAAAGCCACACGACGCAATCGATTCTATCTCTAGTCAATTGTTACGTTATGATGTTTGATTTTTCGATCTGCCTTTATCTATCTCCTCTCGGTCTCAAGACAAATCATTATATCAAACACATGGTGATCATTCATGTGAAAGCATTAAGCATAAAATCAAACATGTAACAAGAATGTAATAAATCCGGAAATTAATGATTCATTAAACACAAAACATCACAAAGTATTCACAGAACCCAACCACAAAGATGCTTAGCTCATACTTACAACAACAAGTGATTCAACAATTCTATAAGACATGGTTGATACACAAATCAAAGAGAAAGAGTTGAATTACTCCCTATTACAAAGTTTGAATCCAAGCTTTGATGATGAAAATGATGATGATGATGACTCTTCAAGCTTTCTTAGGACTTCCCATGGCTTCCCCTTGGTGTTTTAGAGCATTTCTAGCCTTTAGGTAAGTGAAGAATGTCTTATAAAGACCAAAAACGGCGGATATAAAAAATAGGGCTCGGGAAAGTGGACCACGGTCTAATTTGGCACTGAATTTTCGGACCGCGGTCTTCTAACGTGAAATTCGCAGCTTTAGTATTTTGATCATAAATATCTCTACAAATGTCGGATTGAGGTGATTCAAGTTGCTACGCGAAGCTAAGACAAAACTCTACAATATTGGAGAAGAAACCTTAGTCGGATTCGGGTTGTAAGTTGATGAAAATCTCGTGTCTATATGAGCATTGTGTAAAATCTTTCATCAACTATCTTCTTTTGTTTCTTTCTTCAATTTCAAGCTCAAGTTGGATCTCCTTTCTCGTCTTTCATGCGTAAATCAACTTGTATCCTAGAAAACAAAATCTATGCCAATCAAAGCATTATGAGGGATAAAAAGTGATCAAAGTAACGATCAAATCATATTACAATGGGGCATAAAATACTGTAAAATATGGACTTATCAGCGATCTGGTGCTAAAGAGAGCGGATGCAATCCCTAATTAGGAGGGTCCATTCAAGTCAAAGTGCTAGCTGGAGGAGCATATGAGCTAGAGGACATCCAGGGAAAATCACTTCCTCGCCCACGGAACATGCAAAATCTGAAAAAGTTTTACATTTGATTATTTTTAATGTGCTTTATTATATGTTTTGATGTATCGAATCACAAAACTACTAATATTTTTTGTCGAAGTAATGATTGTGCTTTCAGATAATAAATAAGAATGTAATGACTTCTTTGCAAGGTCAGATGCAAAGCTCCGAAAATCTAGTAAGAATTTGTTTTTATGAGAAATATGGTATATTGTATATGTATTTATAAATTGATGTTTGAAATGTGAAGTAAGGGTAGTTGGTGGAATGGAGGTAGTCGGAAGACTAAGAATGTACAACCTGGGTAGGTAGCCGGGGTCCGTGATGCCAGGAGTAAAATTGATGGCGGACCCGAAGGCCCTATACCAAGAGGAGATAAGGAGGGACTGGGTGAGGAATCATCTTCGGGATGGTTCCAAGACCTATCCTAGGTAGACTGGGGTTTGGAGCGACAAGAAGAAAGGGGCAACCATAAGGTTGGAGAAAAAATATGGAGGGAAGGTATGGAAAAATGTGGGAAATAAGGAAGGATACCTGTTGTAGGGGCTGGCCACCTTAACCCGTTCAGGAAATTTGTTTACGGAGGGAAGAAAAAGGTGCAATAACGCAGGTGATAAATAGAAGTCTCCATGATTACATAATTGCGGTACAAGTCCCCACTATTGTATGCGTCTGTTGACGGGTGTTCGATCCCATGTACAAGTCTCCACGATTGCATAGTTGCGGTGCAAGTCCCCAAGATTGTACACGCCTGTTGATGGGTGTTCGATCCCATGTGCAAGTCTCCACGATTGCAAAAAAGTAAGGGTGTTTGATCCCAATGCAAGTCCCCACGATTGCATAGTTGTGGTGCAAGTCCCCATGATTGTACGAGCTTGTTGACGGGTGTTCGATCCCGTGTGCAAGTCTCCACGATTGCATAGTTGCGGTGCAAGTCCCCACGATTGAACACGCCTGTTGATGGGTGTTCGATCCCATGTGCAAGTCCCCACGATTGTACGCGCCTGTTGATGAGTGTTCGATCCCATGTGCAAGTCTCCACAATTGCAAAAAATAAGGGTGTTTTATCCCAATGCAAGTCCCCATGATTGCATAGTTGCGGTACAGGTCCCCATGATTGTACGCGCCTATTAATGGATGTTCGATCCCATGTGCAAGTCACCACTATTGCAAAAAGTAAGGGTGTTTGATCCCAGTGCAAGTCCCCACGATTGCATAGTTGCGGTGCAAGTCCTCACGATTGTGCACGCCTGTTGATGGGTGTTCGATCCCATCTACAAGTGTCCACGATTGCAAAAAGTAGGGGTGGTTGATTCCAAGGCAAGTCCCCATGATTGCATAGTGACAGTGCAAGTCCACATGATTGTACGTATCAAGAAGTTACTACGAATTGACGAATGATTTGAGGCAAGGACCCATGATAAAGCTGTAGCAATAGCTCAGTTCAGGTCTGGTGGTACTACCTGACATCTAACCAATTTATTTGATCTTGAAAGGAATAACTGGAATTTTTCTTGTATGACAAGCTCTGTAGGTATGGAACATGAAAGTGCTGAAGAAGTTATAGTTGTATTATTTATTTAATTTCATTTTTGCGATCTATACCAAGGATATAATTTAAATATATGTGCGTGAGAGAGTAACTTGCTTCCTTAAAGGGAATCAGAATTTTTCATGTCTTCTTAAATTTTATGAAGTAGAGCAGGTAAGATCAAAACCTAAGAAGGATCATACGACACAGGTAAGCATTTTTCTATGCAAGTCAAATAGCACACTAAATGAGTATAAATAAGCATCATAATAGTAGATTTAAAAACCAAATAGCTTCCTGCCCCAACCAGGAGCAGGTCTGGCAAAAAGAAGCGAAAAACATAAACCTAAATTGTCTAAGGGCTACATATGCCCAAAACCAAACTAGCAAAAATATAAATTGTTTCAAAGGCTATATATGCCACCAAAAACTAGAAATTCTTAAATTGTTTTAGAAATTACTCAACGGGCTCATCCCTGATGACAGCAGCAGCAACATTGGTAGCATTAGGAGGGTCGGCCACACTTACAAGCTGGGCAACAACAACTTCATCAAGCTAACCTGCTGCAGGTGGGATGGCAGGATCTACAACAAGATAAACCTCTGGAGCGGCAACAGCAGCCTCTAGGGCAACTTCTGGATCTAATAAATTGTCAGGAACACCCTCGAGAGGATAACCCTTGGCCTAGAACTGAGCGGCACAACCATCAAAGCCTTTGACAAAGAAATCTATAGATTTATCATCGACCAGATCAGAAAATTCCTTGGAAGCAAGGAAATCAGCTTTGAACTTGGTAAGAAGCTCCTGACTCTTTGATAAGAGTCATTTTTACGTGTTTTTAAGCCCTTACGTTTATGTTTTAGATTCATTTATCGCTTGATTTATGCCACATATGCGTATAACCTATGTGCTTATTGAGTAAAGGTGGAAAATCGCTGTAATCGACGTTAAGTGCACAAAAACACAGTATTTCAGTATATTTTGAAATCGAATTTGAGGATATTTTCTTCTATAAAGTTGTACATTTCCGTCTTGGCTTCACATGGAAACTTGAATCATCCAAATCTGAGGTCCGTGAAGAAAGTTATGAAGAAAACACGATTGATGCGCTGAAAAATAAGAAAACGGTTAAGACTTCGCACTGTGGCACCTAGACGCCACCTTATCCGCGCCTAGGCGCCAGTAAACTTATTCCCCAAGCCACTTAGGCCACCTGGACCACGCCTAGGCGCCACTTAGGCCACGCTTGGGCGCCGGTACAGCGGTTTTGAAGGTATAAAGGCCAAAAATGAAAGGAAAAGAGAAGGGGGGGGGGGGTTCGAATTCTAAAGGAATTTTGGGGATTTCTTGGGATTGGGACCTCATTTTTCATCACTTTAGAAGTGCAAAAGAGAAGGTAAAGACGAGATTCAAGCCTCCAATTAAAGATTTGATCATCAATTCAACATAGGGATTTTCTTAGCTTTAGATTCATCTTTGTCTACAAACATGGATCTTATGCTTAGCTTCTTCCTTATGCATTTTATGAGCTAAATTGTTGAACTAGGGCCATGAGAAGGCCATGTTGTTAGTATTGTGATAATAAGATCGTTTTCCATTTCAATTCGTATATTGCTATGTGTTGTGATTTGTGGTTGAATACCTTACATATGCTTGATTACCATGTGTTTGATATCATGCCTAGGTGAATTATTTGGGAGAAAGTTGAATTAGGGTGCAAGAATTTCACAACATCACCGACCAAATAGGAATTGCCCTAGACATAGGTAAAGATTCCGGGTGAAGTCATTCGATTTTAATCGAGAAAGCTCTAACTCTTTAATGCATGCTTAGTGGTTAGATTTCCGGGTAGACATACTTAGGAAACCACCAATTAAGTATAGGAGTCTATCACGAGACATCGGTTATTCTTTACCTTAGGAGCTTTCACCATAGCAATGTATGTCTAATGAATTGGTAATGATCTTAGGATAGCAATACGCAACATGTGCCCGAACATGAGCCTTAGTCACCCATCCACCTTGGAAGTTTAATCCCTCTTTGCTCTCGTTTTAGTTCTTCTACCTTGTTGCTTAGTTAAATCTCTATTTTAATTCCTTTTCTTATTGTCAATCATAAACTAAAATTCAAGTCTCTGTGGTTCGACAACCCGGGCTTCTTTTTGTCCACTTTTATTACTGCACACGACTAGTGCACTCGCTACCAAAGCATGTTAGCTTCTAGTGTGTCACTCTTAGCAGAAGTAGGGAAGTTGGCTATATAGTTCTGGTGCTCCACATTGAGGACTTCCTTCAATTCCGCCTCCCTCTGTGTAGCCTGTGCAGCTAAGGCCACCTCCAGATCCATCTTTTCAGCCAGCAACTTCTAAAAATCTATGTTGAGATTCTTCAGGTCTTGGCGCAGACCCTTCTCCTTGGCTAACCAAGACTCATGTGATTTCTTCAGCTGCTCATGGACCTTGGAAAACTTCTTTTGTAGGTCATCCGCTTCAGTGTTCTAGTATTGGTCCGTCAAGGCATGGTCAGATAACATTGTGCACTATCATAAAAAATAGATAAAATATTATACTTGGAAATCATAAAAGCAAAGAAGCAAAAATTATACAAGGCTTACCTTGGGAAGATGAAGCAGCGCAGCCCTTGTCGCCTCGCGTGGAGTCAGGGGATCTAGGTAATGACGGTCAAGGGAGTTAGGCAACCTCTGAAGAAAATCTAACATCACAACAATATCATTACTCTTCAAAGCAAAAAGAGGAGTCAGATCTTGAGCTCTAGATCGGGTCCTGGAGGCCGGAGGATCTGTGGTCTTGAGCTGCAGGTCAGGCATAAGCTCCTTGATAGCTATGCCTGAGTTGCTACGTTTAGCTAGGTGAGTATCCAAAGGAGTCGCCGAAGCTGCAGGCCTTTTTCAGGAGGCTATCTCCAAGGCTAAGCCTGGGTCTTGGCGAGGATGGGATTGATTTTCCTGACATAGAGTAGGTGAGGACATAGCTGGAGACCGTGCCACCTGTGGTGGCACACTTAGAGGAGATGGTGGCAAAGGAGGCTCAGAAGCTGGAAGAGGCTTCTTCCTACGTTTGAAAGCATCCTTAGCTCGGGAGGTGATAAGATTCACTTTTACGTGTTTTTAAGTCCGTTGTGTTTATGTTTTAGATTCATTTACTGCCTAAATCTTGCCACATTTATGTTTAATCCATTTGTTAAGTGATTTCAGGCCTTAAAAGGATGCAAACGAAGAAAAGGGCAAAAGACAACGTAGAACATGAATCCAAGCCTGCTACCCGCGCCCAAGCGCCAGTTAAGAGGAAAGAAAGTTTAGCTCCTACTGACCGCGGCTAGGTGCCGTTCTCCTCGCGCCGACAACACCAGCCTGGGTGCTAATGAACTTCTTCCCCAAGATATGTACGACACATAGGCGGCGCCTAGGCTCCAATCTACCCGTGCCTAGGCGCCGCTGTAATCGTTTTTGAAGTGAATAAAAGCCAAACTTCAGCACTTGAGTGGCGGTTCGAATTTTGGAGTTTAGAAAGCATTATTTTGGATTTGGACCAGCCCATCATCATCTTTGAAAGGCAAGAAGGGGGATTTAGTTAGAGATTGAAGCTCCATGCAAGGATTCATCATCAATCAAGTCCAATTATGTAAGGGGGATTTTACTTGCTTTCATTACACTTTTATGTTCATAACTATGTATATGATTACTTTAGATCTTCTTAAGCTATTGATGATGAGCTAATTTTGTAGAACTAAGCCATGCGAAGGCCGAATTTATGAGTTCATATATATGAAGTGACCTTTCGTATTAATTCTACTATTGCTTTGCGTGTTAATTTTGTGCTTTTATTCCAATCATATGCTTGATCATCATATGCTTGTTATTTTGCCTAGTCTATTCATTCGTGAAAATATAGGTTAGGGTTCAAAGGAATTAACACATCATCCGTAACAAATGAGAAATTACCCCTAGAGATAGGTAGAGATTCCCGGGTGCTGTTAGCCGGATTTATTTGGGGAAATTCTAGAACATAAATGCGTGGTTATTGGTTAGATTCTCGGATAGACATATTTAGAGAGCTGTCAATTAATCATAGGATTATTATAGCCGAGACATCATGTAATAATTAATTAAGGAATTTCCACCAAAGTAATATGAGTCTAATAATTCGAAGAGTATCTCATATATATTGACGAGTAAATACGATTGTAGCATGTGCCTTAGTCTCTTTATCATACGTGAGGTTTAATCCATAGCTCGTTTCCCCTTCTGTTCTTCGTTTGTTTGATCAATTACTTGCACTTTACTTTTGTTTGTTTTCTTTAATCATAAACTAGAATAGCTAGTCCTTGAGGTTCGACAACCCGGACTTAGTCCGTTTCTATCACTACACACGACTAGTATACTTGCTACGAAGCACGTTATGTTCTAGCTTTTCAGGAGGCATCCATTAACTCTTCTGCAAAACAGACAAAAGCAAGCAACATTAAGGTACAAAAATATCAACCTGGAGGCCACACTATAAGCATATACAAAAATGCACATAAGTACTACCTAGAGTTTTACCCTGCAGATCCGCCCCAACAGGGCTGAAATTGATGTTGTATAACAAACGATCATCAACAAGCTTACCCACATGACGAGGAGTAAAATTCAGATAATGCACAAGCTGCTGGTGTATGAAGATAAATTTCGGGGAGGGTAAGGATTGGTGCCATCTATCTTCTCTAAAAATTCGCAACAAGAATCCTAAACCTCACCTGGAGACGGGGCAATGAAAAAATAATTGTACTTCCATTTCTTCTCGGTAGGATGGGTAGCCAAGAAGAAAGCCTGACCTCAGGAGGTAAGGTAAAAGACGCCACTATTTCTAGAGATAGAGCGAGGCAGAAACAAAGAGTAAAAATGTCGGTTGTGGCTGGATGACCGTGGTAGTGAAGTAGAACGGAAAAACCATCCATCATATGAATGCATTAGGAGCAAACTGGTTCAAAGAGATGTTATACCTTTTAGCTATTTCGATAAAGAGACGAGGAATGGGGAAATGCAAACCTGCCGAAGTTGGGCAATGCAAAGGCTGGTGTAACCCAAGGGAAGAAGATCAGACCTATCCTGTGCAGATGGGACCACGATTTGGTACCTCTCAGATATGCCATACGATTGGCGTATTTTTCGTCCCTGCTGTAAAGTAAAACGGGATTGCAGGGCTCCTACAACATCTAGGGCTCCAACTCGACTACCTCCTGGATTATCACCTTGCGAAGGGGAGGAGAGGATGGTGGTATTACGCCCATCGGACTCCGTATCAGAAGACTCGATATCGATAATTTTCTCACCCTTGGAAGCATGGGTGGTGCTATACGAATCACGCACAAAAGAAGTAATTTTCTCCTCAGAATTGGAGGCGGGCTCCAACAAATTGTGAGGCTCATCACGATTTTGGGAGTTGAAACCAGGGCTATTCGACATGATTACACATGAAAAGAAAAAATGACAAAGGCAAAGACAACAACATATTTTGGGATTTTTTCTCAAAAAACACAACACACAAACAAATACACAGACAAACAGAGCATAAGAAGGGGAGAAAAATGTGCAATACGTAGAAGTGGGACGACAGAATTGGAGTAACCGCTGCTGGAGACGATAAATTGCAAGGAGGAAGAAGGGAAGAGGTTTTCTGATTTTTAATTCCAAGCAAAAAGCTGGAATAAGGCAACAAAATTGATAGTTTTTGCAAGTTACCTTTTTTAAAAATTAAAAAATAAAATAACTTACAAGAAAAGAGGCGGGCTCTCTTCCCAGCCATACATGTGACGATCATCAACGCACACATAGGCGCAATCATGGAGGCACCAACTGATAAGGTCATTATGGTGGCGCAGCTTTCTCAGATTCCAAGTCAATAACTACAGAAGTATGGAGAAGTCCAATTGACCAGTCAACTCAAGATTAGGGTTTCTTCCAGAACTGCACAGGAAGGCTTCCAAAGCTCCACAGATCCGGTTGCTATAACTGGATAAATTAGAGATCCTTTCAGCATGTGTTCTTCGAAGAGTTTTTTTATCCATATTTAGGGAGTCTTATCAGCTCGGCCCATATCACTTATTTCTTTTCAACTCTTACAACTTGACTACGTCAAACTTTAGAGTTGGAATGGGGCACTATTGATATGGGTGGAAAACCGTCTTTGGGCCAAGTTGGATAGTACTCCAATACCTTATGGGCTCAAGCCCAATGATTTTATGGACTCGGATCCTTCTAGAAAATATTATATTTAAACATGCTTAGCTGGAGGCCCCGACAGCCCGACCTGCACAGGAATGACAGCGCTAATTATGGCAAGCCTGGAGACAAGATTTAATCAATCACAAAACCTTACCATATATAGACCTGTCGAGATCAAGCCTGCGATTCTATGTCTTTACCATTTATACCCGATTTAGTATAGCCAATATAGATAGATTATGATTAATTCCTACTACCAAATGTATATCTAGTATAGTTGACTTACCCTTTTCAACCCCCCCTCCCAATCAAATTCTTGTATAAATATCAACTCCTACAATGAATAAAGGATCAAACACTTTTACCCCCATGGACATAGGTCTGATTTTAGACCGAACCACATATATCTTGTGTCCATTTTACAATATATTCGTGCTTTATACTATATTTTCATATACTATATTGCATATTCTTATTGATTTGAAATCCACACACATCAAGTTTCATGAAATTTAATTTTGCTTCTCTAGAAAAAAATTGAAAATAAGCAGAAAATAAAAACATATCTATAAGTAGCTCTATCCACTTATTCTATTTTTTTTATGACCTTTTAACATGTTTTGCAAACAAACCAAACTTTAGCTTTTTCGTTACATTTACAACTCTTTTCAAAATTAATCACTTCTTTACTAGTACATATTTTTGCAAACAAGCTTTATATTTGGCTTTTCAACAATTTACTAAGAGTATCTGCAACTCATCATTTGCAATCTTGAAGTCTTTATTGTTGTGCGAATCACTATAGGTACTAAAAAATCAAGAACAATATACAATAACTTCTAAAAGAAAAGATTGTGAATCCTCACGGAAACATTTGAATTAAATCCAATTGACCCAATCCTCGTACTTATGGTTCCACTTTGTAATAAGTCTGAACCATTCTCTTAAGGGATAATTGCATAAGATCTCCCTTTGATAAGCGAAACCCGAGCCAAACTACCGCCAAACTACCCTATGTTACGTTTTTTGCGTAGCGCCCCCTTGTGTTCTATTTTATTTTGCATACTCTCTCTTTTTTGGGTTTTTTTTTCAATCATAAATGTCAGTTCGAATGCATTTTTGCCCTCTACATGTTTCTAGTAGATAAATAATTTAATTTGGGTTGGATCCAAAACATTTTTAATAAAAAAATACTAAAAAAACTCAAAAAAGGGCGAGTATGCAGAATAAAATAGAATACAAGGGGGCGCTATGCAAAAAAATAATACAGGATAGTTTGACGCAGGTTTCATTTATTACAGGAGGATCTTATGCAATTATACCTTCTCTTAATGCTCATCTTGATATTTTATCACTAAAATCACACCAATAAAACGTACGAAGTCATGCTTAAATTCAAAATTTTTGTGAAAATCAATTCAAACTCGACTTCTCTGACTCAAACTTAACTCGACTTTGTGAAACTCAATTGGGTCCAACATGCACTCGATCCTCACAAGTGAAGCTCCGCTCAAACACAATTCGAAGCTCCGAAATAGAACAACCTGAAATCAGACGACCCTTGTTAAGGTCAAGCTGAGGTTGATCTCAGTGTAGACCCTCTGACGATCAAGTCAGTAAGACTTATAGAATTGAGATCGCTAAATGTAAATGTGGAGTAATAAGTATCATGCCTCTATGTGATAAATGTGATGGTGTATTTATAGTTGCGAAGACCCTGTACAGATCATGGTGAGCCACTTGGCTTCATCTCAGATTGTCAGGTAAAGCTCATCGACGGTTGAGAATGTGGGTTAGCCGGGTTGGGTGGATCGGGTCAACCCGAACCCAAATCAAAAGACGTGGATTGAGGAGTTTTTGGTGGATATAATCAAATATAAAGGGTAAAATGGTCTAAGGGTCATTTTGACCCACATCAGACTCAAACTCAACTCGCCGTACCTATAACTTGTAAGCCATCCAAGTTGCCAAGAAATGATCAAGTTAACATAAAATCAATTTCTTAACTTATATGCCGAAAGTTCGGTGAAAACTTTTTCATTAACTTTGAACCAAGATGGCGTGAGCTTTTCTACTTTGATTTCTTGACCACCGCTTTCTAGCAACTAAATTTGAATGTAATTTGCCGACAGAGAAAGGACAACTCTCGACACAATGCCATATGAAATAAGAAAACTTTCGACATCTTAATGAACTAAAAGGGTTTTTTAAAATACTTTATGAGGTCATACGTCTTTAAGATATTTTAGGAGTTTAGAAGATGTTAGATCCTATTTAAAAATAAATTCTGAAGTATTTGGACAAAAAAAATACTATTAATTTTTTTTGATCTCATAAGATATTTGAGTATTTATTATTCATAAAATTTTCTAAAAGTTGGAATCCAACTATTGTGCTAACTAAATATTATATTATAAATTTGATAATTTTTTTCTATAATAATTGTGCCCACGTTTGTATATTTGTGTAAAGTAAAATTGTGGTGCATGTGTGTAAAATGTGATTGTATATTTGTGTATGTAACTATGTGGCGCGCGTGTGTAATATGTGAGCAGTGTGTGTATTGTGCATGTGTATGATTTGCTAAAGATTTAAGAAATAAGATGGAATCTTAAGGAATAAATTGGAGACTCCCAACTTAATTTTTGGAAGCTTATTTATAAGCTCATAACATCTTATTTTGGGAGCTTATCTTCTAAATTTGTTTTATCCAAACACTTTTAGAAAAATTATAAGCTCTCTAAAGTATGTTTTGAGGATTTACAATCTCACCCAAACACCCTCTTAAGTCAAACCTTGAATCTCAGTTCTTATTCGAATCTAACTTGGAATCTAAAGTTCATCCCATCTCACCAGGTTAATGGGACCAATTACGATCCTCAGATGTTAAAATCCAGAAACCAAAGTGCAAAAGCATGAAATGTGAAGAGAGGAATTTGGGAAGAAAAATGAATTGATCTCCATTTCTTTTATGAAAACTAAAATCTGAATTACAAGAGAGGAAAGTACACTGCTATCTACATATATATATATACAGCTCGACTAGCTTAACATTTAAGCCAACTTTCTTAACTAATTTACCCGCCTAATCTATTTACAAAAATGCCACTAACAAACTTCCTAACTAAACAAATCTTGTGCATCCACGTGTCAGCTGATATCTTCAAGTCTTTCAACATTCCCCCTCAAGTTGGAATTTGTAATAAATTGCAAACTCCTAACTTGCCAAGGAGGGAATCTAGCTGTGATCTTCCAAGGGATTTGGTAAACAAATCCGCAAGCTGAAATGCAGTGGGAACATGCTTTGGTTCAATCATTCCAGCTTGTAACTTTTCTCTTACAAGATGACAATCTATCTCTATGTGTTTAGTTCTTTCATGGTAAACCGGATTAGATGCAATATGCAATGCAGCTTGATTATCACAAGCCAATGCAACTGGTGTTAAATCATCAACCTTTAACTCCTTTAACAAATTCAGTAACCAAGTGATTTCACAACACTGAAGCCATTGCCCTATATTCAGATTCTGCAGAGGATCTAGAAACTGTAACTTGCTTCTTTGTTTTCCAAGAAATTAATGATTTCCCCAACTTAACACAGTAGTCTGTTACTGATCTTCTTGTCATTGGGCATGCTGCCCAATCAGCATCACAGAAAGCTTCCAACTTGAATGGAGTTTTAGCTAAAAAAAATAACCCTTGCCCCAGTGAACCTTTAACATACTTCAGGACTTTGTAAGCCATGTTAAGGTGAGGATCTCTAGGCTTTGACATAAATTGGCTAAAGATGTGAACAGGATATGCCAAGTCTAGTCTAGTGATGGTGAGATAAATCATCCTTCCAACCAATCTCCTATACATAGATGGATCATCTAACTCCTTCCCATCTGTATCATTCATTCTATGATTCTGCTCCATTGGAATAGAGCTAGCTTTGGCTGCTGATAATCCTGCATCATTAATGATGTCAAGTGCATATTTCTTTTGGTTTAAGTATATACCATCATTATCCCTCAGCACCTCAAATCCTAAAAAGTACTTGAGGTCACCTAAGTCTTTTATCTTAAACTTGTCATCTAGCATTTGTTTCAAATCTTGAATAACTCTCATGCTAGTACTTGTCATAACCACATCATCCACATATACTAGTAATGTTGTAAAGTCACTTTGATCTGTTCTAGTGAAAAGAGAATAATCACATTGGGATTGAGTGAAACCAGCAGCTAATAAAGTTTCCACTGCCTTGAAGCCTGTTTAAGGCCATACAAAGACTTGGTGAGTCTACAAACAGGTTGAGACATACATTCCCCCTTCATGACAAAGCCTAGAGGGAGCTGCATGTAGACTTCCTCAATGAGGTCTCCATGAAGAAAAGCATTGTTAACATTCAATTGTTGTAAAATCCATCCCTTAGAGGCAGCAACTGCCAAAAGAGTCCTAACAGTAGTCATCTTAGCAACAGGAGCAAAAGTGTCATGAAAGTCTAAACCTTCAGTTTGAGTGTACCCTTTAGCAACTAATCTAGCTTTGTACCTTTCCACAGAGCCATCAGAATGATACTTGACCTTAAAAATCCATCTGCAACCCACTGCCTTCTTTCCAGGGGGCAAACTGGTAATATACCAAGTGTTGTTGGCTTCAAGAGCCTCTATCTCAACAACCATGGCTTCTCTCCATTTAGGATGGGAATAAGCTTCATTCTATGTGTGGGGTTCTTTATGAAGGGCAGTGGAGTGGGAAAAGTGATTGAAAGAAGACCTGTCAGAAGAGTGGTTAGTAGACAAAGAAGATGCACAAACATAATCTTGCTGCCATATGGGTGGTTGTTTGTGTCTAGTAGAATGTCTAATGAGAGGTGGAGGGGAAGTAGAGAGAGATTCCCCCTCACTTGAAGAGTAAGAATTAGGAGCTGAAGGTGATGGAATAAGAGAATCAGAATTGGATGAGTCAAATTCAGTGGAATCAGATGGGAAAGGAAGAACAGAAGCATGTGTGGAAGAATTGAGTGAAAAGGGAAAGATGTGTTCAAGGAATTTAACATCTCTGCTAACATGAATTTTGTGAGAATGAAGATCATAGACTTTGTACCCTTTTTAGCCATGAGGGTAACCAAGGAAGACACAAGGGTTGGCTATGGGGTCAAACTTATCTCTTTGAGATGCAATAGTAGAGGTGTAGCAGAGGCAACCAAACACCTTGAGGTGTGAGTAATCAGGTGTAGTGTTAAAGAGAAGTTCAAAAGGGGATTTATTATGGAGAATAGAAGAAGGAATTTTGTTGATGAGATGAGTGGCTGTAAGCACACACTCTCCCCAGAAAGCAATGGGTAAAGAAGCTTGAAATCTGAGGGCTCTTGCCAATTCAAGTATGTGTCTATGCTTCCTTTCAGCCACACCATTCTGTTGGGGGGTGTGGACACAACTTGTTTAGTGAAGAATGCCTTTATGAGTGAAGAAAGTTTTGAGAGAATGATTCAAAAATTCAGTGCCATTATCTGTTCTGAAAGTCTTAATGGAAGAATTGAACTGAGTTTCAATCATTTTGTGAAAGTTTTGTAGCAATATAGGGACTTCACACTTAGTTTTCATGAGATAACACCAAGTAGTTCTGGTGTAATCATCTACAATGGTCAAAAAATATTTAAAACCAAGATGAGTGGGAGATTTATAGGGCCCCCACACATCACAGTGAACTAGATCAAAAGCTTGAACAGAAAACTGATCTCTTTTATTGAAAGGTAATCTGGATTGTCTTGCAAGAGGACAGCTAGAACAATCCATATGAGTTACATGTTTCAATTCAGGGATACATGAACAAGAAGTCTAAGTCTATCTGTAGGAATATAGCCTAGTCTTTTGTGCCACAATACAATTTTATTTGAAGACATAGAAGCTAAATTACGTATGATGGGCTGAGTGGTGATTTTAGGTGAAGCAGCAAGACAGTAGAGTCCATCTTTATGTTTACCAAGGTCCACAAGAGTTTTCTGCACATGGCCCTGCATCAAACATTGGTGAGAATTGAAAATGATAGAACATTATGTATCAGCAGATAATTTGCTAACAGAAATCAAGTTACGTTTAAAAGATGGAACAAAAAGAACATTATGGAGTGTGATATAAGGGCTTAGAGTGACATTGCCCATGTGAGTAACTGTGGTATGTGATCCATCAGGAAGATGCACAGAATGTGGTGATGATAGTAAGTATGGAGATTCAAGAATAGAAAAACAATATGTGATGTGGTCAGTTGCACCACTATTAATGATCCAGTTATTGACATTATGAGTAATGTTTAAGCAATGGCTTACACCTGCCAAATGATTTGTGGATTCAAAGGGAGATTGAATAGACTGTTTATTATGTAAGGTGAGAAATTGAGTTATTTGTTCATGTGTGAGTTGTGGTGAGGGTAGAAGAGAAGAGTTAGCAATACTGATTTGAGACTGAGTAGCAACAACAACACTGTTATAAGTGCCACTTGGCCCCCATAGAAATCTGGCTGTGTGGAACATTTGAGTGATTCAGAGGTCTTCCATAATTCACATTATTGCTTTGACTCTTCTGAAATCCTCCATTTGTCCTTTTTCCCTGGGTTTCCAATTTGGTGGATAACCATGTAACCTAAAACACTTAGCCTGTACATGACCTGTGGTTTGACAATGCTCACACCACAAAATTTTCTTGTTCCAATTCTGATTTCCTACTTGTTGATTTCCATGACTGGTAGAGTTCCAGTTTCTCTGACTCTGTGAGTTATTAGCCAATAATGCAGCAGTGTTATCATTCATAGATACAAAAGATGACATATCCATTTGCCTTTCTTCCTGCTGAAGCATACAATAAGCATCCTTAATGGATGGAAGGGGTTTCATCAGTAGTATTTGTCCCCTAACTGGTTTGAAATCATCATTTAACCCCATTAGGAACTGCATTAGTTTCTGTTGTTCTTACTGTTCTTCCCAAGCTTTCATCACACCATAATTGACATTCCCTCTACATACAGGCATTGTGATCATTGCATCTAATTCATCCCAAAGTTGCTTTAACTTTGTATAGTATGCTTCAATACTCATGTGATCTTGAATACAAGATGAAATTGACTTTCTAATTCCAAACACCCTGGATCCAGTGCTGTTGGAGAATCTCTTATGCATATTCATCCACATAACAGCAGTTGTGCTTCCATGTAAGATCGACTTTTCAATTTCCTTTGAAACTGAGTTTATCAGCCAAGAAATCACCATGTTGTTGACCTACTCCCATTGAGGTAAGCTCACATCTCCTTCTGGTGGTCTAGGTATGGATCCAGTCACAAAACCTAGCTTATTTTTACATGATAAAGCGATTTCCATGGATCTCTTCCATGGAATGTAATTGGAGGTTCCTTCCAATACCTGATTTACTAAGATCATGCCAGGCATATCTGAATTCTGCAGATTCAGATGCTGCTGCATATTTGAAAATGAACTTTCGCCCAATTGATTTGCAAACGCCATAATCGATCACAAATGAAAACCAGAAAAACAAAATGAAGATTTCACATACAAATTTCAGCAGAAATGGATCGGATTCTGCTCTGGTACCATGTTAAAATCCAGAAACCAAAGTGCAAAAGCATGAAATGTGAAGAGAGGAATTTGGGGAGAAAAATGAATTGATCTCCATTTCTTTTATGAAAACTAAAATCTGAATTACAAGAGAGGAAAGTACTGCTATCTACATATATATATACAGCTCGGCTAGCTTAACATTTAAGCCAACTTTCTTAACTAATTTACCCGTCTAATCTATTTACAAAAATGCCACTAACAAACTTCCTAACAAAACAAATCTTGTGCATCCACGTGTCAGCTGATATCTTCAAGTCTTTCAACATCAGATACTCGGTCAATATATCTCAATAAAGGTCGAAACTACAAATAGAAAAAATAATCACTAAAAAACTCACCTAAATGGGGCAAACGAGGGATTATTCATAGATTTTGGGTCTTCAACCAATTGAGATATTTACTAATGAAATAATCTGAGACTTCGACGTGGTTGTTCCTATAGGTTGAACAAATGAGTTCGACCTTTGTTAGAGTAGGTCTTGGGGCCGCAATTGCATCATGTCGTGAGATTCACCCCTTGAGGAGATTCCACCCTTGGTGTGAATTCAACCTAGGCCTCTTATGGAAGGCCTAGTGGTAAATTATGATATGAGGTAAAATGCCTCACAATAAGTTCAAACAAAAACAAGACAATGAGCCATGAAAGTGAAACCCCTTGAATCTAGGGCACCGGCATTTATAAGTCTCATTTCTATGTTTATATTTATTTTTACCAAAAAGGACTAATGTTCTTGTGGGGAATTTTCGAGTTCCCCTCCCTTTTATGTTGAACTTTCATTAAAATTATACATATAAGATTCAAGAAAGGCGTGAAATGATGGAGTACTTACTCCATTTACATCGACTTTGATGTGAATCAAGATGACAAAGCAAATGAGGTGGAAGAGCGTGACGTGGTAGCTTATGTGGCGAAGCCATGGCGAGTCTATTAGCGACGCGGGAAGAAGAAATTGGAGGGGAAGGCAGTGGCTGGAACAAATTGAATAGCAATTGAATTATTTACCTTACTTTATTATTTGCTTAGTAGTAGTAGTTTCCCTTTTTTAGGAGGTTTCCTTTTATAGTTAGGCGTCTGTTAGTATAAGTATGTCATTAGCGGTTCTTTTATGGATGTTGATTATTTTATCAATCGATTGAGCTTGGTAGCTGTGGGCAAGACTTTGTTCTTGATTAATTTATGATTATTTGAATTACCTCTATCAGACTTCCTAACCACGAGCCAAAAAGATGGAAAAGTACAAAAAGGATTCAAATATCTCGTAAATGAAACAATGAGTACAACTCCCTAAGTAATTCTGAAAGAATCTAAAAGATGGAAAGCTAGAGCTGTCGGATGGTCCCTATAAACCCCATCCCGCGCCTGCAATCCCCGAATTCAAATTAGCAATCCCATCTGTTCAATTTGAATCACCCAACGCCCAGTTTTTCCATAGTATCCTTCGTTGAATCCAGAAAATAGTAATTCTAGGTTCAAAAGTACAATTACAAATCACTTATGACTGCAACATCCCAAATATTGAAACTACATTTTGGAATCTGTTTTTCCAGTTTTCAATTCGAGTAAATCAGTTGAACATATAGTTATGTACCATAAGTAGATTAGTCATTAAGCTGAGACTAAGGCAAAGATTACTGATAATTTATTAAAAACTGCAATAAAAATATTTCACATTGACGGTGCATATAACATAACGATGAAAGGAACTGCCATAAAACCAGTATAATGATGAAAGGGACCTCCATAAAACCAGCACCAATCATTAATTATTATTGACGTGCTTTCAGGTAGCTGGTACGTAAAGATCACGTGAATAGAGCTTACAGGAGCAATATACTTGAAGTGATTATTCTGAACAATAGTTCATACTTTCCAATTGCCTCTTCAAAAGAGTAAATTTATTCTCACAGAACTGTGTTGGCTGAATTGATGCTCAAATAAGATGCTAAAATCAAAGAATTCGATGTCACTTGTATGTATTGCACTCCTAGATGCCCTGACACTGACACGATACTGACACGGGACATATCAATTCTTAAAAAAATTAATACATAGACACAGTTTAGACACGACTACCCATGTGTATTTTTTTTTCTCTCAATAGTTAGACACGGACACAGCGCACGTCCGAGACACTGCCGAGACACTGCACAGGATACTGACACGGGACATATCAATTCTTAAAAAAATTAATACATAGACACAGTTTAGACACGACTACCCATGTGTATTTTTTTTTCTCTCAATAGTTAGACACGGACAAAGCGCACGTCCAAAACACTGCACAGGATGATATTTCGGAGTGTCCGTGCATCATAGGTTGCGTTGAATGAAATATTTGCAAGAACAAATAGAGGAAAATACGACATGTACATATGTAAAATATACACAAGGGGCGTCAAACTGGTAGTTTTTACAGCTTCCGTATTTATGCAGCAGTTATATGCCTCTCTCTTAAAAAAGGCTATAAAGTGCATTTCATTCATTACAGCTATATTGAGGCCTTGTTATAAAAAGCTAATATATTGGGAACTTCAATTACACTTGTATTTGGTCAAACTAGATTCGCCCTAAATTTTTATCCACTACACATACTTTTAGAAATTACTCAGAATAGATTAATAGTTCATAAGTGGCTCGCCATATTTTCCATCTTGTAAATCATTGAATTGTGAATAAATCAAGTTTTTTAATTAAATCTACTTAAAGAAATTTACAACAAAACGATTTCAATTCCCAATTGATTTCCTCCTCCAAACGCTTGCCATCGAAGTTAGGACTTCTGGGCCATTCTATGCCACACCGGTACTAATGGTCCCGGTGTGGCATACACCATTGGATCCCCTAATAAGGGGGCATTTACTAAAATACCCCCAGATCCATTGATACCGGTGTGACATAGAATTTTCCAGGACTTCTCTATCAAATTCGATTGCAGTTTCTGTGTTTGTAAAATTTGATTTCAACTTTTTCTTAATATTTTTGAGGTGGTGAATGTGATAAGACCATCATAATTCTAATGGAATTTCCCCTTCTTTCTTGCTGCCCAAACTGTAGAGTGAATGAATCAGAACTGTAGAGGAATTATCCAGTGTTTCGAATAGACTTTTGACTCCTAACGTGGCGTAATGTGATTGGATGTAACATTGTACTCTAACTTTTATGTACTTGCGTGAGATTTGAACCAAAGTAATACGTGTCCAAAACCTGACTTCATAATATTGTTATTGGCCTGAGCTTCTTTAACAAGCCCGTTTGGTTAAGCAAAATGGTCTAGATCTCAGCTTGAAAAGCCCATTTAAATAAACAAAATGGTCTAGGCCTTGAGAAGGATAAAAATAGTGTGTTTTCTTGTGTTGAGAGCAGCCCATGGGCTGATAAGATATAGGGCCATGTGTTCCTAACTCGTGTACTTGTTCAAATTTGGATATCATCTAGCTGGACGGTTATAGCTTTATAGGGAGATCATTTGCTAAAAATGAGTTCTATTTCTTTATTATAAAATAATGTTTCGTTTTATATGGTTCAAGAGCTCTTTATAGCCTTCTATATTCAATATAGGCTATGTAAACAAATCAAGTCTAGTCAAATAACATATTGTTCAAATTAATTATTATCACTTCATAACTTGTGTTTGTAATTGGTTTGGTTGTTAATTTAATCGAGCTCAAACGAGTTTCAATCGAGTCAAACTGGAGTCTTTTTGTATATGCTTTATCATTTTTAATAATCGAGAGCGTGTCGAATTTCAAAATTTGTTGCACAAAATAAAAATTGTTCAAGTTCGATTTGTTATGTTATCATGCCTCATTATATTTTATTTAATTATTTTAATGATCGAGCTCAAGTTGAATATGTTATTTGTATGGCTGAGCCTTCTGCACAGTCTTTTGGTTTATTATATCTGAACAAACTTAAAAACACAATTACTAAAATAAAATAATTTAGCTACTAATTTAAAAGGAATTATTCAAAATGCAAAATGAAAAATATGAAAGTACACTGATTGAAGACAAGACCATGTTTGGTGGGTTGTGGTCTAGACGAGTTTTTTAACACTTTCAGTCGGATCTTTTTATTGTAATAAAGATCAACATTTGCCCCTCCCCCCCCCTCAATGGTTGTTTTTGGTGAAATTATCGATGAAGATTGACTGAGAGATCCGCCACAATTTTATAACTATATTATGTTACTTAAACTTGTTCAGTGGAAGTGATTTTTATCTAAAGATGTCTGTAAACAACAAATTTTAAAATCTTAATCAAACAAGAAAAAGTTGCACAAATAATTTTTATTGAATGAAAATAAAAAAAAAGTGGTTACAATCTCTAATTTATTCCTCTGATTCTTCACTTCAATAATTTGATCTTTGATGTGGAATTCATGAAGGAAATCTAGCACTTTGATTTTCCTTCAAAATTGACTTGATCTTTGAATAACGTTAATTTAAGAGATTCACGCCTTAATCTCAAATTTAATCGTTATTTTTTTATTATTTTGTTGGTGGATTCAACTCTTTGAACCTCCTCTAATTATGATTTAAATTTTACACCTTAATCACGAATCGCTATTATTTAATGAGTTTCGCCAAGTACGCCTTGAACTTCGTCTTGAACTTCTCAATGGTCACCAAGAACGCCTTGAATATCACCTTGAACTTCTTTGATGATTGCCAAAAGTGCCTTGAACACCGCTTTGATTGATACCAAATCGTCTTGATTGCCGCCTAGATTGACACCAAACTGCCTTGATTCTTCTTGAATTTGAGTAGAGAAAACTTTCAATACATTTCTTGATATCTCTCTCTTGCTCAAATTTTTGGTGTCTTGAATTCATGAATTTGAACCCCTCTTTATAGTTTTAGGGATAAGAATTTTTCCATAATTATTTGATGAGGTGGCGCAATTTGATTAGTCCTCAATTACTTGGTTGATAATTTATTTCCTTCACTTGAAAATATGATTTGAATTACCATATATTGGGGATTGAGACATAATTGATTGTCTTGGATATTTCAACACAAAATATTGCAATATTTGATTTGCTACCAAATAAGTGTTTTGTTTAATCTTGGAATTTAATTTAGATTTTCAAAATATAAAAAAATACATAAAAGACAGTAAATTTTTAGTGTCTACAGTGTCTAAGACCTATATTCTTATCTAGACATTGCAATGATATCCATCTGTATGCAACTTAAGCAATTGTTCATGCATCAGTTCGATTGCTTTTAATTTGAATGAACAAAGAGGAGCAATATTGCTTGCTTTATCTCTACCCTTATCCTAATATGACCTATGTATATTTGATTTTGCTCTTCATATAACATACCGTTGCAGTTTGCTCCACTATGTGCAACCTAAAAAACTTTCCAAACTATGCACCCATTCAACAAGCCATCTTAACTTCATTCATTATAATAACCAAAAACATTTGATTCAATCCATTTTATATTCATGTCCTGAAACCTTTCTCCAAGATGGAGGTTGGATTGGAATGATACTAAATTGAAATGAAAGATGCTACCAGAATTTAAATGAAAAGAAAAGAAGAAAGATATTTTAGCATAAAGAAAAACACCAATTAAATTAAACTACAATACAAAACTGACTTAGATAAGAAAAATGATTGCATGAGCCTCAAAAAGATCCTTACTATACTACGTAAAAAAATTTAGTATATATACCTATTATGTACTAAGGAGTACTTCGGTTACAACTTTAGACGTCCAGAAGGAAAGGGAAGAGAAGCTGACTGGTGTACTCAAAGATCAACTCAACCTGTATGTCCAAGGAAATAAAAAAGACTTTATTCGCCATGCTGAAGCTGAAGTATCAAGGCTTTCAAATGCTGGTAATTTATCATCAATTCGTTTCCTCAAACTTACTTGATTGCTTCTTATCTTCCAAATTTTGTTGTTCAGACCATGTTAACTAGTTGAACGCTTGAACCACGCCGACTCATTTTTTGGCACTTAGTTTAACTTGGTTTTTCTCTTGGTAGCCTCCACGTGAATTGTAAAACTTTTCCTTTCTGACCTTTGAGGAGATGATTTGTGTGCCATGTAATGTCAAATGTAATACAAGGAACTACAAATCCTCTAAGAAAAACAAATAAAAGTTTAGACTTTAACTTGCATACACAACAAAGACTTGAGCCGAAACTTATGTTAAAACCTAAGCAATTGTATGACTAAACTTTTCTCAAAAGGAATAGATGCAACATTCTTTGATCAAGGAGTTGTAGTTACTGAAAACTATGACATTAACCAAGCTAAGTGTGTAAGCGCCTTTAGTTTGTTGGAAGCATACAGATTTTCTTATTGAATACAATGGGTCCACAAATAAAAAAGCTTTCTGCATATTCAAAAGTAGGTTTTTAGCCTAGACAGACCGTTAGTGGAACTATGTTTTAAATCGTCTTTACTTGGATATGGAAATAATGGACTCTCACATTCCTCTTCCCTTGTTATTATGTTCTTCCATCACCGCTATGCTCCATCTTTAGAATGTATCTCTCCTTATAGACTTAAACGTTCTATCACAGCTTATGGTGTAGATATGCTGCCCACCATTGGCTACATATATGCAAGGCAGGTGACATAATTGAGGATTATTTAAGTAATTAGGCCTATTGGGCTTGGGTAATATTTTGGGGTGGATAGTTGATTCAACCCCCCAGGTGGAATCTACTATCACCTGCTGACTTGATATGTGGACCGGGCTGGAAATATATCATGGGCCGAGCCATTTGAAGCAAACAAAATTATGACCGTGATATAGCAGCCTATCAACCTTATGATCCCTTACCAAACACGCCCATAGATAATAAATAGCGCATATCTTAATTAGTGATTTGTTACACTAGTTCAAATCATTTCGAAAAATCCTGGGTTTTTTTTTTAAGGGACGGACAAAACATTTCAAGGCTCAATGTGGAACAATATGATCCAAAGGATGGCAGAGAAGGTTTCGCGGTTTGCGCCACCGCCGCCGAAGACTAAACAGCCAGAGAGTGGCATGCTTTCAATCTTTCGCTTGTTAGCCTCCGATCATAAGCTCTGGAAGATCATAATATTTATAGATAATAAATACCGCATACCTTAATTAGCAATTTGTTGCACTAGTTCAAATCATTTTGAACCCACTAGGGTTCTATTCTAATTGAATAACATTTTTTTCTTTAAGTCAATATATATATATATATACCAACCATAAACCCTGTTTTTCTTCTTTTTAGGGACAGACAGAACATTTCAAGGCTCAATGTGGAATAATATGATATGAAGGATGAAGGAGAAAGTTTTGCGGTTTGCGCCGCCGTTGCCGCCGCCGCCATAGATTGAACGGCCAGAGACTGGTATGGTTTCAGTCTTTCGCTTGTTAGAATGAATAACATTGATGCATGCCATAGGAGCACCACCAGTAGAGATAGCTCGTCTTGTAGAGATTGAGAGTATCTGAATGAGGATGATTACTATGATGAAGATGACAACGATAAATAAATTATGTCGCCTAGTAAATTTTAATGGAGTAGGGACCTAACTTACATATCACAATCTTTTGCTTTCCAACAACTTAGGCTATTTTTCCTTCCACATAATAAGTTGAATGGATTTTCCTTTTTTTCTTTCAATTTAGTATTTTATAGCAATTGGCTCAAGTTATTACCTTTGAATTTTTTCATAGCAGCTGGTAAGTCACAACTTATTCTTCGTTGGTGCATTGATGCTAAGACTGAGGTTGAAATTAAAGAGTCAATAACAAATAGATGTTACTAAATCAAAATTATGTGTTTCCTTGGTTAGGACATAGAAAAGTGAAGCTTTTGTTCAAATCAAATAAAATATGAACAGAAGCACTCTTGTCCCCTTAATGCCTTCCAACAAATTTGTTGAACCTACAGATTAAGATATTTTGACTTCAACAAAATCAATTGAATGGTTTTTTTTTCTTCTTCTTTCAATATAGTATTTTATAGCAACTGACTCAAGTTGGAATGACCTTTGAATTGTTTTAGAGAAGTTGGTAAACCACAACTTATTTATCGTTAATGCATGATGCTAAGGCTTTTGCTAGAAAGATAGTATGAAGTTGCAATAATTTCATTATTCTTCGTGTGGGATATTAAAATTTTGAAGAGATCAAAAGCCTAATAAATTTGACGAAGTAGGGAACCTAACCTATATATCGATCATTTGCCTTCCAACAAATTAGTTGAACTTGCGGATTAGGATATTTTGCCTTCCTCAAAATTCCTCAACATCAGTTGAATAGATTTTCTTTTTCTTCTTTCAATTATAATATTTTATAGCAATTGGCTCAAATTGTAATGACCTTTGATTTTATTTTTTTATAGAAGTTGGTAAGTCATGTTTTTATTAAGTGTGTTAATAGGGCTATTACCAAGAGCATCTTTTTTATTAATTTTATTGTGAAAATGAAATGATATTTTTTATTAAATGTGGGAGATAAAGTGTATTTTTATTATTGAGTGTATTATTATGGAAATTGATAAACCTTAATTTGTTCCAATCTATAACATTTTGAGTTTACAATTAATGAGTTTACATTAAAAAGAATCATATTCATATATAAGTACATGAATAAGATGCAACACATAACATTACGTACCAGTTTCTCACTTGTAGATATGTTCATAATAGAAAATGTAGATATTTATATTTAAAGCTGCAGGGCGACATTCTTATTTACAAATCAATATCTTTATGATTTGTACAAAATTGGTCATTGTGATCTTCCCGTAAGTAATCATAAGTAATCAGATCTTCGTACTAGTTAAAATAAAAACAGCAAATTAACTACTGTTCTTTCGAAATAAATTACAAAATTTTACGAGGAAGAGGATTCTGGGAAGGATCTCAAATGTGGATGTCCGAGCGGAAAGAGTGTCCATGTCTCAAAAGTGCATCTGCACATGCGTTTCTTTCTCGGTAGATATGATGGAGATCGCACATCCAAGAGTATGCATATATAAGCTGTCGACAACATTGAATGAGATAACCCAAACGGTGAGGTTTAACATTGCCTCTGACAATAAGATCGACAACATTCTTCATGTCAATTTCCACATTCACCAGTGAAATCTTTTGTTTAAGTGCAAATTCTAGCCCTTGGTGTAGAGCCATCATCTTCAAATCATCCGTACATGATCTGTAGCTCAACTTCGAGTTGAATCCTCCTCGCCATCTACCAAACTCATCCCGAATGACATCTCCACCTGCTGCCATACCCACTGAAGTGAATACGCTAGCGTCAGTGTTGAGTTTCAACCATCCGAGTCGAGGTTTAACCCACACCGCATTGGCCGTATCACTGATATGCATTAATAGCATGATTAATTGCATACGATTAAACTAAAGAATGAATAATAGGTGTGGTGATAGACAACAAATTAGAAAAGGAAAAAGAAAAGGTGCAAACAAACTATTGTACAGTGACAGCATGCAACTTCTAACTAATTTTGAGAAATCACGTGACGAACTCTAGGAATGAAATAAGCATGCACGTATCGAAATAGCTAACGGTAGAATGTAGCATGAAATATTAATTGATAAAACAAAGAAATTATACATGAGATGGGACAGTGGTTGTATTTTTTAGAGAGTGTTGGATACATCCCATGTGTGCTAGCTGCTACTTTCAATGTGATGTGTAGGGGAGTTTCTTACTATGCTCCCGCTGAAGTTGCCAGAAGTTCTAGAGATCTGCTTTTATAGAAGCCCCATGTTGTGGTTATAGGTTCATACCTGGAGACTTCGTGGTGCGAGCACACTGTGCCAATCTGAATACACGTTTTATGCACTCATGGTGTCTCTTGAGCGCGTGTTTCAAAACTCATAATGACATACTTACACTTCGCAACCCCATTGTTTGTTTCACATACGGGGGAGAGTTTGATGTTGGAAAGTACTGTATTGGTGAAGAAATCGATGAGGGTGAGGATGACAGAAGTACCATCGTAGTGATGAAGACGTCGATGATGTTAATGAACACATTGAACTTGATGATGATGAATACGTTCAACCTAGCGAATGTTTGGACGATTGTGACGGTTTGATGGACAATGATGAGGCCAAAGGTGATTACGGATTCAATGACGGGATGGATAATGACAACCATGATCGGAACAACGGTGTATGCCATAAATGCACCACCAGTAGTGATAGCTCATCTAGTAGAGATCGAGAGTATCCGAATGAGAATGATTACTATGATGAAGATGACAACCATAAATAAATTATGTTGCCTAATAAATTTTCATGGAGTAGGGACCTAACTTACATATCACAATCTTTTGCCTTCCAACAACTTACAATATTTTTCCTTCCACATAATCAGTTGAATGAATTTTATTTTTCTTCTTTCAATTATAGTCAGTGGAACTATGTTTTAAATCATCTTGACTTGGCTATGGAAATTATGGACTCTCACATTCCTCTTCCCTTGTTATTATGTTCTTCCATCACCGCAATGCTCCATTTTTAGAATGTATCTCTCCTTATTGACTTAAATGTTCTATCACAGCTTATGGTGTGGATATGCTGAGCACCAGGGCTACATAGATGCAAGGCAGGCTGCATAACTAAGGATTATTTAAGTAATTAGGCCTATTGGGCTTGGGTGATATTTTGGGGGTGATAGTTGATTCAACCCCCCAGGTGAAATCTACTATCACCTGTTGGCTTGATATGTGGACTGGGCTGGAAATATATCATGGGCCGAGCCATTTGAAGCAAACAAAATTATGACCGTGATGCAGCAGCCTATCAACCTTATGATCCCCTACCAAACACACCCACAGATAATAAATAGCGCATATCTTAATTAGTGATTTGTTACACTAGTTCAAATCATTTCGAAAAATCCTGGGTTTTTTCTTTTTAGGGACGGACAAAACATTTCAAGGCTCAATGTGGAACAATATGATCTGAAGGATGGCAGAGAAGGTTTCGCGGTTTGCGCCACCGCCACTAAAGACTAAACGGCCGTAGAGTGGCATGCTCTCAATCTTTCGCTTGTTAGCCTCCGATCATAAGCTATGGAAGATCATAATATTTATAGATAATAAATAGTGCATACCTTAATTAGTAATTTGTTGCACTAGTTCAAATCATTTTGAACCCACTAGGGTTCTATTCTAATTGAATAACATTTTTTCTTTATGTCAATATATATATATATATATATAAAACAACCATAAACCCTGATTTTCTTCTTTTTAGGGACGGACAGAACATTTCAAGACTCAATGTGGAATAATATGATCTGAGGATGGAGGAGAAATTTTTGCGGTTTGCGCCGCCGTTGCCGCTGCCGCCGAATACTGAACGGCCAGAGACTGGTATGCTTTTAGTCTTTCGCTTGTTAGAATGAATAACAGCGATTCATGTCATAGGAGCACCACCAGTAGAGATAGCTCATCTTGTAGAGATTGAGAGTATCCGAATGAGGATGATTACTATGATGAAGATGACAATGATAAATAAATTATGTCGCCTAATAAATTTTGATGGAGTGGACCCAACTTACATATCACAATCTTTTGCTTTCCAACAACTTAGGCTATTTTGCCTTCCACATAATCAGTTGAATGGATTTTCATTTTTTCTTTCAATTTAGTATTTTATAGCAATTGGCTCAAGTTAGATTGATTACCTTTAAATTTTTTTATAGCAGTAGGTAAGTCACAACTTATTCTTCGTTGGTGCATTGATGCTAAGACCGAGGTTGAAATTAAAGAGTCAATAACAAATAGATGTTACTAAATCAAAATTATGTGTTTCCTTAGTTAGGACCTAAAAAAGTGAAACTTTTGTTTAAATCAAATAAAATATAAACACAAGCACTCTTATCCTCTTGATGCCTTCCAACAAATTTGTTGAACCTGTAGATTAGGATATTTTGGCTTCAACAAAATCAGTTGAATGTATTTTTTTTCTTCTTCTTTCAATTATAATTTTTTATAGCAACTGACTCAAGTTGGAATGACCTTTGAATTGTTTTAGAGAAGTTGGTAAGCCACAACTTATTTATCGTTAATGCATGATGCTAAGGCTTTTGCTAAAAAGATAGTATGAAGTTGCAATGATTTCATTATTCTTCGTGTGGGATACTAAAATTTTAAGAGATCAAAAGCCTAATAAATTTGACGAAGTAGGGAACCGAACCTATATATCCATCATTTGTCTTCCAACAAATTAGTTGAACTTGCGGATTAGGATATTCTGCCTTCCACAAAATTCCTCAACATCAGTTGAATAGATTTTCTTTTTCTTCTTTCAATTATAATATTTTATAGCAATTGGCTCAAATTGTAATGACCTTTGATTTTAATTTTTTATAGAAGTTGGTAAGTCATGTTTTTATTAAGGGTGTTAATAGGGCTATTACCAAGAGCATCTTTTTTATTAATTTTATTGTGAAAATGAAATGATATTTCTTATTAAATGTGGGAGATAAAGTGTATTTTTATTATTGAGTGTATTATTATGGAAATTGAAAAACCTTAATTTGTTCCAATCTATAACATTATGAGTTTACATTAAAAATTCATATTCATATATAAGTACATGAATAAGATGCAACATATAACATTATGTACCAGTTTCTCACTTGTAGATATGTTCATAATAGAAAATGTAGATATTTATATTTAAAGCTGCAAGGCGACATTCTTATTTACAAATCAATATCTCTATGAGTTGTACAAAATTGGTCATTGTGATAGTCAAAATAAAAGCAGCAAATTAATTACTGTTCTTTCGAAATAAATTACAAAATTTTACGAGGAAGAGGATTCTGGGAAGGATCACAAACGTGGATGCCCGAGCGGAAAGAGTGCCCATGTCTCAAAAGTGCATCCGCACATGCGTTTCTTTCTCGGTAGATATGATGGAGATCGCACATCCAAGAGTATGCATATTTAAGCTATCGACAACGTTGGATGAGATAACCCAAACGGTGAGCTTTTAACATTGCCTCTGACAATAAGATCGACAACATTCTTCATGTCAATTTCCACATTCAGCAATGAAATCTTTTGATTAAGTGCAAATTCTAGCCCTTGGTGTAGAGCCATCATCTCTGAATCATCCGTACATGATCCGTAGCTCAACTTCGAGCTACTCATCCCGAATGACATCTCCACCTGCTGCCGTACCAACTGCAGTGAATAGGCTAGCGTCAGTGTTGTGTTTCAACCATCCGGGTCGAGGTTTAACCCACACCGCATTGGCCCTATCACTTATATGCATTAATAGCATGATTAATTTCATACGATTAAACTAAAGAATGAATAACAGTTGTGGTGATAGACAACAAATTAGAAATTAGAGATCGAGAGTATCCGAATGAGAATGATTAATATGATGAAGATGACAACGATAAATAAATTACGTTGCCTAATAAATTTTCATGGAGTAGGGACCTAACTTACATATCACAATCTTTTGCCTTCCAACAACTTAGGATATTTTTCCTTCCACAAAATCAGTTGAATGGATTTTATTTTCTTCTTTCAATTATAGTATTTTATAGCAATTGGCTCAAGTTAGAATCTTTTGAATTTTTTTATACCAGCTGGTAAGTCACAACTTATTCTTCATTGGTGCATTGATGCTAAGACTGAGGTTGAGATTGAAGAGACGATAACAAATAGATGTTACTAAATCAAAATTTTGTGTTTCCTCGGTTAGGACCTAGGAAAGTGAAACTTTTGTTCAAATCAAATAAAATATGAACAAAAGCACTCTTGTCCCCTTGATACCTTCCAACAATTTTGTTGAACCTGCGTATTAGGATATTTTGGCTAAAACCAAATCAGTTGAATGGATTTTTTTTCTTCTTCTTTTAATTATAGTATTTTATAGCAACTGGCTCAAGTAGGAATGACCTTCAAATTTTTTAACAGAAGTTGGTAAGCCACAACTTATTTATCATTGATGCATTGATGCTAAGGCTTTTGCTAGAAAAATAGTCTGAACCTGCAATGATTTCATTATTATACGCGTGATATATTAAAAGTTTGAAGAGATTAAAAGCCTAAAAAATTTTGACAAAATAGGGAACCTAACCTATATATCGATCTTTTGCCTTCCAACAAATTAGTGGGTGCAAACAAACTATTGTACAGTGGCAACATGCAAATTCTAAGCAAACAAAGTGAACTTCTAATTAATTTTGAGAAATCACATGACAAACTCTAGGAATGAAATAAGCACGCATATATTGAAATAGCTAATGGTAGAATGTAGCATGAAATATTAATTGGTAAAACAAAGGAATTATATATGAGATGGGACAGTGGTTGTGTTTTTCAGAGAGTGTTGGATACATCCCATGTATGCAAGATGTTACTTTGAATGTGATGTGACAATGCCACATTTCATAACTTGTACTTGTTGTAACGTGAATATCGATATCAACAATTACTTTAAAGTGATATTGGGGTCATGGCCCAATAAGGGAGTTGCTGACTATGCTCCCACTGAAGATGCAAGAAAAACTAGGGATTCTTTTTTCAGATAAGCCCCATGTAGTTATGTATTCAAACCTGTAGACTTTGTGGTGCGAGCACACTGTACCAATCTGAACATACATTTTATACGCTCATGGTGTCTCATGAGCGCGTGTTTCGAAATTCATAATGACATACATACACTTCACAACCCCGTTGTTTTTTTCACATACGGGGGAGAGTTTGATGTTGGAAAGGACTGTATCGCTGAAGATATCGATGAGGGTGAGGATGACGAAGAGAAGTACTATCATAGTGATGAAGACGTCGATGATGTTGATGAACACATTAACCTTGATGAGGATGAAGACGTTGAACCTAGTGAATGTTTGGACGATTGAGACGGTTTGATGGATTACGGTGAGGCCAACGGTGATTACGAATTCAATGACGGGACGGATGATAATGACCTTGATTGGAACAGCGATGCAGGCCATAAATGCACATCTAGTAGAGATAGCTCGTCTAGTAGAGATCGAGAGTATCCGGATGAGGATGATTACTATGATGAAGTTGACAATGATAAATAAATTATGTTGCCTAATAAATTTTGATGGAGTAGGAAACCTAACATACGTATCACGATCTTTTGCTTTCCAACAACTTAGTATGTTTTTCCTTCCACATAATTAGTTGAAAGTTAGAATGATTATCTCAGATTTTTTTATAGCAGCTGGTAAGTCACAACTTATTCTTCGTTGATGCATTGATGCTAAGATTGAGGTTGAGATTAAAGAGTCAATAACAAATAGATGTTACTAAATCATATTTATGTGTTTCCTCGATTAGGACCTAGGAAAGTGTAACTTTTGTTCAAATCAAATAAAATATGAACAAAAACACTCTTGTCCCCTTGATATTTTACCTTCCAACAAATTTGTTGAACCTGCGGATTAGGATATTTAACTTCAACAAAATCAATTGAATGAATTTTCTTTTTCTTCTTTCAATTATCGTACTTTATAGCGACTGGATCAAGTTGGAATGACCTTTGAATTTTTTTATAGAAGTTGGTAAGCCACAATTTACTTATCGTTGATGCATTGATGCTAAGGATTTTGCTAGAAAGATAGTGTAAAGCTTCAATGATTTCATTATTCTTCGTGTGAGATATTAAAACTCTGAAAAGATCAAAAGCCTAATAAATTTTGACAAAGTAGGGAACCTAACCCATATATCAATCTTTTGTCTTCCAACAAATTAGTTGAACTTGCGGATTAGGATATTTTGCCTTCCACAAAATTTCTCAAAATCAGTTGAATAGATTTTCTTTTTCTTTTTTCAATAATAATATTTGATAGCAATTGGCTCAAATTGTATGACCTTTGATTTTATTTTTATAGAAGTTGACAGTCGTGTTTTTATTTAGGAAAATGCTTTCGTAACAGTCCGTAAGTCCCACTTAGACTTACAGACAATTATAAGCCACATGTTGCTGGGAAAGTGCGACTGGCAACCTATTGTTCCGGTTGCTCTTCCTAGTGCCCCACATTTTTATGTGAAACTTGATTTTGACCCAAAAAAGTTGTAAATAGTTCCCAAATCATCCGACAGTCCTTCAAAACGAGCACAACTCTATTTATGTACGGAGTTTTAATTTCATGAGCATTTTATTTAATATTTTTTAACTTGTAATAGGTTTTATTAACATAAAGGAAATAGATAATTGGATCAAAATTAAGATGTTGAAAAAATTGAGCGGTGGACGTCTTCTTACCAACTCTATCTCTATGTATAAATTTTGGTCAACTATAAAGTTAATGATAAAGGAAAAGGATTAAAATTTAAATAACTAAAATGCTATGTTCTTTTATATGTTAGATTAATTTCTAATTGCATAACTAATAATATATGATTCTAGTCCATGAAGATCTGAATCTTTGGCAAAGACACTCATATTTAGTAATCATGAATTTATCCTAACAAAAAAAAAGGGGAAAAAACAGAGTAAACATGATATAAAGTGGGGTTAGATAAATCCTAATTAATAAAGATTACTCATCTGCTATACTATATATCAAAGTCTTAATTCATAATAAAAATATTTAGAATTCAGATATAAATAACGCAATATAACGTTTTTAAATATAATATAATTTAGATATAAATAGAATAAGAGAATTTATGGCACTCCACGATATGTTAAACGCACTCCACATCTTTTTAAAGTAAATAAGTTGACAATAATACTCTCAATATATCATATAGAGTTTAGGGATGACAATGGGCGGATATGAGCCGGATATTGCAAGCCTTGAGACCCGCTCCGTTAATCATTTTTAATACCCGGACTTGTCCTCGACCCGGTCAATACCCGGACCTGCCCCGACCCCCGCTGATACCCGATGAGTCCGATTCCTACCCGGCAGACCTGACCGATTGATATATTTGGATTTTTTTTTTGTCTATCATGTTGTCACAAACGCATTCAAAATAAATAAAATAACATCGAATCAATGATTTAATGTAAACTGATCCAAAAATACATGTCATCAGGTACTTAAATGTAAATACATTCAAAACACGTACAAATTTCAAAAAATAATGTCATTTCTATTTTTTATATCAAACTCTTTTTTTTTTAATTTAAGAAGGAGGGAGATACCCTACATATCTAGCTCGATAAACCCGGGTTGATAGTTATAATTCTGAGCCATAAAGACTCTATCTAGCTCCATAAAGGAAGGGAGAGCCACAACTTGTGGCAGCCTGGATTCAAACCCAAGACCTCTCTTTTTTGAACTAACAGCTAGCTAAACTGATTGTATTTTTATTATTTTAGCCATTATTGTCAGCTATAAAATTAGTTTGTTAAATAAAATGATAAAGATTACACGTGGCATGTTAGAGTACTTTTGCCCATGTGATGAATTATAAATGAAAGTGGAGTGTTTTTATCGATATTTGGAGTACTTTTCTTAACTCTCATAAAGTAATTATGAAATTTAAATTTTCGCAAAATCAATGGTATTGATTGATCTCTTTGTCCTTATTACTGACTGTATTATTTTGATTTGCTTAATATAATGTTAAGAAGGTGCAATTAAACTTCATCTGATAATTATATTCTCCAAGATTCACTATGAGAATCTTTATCTTGAATTGGAGTTATAATAGAATTCTTGATTTCAACCATTTGATCAATTTAATATAATAGAGTTCTTTTATAATAAAATTCTTAGATTGTGGTCTTTTGGTGAACATAGGAGTTTGAGAGGTTTGCTTTTGCAATATTCAAAACCTGTGAGACACTTGGTGAGAATCGTTATCTTGAAACAGAGTTATAATAGAACTCTTGATTTCAACCACTAGATCAATATAATTTAATAGAGTTCTATTATAATAGAATTCTTAGATTGTGGTCTTTTGGTGAACATAGAAATTTGAAAGAATTCTTAGATTGTGGTCTTTTGGTGAACTTAGGAGTTTGAAAGGTTTTCTTCTGCAATATTAAAAAGCATGTGAGACACTCGGTAAGAGCTAATCTCACAGTTTCCTATGAGATTAGCATTGTTGTTTTTATTTAAAGGGTATTTGATGCTTTTCAAATTTAAGCATCATTTATCTATATTTAAATTCATAGATAAAAACTAATAATATCAAGAATCATTCTCCCCTCTAGCGAATTAGCCGAGTTTTTTTTATAGACATAAAATTTTCAGTTCTCATCAAACTATCCATTTCAACCACTTCTAAACAAGGTGCACAAGTGGTTTTCATCATGGGTTCATGTAAAAATGTCAATTTTATATTCATTAACATTCATCTATTTAAGATCATAGACCATCATTTTAATGGGAATTCTCTATTTCCTCTTGTGTCTTGGGCCTTTTTGTTTAACCCATATAATTCTTATTAAATCTTGATTATTTGTTTGGGTTGTTATATAATTTCCTTGGGCCTAAATACTACCACCTCAATTGTTATTTCATGAATCAATTCAGTCCAATGATCGATTATTTCATAGTAGCATCAGTGTTAATAATGGCTATTACCAAGAGCTTGTTCTTTTATTAATTGTATTTAATTGTCTTGTGAAAATGAAATGATACTTCTTATTAAAGGTGGAAGATAAGAAGGTATATTTTTGTTATTGAGTGTATTATTATGGAAATTGAAAAGGATGAAAGTGTGTATTTTGTGTACACCAAAAAAAGTGTTATTAATTAAGGACAAATTTGTCTTTTCACAATTGGAATAAACATCTAGATTATCCACACTTTTAATATAGTATAGATTATTTATGTTTAAAGCTTTTAGTTAAGTAATATCTATTAAAAATATAATGCAATATCTATTAACGATATTTATTAATAAAAAATTAATAATATTTATGTATGTGTTGGTTTTCTTTTGAGTCGAGCTCGGTCTACTCGTGTTCGAGCTCGATCTCCAAAAAATTAGCTCGACTTGTGTTTACCCCAAGACGGGGCTCTAAAGGAGGATATTGAATTTGAAAACACCTACCCCACAGGAATTTCATTACGAATGTCTAAATGACAAAATTATCCATGAACTATCGTCTTTAGCCCATGAGCATGTCACTAATGTGTCAACAAAATGCATCTATAAGATATCTCTAGTTCTACTTTAGGTGGAAAACAAAATATTTGATGAACAGCACATCAACTGCCAACTATTAATAAGGTGACCACACTGATCCTCTAAAAACGTTGGAATTTATGTCAATCCAAAATATCAATCTCACATTCCAGCATTATACAAAGTAAAAGGAGATGAAAATAAGACTAACAAAGTAACATGCAATTCAAGGGGAAAAAACAGCGACTCAAATAGCGTAGTTATCAAAACTTAAAAATATTAAAAATGGTTCGAAGCTTAATCCATAAAAAAATATGCAATCTTAAAAATATAATATCGGCCAATCACATCTTTACGACTGAAATCAAGAAACCAATAATATCATTTCAATCAATCAATTCGACCAACCAAAAATACCCATAAATATAATCAATCTAGCTTAATAAACAATTATACAACAAAAAAAATACCTCTTTGAATTATCGTCAGCCACATTCTCTGCATGCATTGCCTGCTTTCTTCTACAATTCATCCAATATTAATTATTAATTATTAAAATGCAATTACACCAAACAACAAAACAAAGCCTCGCGACTACAAGTAGTTTCTCTTCATCCTGTATTCTCTACGAGTCCGATCATTCTCCCAAGTGCGGCTATTTTCTGTATATTTCGTAACATCATACATCTTCCATAGCTTATGGTCGGAGGCTAACAAGCGAAAGATTGAAAGCACACCAATCTCCGGCCATTTAGTCTTAGGCGGCTGGAGACTAGAGCGTGTCATTTCGTAACATTGTACATCTTCCCACTGTCGTCGCCGTCGAAGACTAAATGGCCGGAGAGTGGTATGCTTTCAGTCTTTCACTTGTTAGCCTCCGGTTGTAAGCTATGGAAGATGTACGGTATTACGAAATATACAGAAAATAGTCGCATGTGGGCGAATGATTAGACTTGCAGAGAATACTGGACAAAGAGAGACTACTTGTGAGTCATGAGGTTTTGGTTTGTTATTTGGTTTAATTGCATTTTAATAATTAATAATTAATACTGGATGAATTGCAGGAGAAAGCACACAAAGCAAGCAGAGAGTGTGGCTGGCGATAATTCAAAGAGGTATTTTTTTTGGTTGTATGTATAGGTGATTTATTAAGCTAGATTGATTATATTTCTCGGTATTTTTAAGTTGGTCAAGTGATATATTTATTAATCTTGATTGATTGAAATGATTATTATTGATTTCTTGATTTGAGTCGTAAACATGTGATTGGTCGATATTATATTTTAAAGATTGTATATTTGTTTATGAATTAAGCTTCGAACCGTTTTTAATATTTTTAAGTTTTGATAACTACGCTATTTGAGTCGCAATTCCCCCCCCCCCCCCCCCCCCCCCGCTTTGAATTGCATGTTACTTTGTTAGTCTCATTTTCATCTCCTTTTACTTTGTAATAATGCTGGAATGTGAGATTGATATTTTGGATTGACATAAATTCCAACGTTTTTAGAGGATCAATGTGCTTACCTTATTAATAGTTAGCAATTGATATGTTGTTCATCAAATATTTTGTTTTGTACCTAAAGTTGAACAAGAGATATCTTATAGATGCATTTTGCTGACACATTAGTGACATGCTCATTGGCTAAAGACGATAGTTCATGGATAATTCTGACATTTAGACATTCGTAATGAAATTCCTATGGGGTAGGTGTTTTAAAATTCAATATCTTCCTTTCAGATCCCCGTCTTGGGGTGAACACAAGTTGAGCTCAGTTGAGCCAAATTTTTTGAGATCGAGCTCGGACACGAGTAGATCGAGCTCTACTCGAGAGAAAACCAACAGATACATAAATATTATTAATTTTTCATTAATATATATCGTTAATAGATATTGCATTATATTTTTAATAGATATTACTTAACAGAAAAACTTTAAACATAAATAATCTATACTATATTAAAAGTGTGGATAATATAGATGTTTCTTCCAATTGTGAAAAGACAAATATGTTCTTAATTAATAACACTTTTTTTTGGTACACCCCTTAACACAAAATACACACTTTTATCTTTTTAATTTTCATAATAATACACTCAATAATAAAAATACACCTTCTCATCTTCCACTTTTAATAAGAATCATCATTTCATTTTCACAATACAATTATAAACAATTAATAAAAAACATGCTCTTGGTAATAGCCCTTATTACGACCCTTAAATAAAAACACACTTACCAATTTCTATAAAAAAAAAAAATCAAAGGTCATTACAATTTGAGCCAATTGCTATAAAATACTATAATTGAAAGAAGAAAGATAAAATCTATTCAACTGATTTTGAGGAATTTTGTGGAAGGCAAAATATCCTAATCCGCAAGTTCAACTAATTTGTTGGAAGGCAAAAGATTGAGCTATGTAAGTTAGATCCCTACTCCATCAAAATATATTAAGCAACACAATTTATTTATCGTTGTCATCTTAATCATAGTAATCATCTTCATTCGGATACTCTCGATCTCTACTAGATGAAATATCTTTACTGGTGGTGCTCCTAAGGCATGCATCACTGTTCTAATCAAGGTTGTCATCATCCGTCCTATCATTGAATTTGTAATCACCGTTGTCTCATCGTGATCCATCAAACCATCGAAATCGTCCAAACATTCGCTAGGTTCAACGTCTTCATCCTCATCAAGGTCAATGTGTTCACACCATCGGCGTCTTCATCACTATGACGGTACTTCTCTTCGTCATCCTCACCCTCATCGATTTCTTCACCGATTCCTTTCCAACATCAAACTCTCTCCCCATATGTGATACAAACAATGGGGTTGTGAAGTGTAAGTATGTCATTATGAATTTCGATACACGTGCTCATGAGACACCATGAGTGCATAAAATGTATATTCAGATTGTCACAGTGTGCTCGCACCACAAAGTCTCCAAGTATGAACTCATAACCACAACATGGGGCTTCTTTCGAAAAACAGATCTCTAGAACTTCTTATATCTTCAGCAAAAGCATAGTAAGCAAATCTCCTATTGGTCCATGACCCCAATATCACTTTAAAGTAATTTTTGATGTCGATATTTGCATTACAACAACGACAAGTTGTGAAATGTGGCATTGTCACATCACCTTCAAAGTAGCAGCTAGCACACATGGGATGTATCCAACACTCTCTAAAAAATGCAACCACTGCCCCATCTTCAAACCAGTAAAACAAGAAGAACATGCTTTGTGGAGAAGGAAATTGTGGATAGCTGAATTCATGATTGCCGTGAGAAAAAATATATTAAAAGGTTAGGCTGGCAAGGGGAGTTAGAGAGAACAACTTGTAACTTAGAGTAATGGATGAATGTTGCATGTTTTAGACAACTTACTCTTATATTGCATCTCAAGAACCACTTGGAGAGTGGATGGGTTCAGACTTTTAATATCTCACACGAAGAATAATGAAATTGGTGTAACTTCAAACTATCTTTCTAGCAAAAGCCTTAGCATCAATGTACCAACGAATAATAAGTTGCGACTTCTTGAAAAGCTAAGAAAATGCTTTGGATAGACCATAAAAGGCCATTTCAATCAGAAAATACGTTTGAGATTGTGAGAACAAGTTTTTGGAGGCTACGATAAATCTCTCTGTAGTCAACTTATGCGGATAAGTTAACAAAAATGGCAAGCAATTATCTGACTATTGCTTCCCCTAACGTATGTATCATTTTTCAATTCATTTCCCTCAATGTCATAGCGGTGTTTGCATAAAGTGTGGCTTTATGACACAATATCACTTTGCTAGAAGTAGTAGGAAAAATATCAGATTTAGAAGTGTCTTTAGCTAAATTGATTATGAAGTAATTATCATATGCTGAACAAAAAATGTGAATTTGTTAATTATAAGACCCTACAAGTTCAAATTTCTTATGTACATAAGAAAATAGTAGAAGTTTGCAAAAAATTCCATAAAGTGTGTAGAACGTTGTAAAACCTTCATTTGTATTTTAGAAAAATCTAAATTTAGTAAGTGAGAATTAACTACAATCATTAGATCAAACCAATCTCTACTGTGTACTAAAGAGGTAGAGTGTTATAAGTATGAGCTAACATTTCATTTTGCAACTATGCAAGGCTTGTTTAGTTTAAGATGTTCATTCATCATATACTTTCACATGCAACGCATGTACTTTTTTGCTTGTATACTAAAATTTCTTACTAAAATTCCTTTGTTTTACCAATTAATATTTCATGCTACATTCTACCGTTAGCTATTTCAATATGTGCGTGATTATTTCATTCCTAGAGTTTGTCATGTGATTTCTCAATGTTAGAAGTTCACTTTGTTCACTTAGAAGTTGCATGGTGCCACTGTACAATAGTTTGTTTGCACCTTTTTTTTCCTTTTCTAATATTTTGTCTATCACCACAATTGTTATTCATTCTTTAGTTTAATCGTATGAAATTAATCATGCTATTAATGCATATCAGTGATAGAGCCAATGCGGTGTGGGTTAAACCTCGACCCGGATGGTTGTAACATAACACTGACTCTAGCGTATTCACTGCAACGGGTATGGCAGCAGGTGGAGATGTCATCTGAGATGAGTTTGGTAGATGGCGAGGAGGATTCAGCTCGAAGTTGAGCTATGGATCATGTACGGATGATTCAGAGATGATAGCTCTACACCAAGGGCTAGAATTTGCATTTAAACAAAAAGATTTCATTGCTGAATGTGGAAATTGACACGAAGAATTTTGTGCAATCTCCATTATATATGCAGTGAAATGTTCTTCAATATCATTGGGTGTTGGTATTTTATTTTCCATTAGCTTTTGCTTCAATATCACAACCAAATTGTCTTCTTTAGTTGTCCATTGGCGCTTTGTTTGGTTCAAGAAAATTGCAAGATAAATGAAAAGAAAAACCAAGAAAATCAATTTGTAATGCCCAATCATCTCTCACGCAGCCAACAACAAGCATGTCATATAGTTAGCATTTATCATTGACCATAAAAGGCATGATTGCACGAGCATGATTACTTTTTAATTATATGATAACTTCATTTAAGGTGCATTTTTGCTAACGTTTATCACGAATTAAGCATGCATGCCGTCTAAGCAAGCACGACGTCTAGCATTTATTGCTAGTTAAAAAAAAATTGACGTGCTTCCCAGGTGGTCACCCGTCTTCGAATTGCTCACGTCTGAGCACGCTTAACTTTAGAGTTTTGATTGAATTTGGTACACGAAAGCTTTCCACTAGTCACCGAGTCAATATATCTCATACCCTACGTGTTACTTACGTATCATTTATATGTCACGATGAATGTAAATATGTGACACCTAGAAAATATAATGCACAAACGTATAACACGTATTAAGCTAGCAGCTGCAAATAATTCATTGAATATAATAATATTAAACCTAAGCTAACAGCTGCAAATAATTCATTGAATATAATATTATTAAAATTTTACAAAGTCACCATTTAGTTTAGACCGCCTTAGAGGTCTTTAAAAACCTTCTGGAGAAGAATAAAAGCATGAACAAAAGGAAAAAGAAGGAAAGCGGAGAAGAGAGAAAAAGAAAAGAAAAGAAAGGAAAAATAAAATTCAAGGAAAAATAGGAAAGGAAGAGTAATAGGTAAACGGAGCTAGGCACATCAATGTGCTCGTTACAAGTAAGTGTTTTACCGATTGTTTCTTCAATTTAATTGGTGAATTTGGAATAATTATAGAGAATTGTATTTAGGTATGTTATATACCCTTTTTACAGATTATTGCACATCTAAAATTAGAAAGAAGTATCATTAACTAGCTTTGGTAGTGTCACCTTTTCTAGTTCATTGCAAAGGACTTAAGGTAAGTTGAAGTTCGTTTACTGCTTCATAAGAACCATATTATACATGTTTATGATGTTTTAAGATAATTGTTTGGAAATGAATGTTATTATTTGCCTATTGTGTAAAGTGTTGAGGTATATATGATATTGATGTTTTAAGATGATTACTTGGGAATGAATGTTATTTCTTGTTTATTGTGTATATATGATCATGATGCATGATGTTGATGCACACGTAAAGAAAATGATTTGAAAAAGTGAGGTATGGTATTTGATTGATGGTCGGGTAGGCACGGGACACGGGCGGGACCGGCGGACCCAAAAGACTGGTGGTGAATACCTTGAGGTGTAAAAGCCAAGATAGATAAAGCCACAATGTACTGGTGGTGAATACCTTGAGGCGTAAAAGCCGAGATAGATAAAGTCACGATGTATGAGAGAGCTAGCGGTTAATATCATAGGGCCGAAAGGTCGGTTATGAGAACCCCGTGATGCCTCTTTTATTGGCCAATTATTATGAACCGGTTCCGAAAATGAACGTCTATCACTATTGGTCGAATACGACACTTCGAGGGTACCCAAAAGGAAAGGATAAAAAGGAAAAAGAAAAGTTTTAACTGAACTATGCATTATTGGCTGTTGTATGTGATATGTGAAACATTATTTTTAAAAATATGAGCTTCTTCTTACTGAGCCATTAGCTCATTAGGTTCTTATGATGTAGGTGATGATTATGTTAATATGTGAAGGTTGCCCAAGTCTCCAGAGCGGTCAGACAGAGCTATGTTCATATGCCATGCTTCGAGCACTTTTGTACTCTGATGTTGATTTGTATAACCGCTCTGTTATGGTTTTGTAAACATAAGTATGTTAATACAGGGATGAAGATACTGGGTTTGATGTATATAAAAAAATGATTTGCTGTTATTTCTAAAGGGATATATTCTATTATTTTAGAAAACCATAACATTTCCAAGGAAGAAAATGGGTCATCGTCCCTTGGCCTGAACGTGTGGCTTATCTAAGTTACATGTAAGGGTCGGGTTTGGGTGTGTGACACAATTTCTTTTCCTTGAACCAAAACAAGATGTAAAAGCTATAATTAGAGTAAATATAGAGTAAATTTTATAGAAATATCTCCCATTTTCTTCTTCTTTTTTTTTTGGGTAATTGCAAATTAGTAGACTGTAACAATACACTACTATACCAATGTTTTAATTTAAAACATCATCATATTCACTAATCATTTTATTGTGAACTGAATTCATTGAAATCGATACATCATACACCATTGAATTAAAGTGATTGAGGTTTGAGGTAATCTGTGAACACCACCCCTCTTGCAATCAATATTCTTAGATGGACCGATTCCAATGGTCCACCAATGACTCATCCCATATTGGCTTAACCCACAGAATAACGAGATTTTATCCAAGGCTTGTTAGCCTAGTGGTACTGGTATAGCTTCCATTTTCATATGGAGGTCATAGGTTTAATTCCAAATTGTCACAAGTTGCAACTTTTCTCTCTTTGTTTGGAGTCTTACAGAATATGTATGCCCATGATTAAAAAACTATTAGCCCAGATTTGTCGGGTCAGAGCATCCCTTCGTCTAAACTTTAAAAAAAAAGGATCTATTGAGGAAAAATAAAAATGCCCTTAGTTGAGGGTGGAAGAGGGCCCAATATATTGAACGACAGGCCAGAAACTTACATACAAGACACAATTCAATAGTGGTCCAACAGAAAGTAATTGTCGTCTAGAAATTTTCCAACAATCAAAGACGCCAGCATATAATTACAAGGATTACAAACTAAACTTCAACGTTAATTGGCCCCATGTTCAATGATCTAGACAAATACTTAAACAATACAAACAATACTTAAAAATAACAGTCAAAAAACATTTTAAACAAACATTTCTTGTGAGGCAACCTTATCAGCCCTCACCCACAAACGATAATAAATTGCCAGTAATAACAATATATCAACTCCACTAAACATTAGGAGAAAAAAAATAACAAAGCAAAGGAAGCAATACAAACATTTGAGGACAATTTTAACGCCCCCCCCCCCCCCCCCCCCACCGATTCTAAAACTTTCACATGCCTCATGTAGCAGAGCCTCACATGTTAAACACTTAGCTCGTTTTCTTGTTTCTAATCTTCCTACCAGTCATTTGAAATGAGTTTCTACGATCCTAGGAGCCGATTTTTGAAATGTCTTTGCTTGATCAATTGTATTTCATGTGGCTTTTAACAAGCTGGCCAGCTGAAATGGCAGACTTTAGAGAGAGCTCTCCTGCTAACACTGAACCGGCAACAATGCTGGCTAGGGCCCGAGAATGGAGACTCTTTGCTTGCGCCCTTTACGCCAAGAAGGTTGAGGCAAGCAGATTGTGATGCTAATTGAGTTCCACTTCCAACAGTGCCAACCTAGAGAGTTATGCAAGAATGGGCTTTAATAGATGATTAAGAAAAAAAGTATACCATGTGAAAAGATTCATACTTTTTTCGAACTAAAGGATGAAATGAATATAAAATTATAAAATTGCAGACAACTTTGTGTTACAGCCAAGAAAAGTAACATCAAAATACATATCATTATTCAACTGTGTGGCCTTGAATTCATTCAAAACCCACTTTTCTCTAGCTTTGATTATATGGCAAAGTACTTAATTAAATTTCATGATCGTACTTAAATAGTTTATATCAAAAACAATATGTACTAGTCGGTAACATATACTCATGCATGTGCAAAACATAAAATTTGAGTTAAAGTTAATTTAATTTAAGTAAATAGCGATAAAGTAGACGAACAAATAGAAAAAGGAATAAGAAATGAGAAATAAAATTTAAAATTACATTTAAGAGAAAATATAAGAAAAAACTTTCCTATACCAGGTTTTATGGACTATGTGATTATCATTAAGCCACTTCACCAAAACTATTGAGGCGGCACACTATCAGTCACATGGTGCATAACACCTAATTTATAGAATAAAATTGCACTTGTCTCACCAAAACCGTTTGACAATCCAAAAGTAGTTCTTTTAGCCCTCTTCAATTCCATATAATAGTATAGATAGTTTAACAGTTTGAAGATAGAATGGGGTCTGAAATACCTTAGTGGATGGCATGGTGACAGAAACATGAAGACCTTTCCCATCATTAACAACCTCCATCATAGTAATACAGTGAGAGTGATATGCCATGTTGGCCAAGAATTACGTAATGTGAAGCTCATTTTCCTTATTTAATATTTTAGCATGTAATTAGTTTAATTTGTTTGATTAAGTCAAATTAATGTTAGTAGTGGGAGTAGATCACTTAGTTAGTGCCTTAGTGGTTAAGTGGTTGTTTCCTTATTCTTAGGATTTTTCTTGTATTTATCTTGGCAACTCCTGGTTGATGAAGTTTTCATTCTTCATTTTTGGGAGTGCTAGTCCACACTCATATTTTGGACTTAACAATTGGTACTTTCATCCACACGAACCATGGCCCCTCACCACGATGCCACCCCCGACCTCGTCCACCCTTCGCTCGATGAGCAAGTCACCCACCTCGCTGAAACTCTGCGTAATATGCAATCCCGAATTGACGCTAAGGAAACTGAATCACAATTGAGAGACTCAAGCACTGTCAAAAGGCATGAAAACTTAATCGCTCTCCTTACAAACATTCTGCCCCATCCTACATCCACCAACTCTGATCCCCTTTCCACCACGCCACAAAAAGCCTACCATGTCAGCTCCTCTTCAATAGCCCCTATTTCCACATGCCCCAAAACCCGCTGTTTGCTGGCCCGATAGACCTCAAAATTCCAAAAATAAGCCTATCTCCTTTCGATGGCACCAACCCACTCGATTGACTATTTCAAGCGATCAATATTTCTCCTACTACAATGTGTTAACGTCACAATGCATATCCCTCATATCCTTCTTCATGAAAGACCTGCCATTGAGTTGGTTTAAATGGATGCACATGAATAATCAACTCACATCTTGGGAGATGCTTACTCGTGAACTTGAAATCCGCTTTGGTCCCACATCCTATGAAAACCATCAAGCTGCTTTGTTTAAACTCCATCAACACGGTACCGTTTCTGATTACCAAACTTAATTTGAGGAATTATGTAATTATATTCATGGCATGACGCCCACAGCTATCCTCAATTGCTTCCTTTTGGGTCTTTGCCCCGACATTCGAAATGAGCTTATTGTGCTTCGCCCCCACTCCATCACCGAGGCCATCGTCATTGCAAAATTGATCGAAGCCAAACTTTGCGGTTCCCTTCCTCACCCGTCCTACTCCCCACATCCGTCAATTTCCCAACATCTACCATCACACTCTCCACAACTCCCCCATACATTGTTCAACACCCCACACCCATTATTGTTTGCACCACCTAACCCCCAAAATACCACACAATTCAGTTGCCTTATACCCACAGAAATCCAAGAACGAAGCGCAAAAGGCTTATGCTTTAGTTGCGATCAAAATTTCCAGCCCGGACACAAATGTAAAGCCCCTCAGTTTCTGACAATCATCAACCCCGACACTATTGACTCCATCAAACCCATAATCACTCCACTCAACCATATTGAAAATTTCAAAATTTCAATTCGTGATCCCATCCACATTGACCCCTACCTCCAATTCCTACCTTGTTACAATGCACCGAGTTTAGATAATAGAACTGCAGCTAACAAGCAAGTCACGGACCTTGAGGACAAGGGCCTTTTTGGGGATAAGAGTATTGATATGCCATGTTGGCCAAGAATTACGTTATGTGAAACTCATTTGTCTTATTTATTATTTTAGCATGTATTTAGTTTAATTAGTTTGATTAAGTCAAATTAGTGTTGGTAGTGGGAGTAGATCACTTAGTTAGTGCCTTAGTGGTTAAGTGGTTGTTTCCTTATTCTTCGGATTTTTCTTGTATTTATCTTGGCAATTCTTGGTTAATGAAGTTTATCAGAATTCCGGTAACGTAACTCTTCTTCTTCAATCTTCATTTTCATTCTTCATTTTTGGGAGTGCTAGTCCACACTCATATTTTGGACTTAACAGAGAGCTTTCTATATTGTGCTAGATCCTGCCCCGTCACTATAAAATTGCAGAGACAATATTGGCGGCATGTGCATTGAACCCACCAAGAGCACCAGCAATGGCAGAGCTAGTGAGGTCCTTGAGCATGTTAAGCTCAACAAGGGCAGGTACAATAGTTTTCAATACCTTCAACACCACGTTTGAATTAATAATAGCCTCGCAAATAATTGATTTTCCACACCCTTCAATCCAATTCACTGCAACAGGTTTCTTATCAGAATAGAAATTTCCTGCACCAATAAGACAAAATTATGAGTCAGTATGAAACCGTATATCACCAGATTTAGCAATTACTGCAATATATATGGTCCCTGGAAAAGAGAATTGATGTTTCTGGCATTAGAAAGTTAAAAAATACTGCCTAAGCATGAAAACGAACTGAAACACGACAATATTGGTTGCATCAAGAGTCATTATAGCTTGGATAATTTTCTAATAAAGGACAAAAGACTGATAATTACAACAAATAGTTAAGGCAAGTAAGCAAATGATAAGGGAAATAATATTTTAAGTTCTATGCAGAAAAGCTAGTGCTAATGCATGGGCGCGAAGAAGGGCGCTCTGAGGCGCGGAGTGTCTAAGGATATTATAGACTGCAGCTGACCAAGTTGCCTACCTACCTCCTTGGAGTATCAAGTCTTACATAGTTCAAAGATTAAGCTTTTGAGTTGATCGTAGGTCGTGGGATCGTAGATAGGGTCGTACTGGAAGGTGCTCCCAATTAATAGAGGGAACTTACATTGAATCTATAAAGTAAGATTACTAGGGTCGTATGGATTCCTAAAGAGAAAAATATTTGAATATTGGAGAGTATATTCCCCCCTCAAGTTATGATTTGGGGTATTTATAGAGATATTTCATAGCGTATGGACATATGGTTAATAGAGATGATGCCACATCACATGTCATGATCCTACTGTCAGTATTTAGGGTTGTCGTGTCGGGACATGGGTAGTACCCGACCCGACCCAACCCATGAAAACACGCATAAATAGGTCAATATTTTTGGTCATCAGGTCGGGTCATGGGTCCTACCCTACCCGGTATATAAAAACCCACGAATCCTAGGCTTAGTATTAATAACCATGATATAGTTAGGATATTTTGGTCATTGGATTGTATGTACAAATTAGGGTACATCAATAATAATGGTTAATTGTAGGGGTGCACACGGTTCGATTTTTGCGGTATTTTTATAAAATTAATGCGGTACCAATAATTGCGATTTTAGGACAAATAATACCAAAATTGGACTTTTCGAAACCTATACCATCGTATCCGATACGATACGCTTTCGGTATGGTATGGTACGGTACGGTTTTGCGGTATTTTTACTATATAGATCACATGATTTATCTATGTATTATCATTTTCATTTTTTATGTAAAAAAATCTCAAGAAAAATTATCTATATAATACACTAAAAGAGAACAAATCTCATCTCTCATCTCAATGCATGTTTCTTTTGCACTTTTGTTCGTAGAAAAAGAAAAAGGGGGAACAAAGGAAGAAAAAAAAACTAGACTTTGCAATAAAAGAATTTTTTTGAATGAGAACCAATAAACTTATGCTTAGAATTAATATATTCTTTTTTCCTTCAGAAATGTAGTTGTAAATTGGTTGTTAACTATAACTACTAGGTAATAAAATTAAAAACAATTGCCAAACTAAATAATGATTAAAATGATAAGAATGTAAGTTTTTACAATAATAGTTGGAATTATTATAATTGAGCCACTATTGAACCCAACTACCATAAAAATCATAGAGATTCAAATTCTTGTGTTTTGTACCTCAGCCTCGTCTGTTTTTCCAAGTAAGTCTTATAGTCTAATTCACATTCTTGATGTTAGTATTATGATTTGGAGTCTAGGTTTGAAATAATTTTAGTCTATCTTTTAACTACTTGTCAACTTTAACAAAATTTACTTAATTTTTCATATTTCTAAAACATCACACATTCCCACAAGTTTTGGTAAAAAATTAATTTCCTATATATTTGTATCTATAATTCCTAAAACATTACAAATAATATATAATGAATAGTTATATATATACATACGGTCCAGTACGGTTTTTTACCAGTATTGAATTTTTAAAACCTAACCCATACCAAAATATTCGGTACGGTAATGGCTCATACCAAAACCGATAATTTTTAGTAAAAAAATCCATTATTTCGGTACAGTACGATCGGTATGGTACGGTTTCAAAAAATCATAAATACTCCTAGTTAATTGATTAGAAATTATGACTATTTTATAATTATGAGATGTATCATATAATCGATTCATTTTAAAAATAAAAAAACAAGTCCTAAATGTTAAGTCGCTGATACCTTTGTAATGGTGCAAAACGCAGACCCAATTAGAAAAGATTAGCCGCAAATCTTTTCTTTATCATAAATTCAAAATGGACCAGAAAATATCATTTATATACGCTTTCTTTAATGGCCTTCCATTTTCCTTTTTTTGAACATCAAATGGCCTTCCATTTTCAATTAACTCAAAGGGAAAATTACGCTCACACCCCCTCAATAATGAGGTAATTATACAAATATCCTCTCACTAATTGATAATTACAAACACACCTCATGTTAAATATTTCTTACAATTACACCCCATGTGAATGTAATAATTTTTACAATTATGCCCCTGTAAATCTTACAAATAGACCCCCTGAGGGGATGTGTTTGTAATTATCAATTAGTGAAGGGAGATTTGTGTAATTACCCCTTATTGAGGGGTGAGTGTAATTTTTCCCTTAACTCAAACTTAACCCCACATTGTCATCTCTAATCATGATTTAAGCATGCTTTAGTTAATGAATGTACAAAAACGCTTCATTCAGAAAAGAAATAAAGAAAAAAGTATCACTTTGCTTGCGTTGGATAATCAATTTAAGTTGGATTCATTTAACATACCACCAAAGCTTGAGCTTTCTTCTGTTCATTACTATTTGAAGCTCGGCTATGTTATTTGAGAATTAATATAAAACTACACACCTATACTCTATTTTAACTCGATTAAAGCGTGTTGGAAATAAGCTTTAAAATTTCTTTAAACTATTATTTATTTCCAATATTTTATTTTTATCATAATGTGCCATTTTAATTTATATTTATTTTAGACTAATAATCTCATTAAACCTTATTTTATGAGATATTTGACCACTTTAATTTCTTCATTAGTGGACCTAATTATATTGTGATTATGATAATTTTATTACATGAATTGTTAGTGGTCCATTAAATCTTTTATAACGGTCATACTCTATTTTACTATATAAAGAAGTCATAGCTATTTTGATTGGCACAAGTGATACAAGTGAGATTATGAGTTCTTAAGATGATTTTCATTTTACTCCCACGAGAGTGTTAGTGTTTTGGCAACGTGATGGTGGACTGGTTCCTAGTCTCCTCGAGGACGTGCACCCGAGATAAGACACCGTTGTGAGCTAATGAGTTTTATCTGGAGTCGTGATCAGCCGTCAGAACCTACACGTAAAGAGGCAATCGTGACTTTAGAACAGCGACACCGTTGTGACTCTCCATTGCTACAGAGTCATATTTACCGAGTTTTATGCGGTTTGATTTGTATTCATATATTATGAAGTTATGACAATTACATTATATATATTGTCGAGATTGTTTTGTTGTTCTATAAACACAAATCACAAAATTATTTACAACAATCTAAAGTCACGATTGTGATTTGTGTTTGAGTAGTGAATGTAAGATGTTTGTAATTAATCTGATGTATGAGTTTTTATGTGTCCATGAATATCCCATTGGGCAAATTGATCAAGAAGGTGATGCTTACCTACGGCTACAACAATCTACTTTTATGGGAGCATCAAATGATTATACAAATGGTATGGACTTTCATTTGACACTTTACTACATGAGGTATGTTTATGCGTTGTACTTTCAGATCGTCATGAAATAAAGATAGTAATAGACAAGTTATGATCCAATAGTATCATATACTTCATTGCGAATAATAAGGAGAATTCACACGCTGCAATATAGTGTCTGAATTTTGACATAGCTAATTTGGCTAGTTTATTTTCCGTTCTTGAAATAGTTAATTATGTCTAACCACTACAAAAAAATAATTATTGTTCATGTCAATATATCATGGTGAAAAGTATCTTTGTCATGGTTAAAACCAATTGGCCACGACTTTGCTACGGCTTTGGGTGTGGTATTTGCAAGCATGGCCAATATATTTACCATGGCTTATAGCTATTAATCGTCCGTAACAACACGGAATAGAACAAATAATATAGTGAAAGTAAGATCGTCTCCACAGGGAAGGTTATCAAGTACCAAACAAAGTTTATCTTATTATTTAGACTATCGATTATCAAAGATTTGAGATTTTAACTAATTCAAAACAGAAATTTATAAAAACAGAATTAATTATAAATAATTAACACAAATATAATTAAAACGAATAATCAATTAACGAAAAGCCTAGGGATTAAGATTTCATCAAGGTATTTCTATGGATTATTGACTTTCAATGGATTATCATTCTTGTTTAAATTAAAGACCCAATTTCCTTAAACACATGAATACTCTCCCGAGATCTTCATGAGTACCCACCTAAATTAATTAACGTCACTCCCATGATCAAAAACTAATTTAAATGAATCCATTAAGTTCTATGAATATTGTTTAACTAGTCTCATGCAAAATTACCAATATCCCTATTAAGCAATTTACACATGTCTATTAAATCTGAACCGATAAACTAATTCACCTCCCGGTACTTCTTAATTCATCTTAAATCATGCAATTGGTGATCAAGCAATTACAAGCATTAAACTCTCATTAATAGATAAACCAAACAAGAAATCACATCCATAAATCATTAATAATCCAAATCAATACACAAGACTACATCTTAAACCCTAGAAAATAATTAGCTATGCATAATTAAAGAAAAACAAGAAATAAATTGCATAAACATAAAGTTACTCATGTTCAACAATGGAGGATTGGAAGAATACAACTTGAGAAGATGAAACTTTTCTCCAAGATCTACTTTTTTTTTTCAAGAATGAATTATGCCTCTTCCACCTCCTCTAGCCTATAAAACGTTTTTGCCACTTTTTTTTTACTAAAAAGGAGTCTTAGATACATAAATTATGCCCATCCAAGTCATAAAATCGGCCCACAGAAATATAAAAATCCACAACTGTGCAATCTGCCTGTGCAGAATTTTATCTCTTCATTTTTCTTCAACGAAACATTCTCGTTTGGCCTTTCTAATGCATTTCTTCACATCCTCTTGGATAACTTTCATTATTCTCGTAATAAATACTCCTTCAACTCATCAAAATCATCGCTTTTATGCCTACAAAAGCATTGAAACGACTTAGAAATCAAAATACGTAAATTACGCTAAAAATAAAGGAAAAGACTAACAACAAGGCATAAAATAAAGATAAATGTGAGGTAAATTATAATGAAAATATGTAAAATATGAGACCTAACAATAGCCATGGTCAATATTTTGTTTGTTGCAAAGACCATGGCTTTTAGTCATTGTAAAAAAGTGTTAGGTTAATATTTCTTCCACCATGGCTAATTAGAGCTTAAAATAGATAGCATTTTTTTTCACCACCGCTAAGTTTAGTGTGACTATATGAAACATCTACCACGACTAAGTTAGTCATAAGCTTAGACCGCTATAGACCACGATTTTAAGTCATGACATATATTTTCATTGCCAATACTCAATTTTCTTGTAGTGAACCAAGCATTTATGTCTTTTCCGTGAATTTGATTGAGAAACTCATGAGGAATCCAACAAGGAGATGTTGCTGAAAATAATGAAGTGTACTGTCAAATTTTGAAGTTTGCTTGGTGAAGGAACTAACACTTCAATATCTTATAAAGAGAATGGTATTTAATTTTGATTTAATCAAATAATAAGGTGCGCTCTCTATTATTACAAGTTGATGCCTTTCGATTTTGAAATCTAATTGTAGTTTTCAAACAGGTGAAAAGGTAAAAGAACTAAAATACTTTTAAAAGAAAATATGAAGAAAAAGTAATGGTTTTCATGTGATTCATGTTTTTTGATAATAGGCACATTAAGTTATATATATGATGTTAACTGAATTGGAAATAGTTCTTTAACTAATTTAAAGGTTTACTCCTATTGTTAATTGATTGTACATGTGTGCTATGAAATATGTGATATACTTGAGCATAACAATATCTATACTAAAATATTATTTGTGAGCATTAACGTGGAGTTTCTCCTTGTGGTGTACGTTGAGCCATTTACTGAAATTTGGTATAAAATAATAAAGTAATATGTGGGTTTATTATTTCTTAATAAATTGTTAGCATATTTCAACTGCTCTTCTCTAACGGATAGTCAGAAGTTAAAATTATGATAAATTTATTTTCATTAGTAGACATGAAAGAAATTGAGTGGCTTTATGATTTAACAATTAGCTGAAGCAATTTTGGTATAAGCACCAGATCACAGCCTATTATAATAAGCCAAATTTATTTATCAACATATAAACGGTCTTACTAATTATAAGTGAGGATTTATCACTACCATTTGTTTTTTTTAAGGAAGCGATAACATCATCGTATTACATCAATTGCAAGAAAATATCTATTACAAATAAGCATCATTAACAAATTATATAATAAACTATTACAAGCTACCATATAGGTAGAGAAAGCAGCCCACATACACTAGTGGGAGTCGAACCCACAACCTCTTGGTTATGGGGCCTCAACCTTGACCAACTAGGCCAGGCCTCATTGGCGAGGATTTATCACTACCATTAAACATTAAATCATATAGCGGTTATGATTTGCATGCCTTGTCAATTAATGAAAATTCAAATGCATGGGTATATGGTAATTAAGGAGGCTATGATTAGTTCTTGTTGTGAAATTTTATTAAATTCACCAGGTATATGTTTCTTTGTTATGTTCTACAAAGCCCTATTAATACTTATAATCTTTCACCATTATTTCAATAAATTGAGGATGTATGGTACTGGTTACATGAATTAACGACGGCTATTTGGTTTCTTCACATTATGATATATAGTGTTTAAATGCTAGCAAATAATGAATTTATTAAATTATTTGAACGTTATGTATATGGTTGACCCAGAGAGGGAATTGGAAAACTTATAGCATATAAAATATGTGGTTTAAGATAATTTTATTGTTGTGGGAGTTCAATCCTCATCAGTAGCTATTTTCAGTTATAGAATTGTTTTGATACTATCAATTCATAACCTTAATGAGTGTCATCAGTACGTAATAAATTGGAAGTTACATGTTCTATTGATATATGCTGATTTCATTTGTGTGAATTTTATTTAATTAAGATGTGTGTCTGTGTTGTCAATAGAAATTGTCCTGGGTAAGAGAAATTATATGTATATTCACTTATGACAAAATATGAGAAAGATATGTTTTATCTCAGTGTTATTTACCGTAAGTATTTCACCTATGCTTCCCCATGAGGAAAAATAGAAATTGGGTTGAATACTTAAATGGGATGAGTTTTCTCTTTGTTAATAATAATTAAGAAAAAGGGAGTAATTTTTTCTCTAAGTTCAAATGAAGTTTGCTGAAATCAAGAATGAGTTATATAGCCCATATCTTATATTTCCTTATCCATGTGGTTGAAATTATCAAGCTGTAGAGCTTTACAATGAGATGTGTTATAAATGAAAATTGTATTGTCTTATGAATTTTCTTTCCCAAGGTAGTACAGAGAAGTGCTGGGGTTATAATTTTGATGTTGTTTATTTAATCTATGAGTTACTACGATTCACCACATTGTCAATTATAATAATGAATTCTTGTTGATTTTACATATTAATTTTCTTGTAAAATGTGGGGTTTCATTTAATTATGATAAATTTTATGAATTTTATTGAGTTAAAAGTGCAGGAGATTCGTGCACATGAAATTAATAAAGAAATGATCTGAAATTGACACAGAAAATATGTTGATGGTCCAAGAGACTTGGAGATATTTCTAAGCTAACAGCTTATATATTAAGATATTATTTCTTGTGAAGTTCACCTTTGAGGTGCAGGTTGTTGCATATGAAACGAGAATATACAAGAGATGAACCATAAAAGAAGAGAACATAATATTCCGTGTAATAGAAAATAGCCTAAGGGGCATATAATAATTTATTCCGTGAGATGGAAAATTAAGGCCTAATAATAATTTATTCCATGAGATGGAATTGAGGCATAATAAAACTTTATTCCATGAGATGGAATTGCCTCGAGAACTAGCGTAAAAAAAGGCTATATCCTCAACATCGAGGGGGATGGGCAAAGCCCATAAGGGAGTCACCCAAGGAGTAACCCAACCTTTGTGATTGGAGATCCCACAAAGGAGGTTCAATGGGTAGGAACAACCCGCAACGCGTGACTCAAATATAAAGCACATTATTTTGAGGAGAGTATTTAAAGAGATGCCTCCTTCCCATCCCTAAGATGAAGTGCTATTAAAAAGAAAGTGTGACGTTAGGTTGGGTTTTAACACTTAATGAGACCAAGGCGAGAATTCGCAGGGTAGAGGTCACACGTACCCTTGGAGGTTTCACCTAAGTGAGAGTCGCCTTGATGGCCGGGGCTATGGGTTTGGGCTAACCCTAGAGACCTCACAAGAATCAGGATCAGTGCGCATGGCCAGTTAACATGCTAACCCGCTATAACCATGTCCTAAAGTCAATACCCTGTGTGTGGTGATTGAAGTTTGGCTAAAGGGACCTAATTCAAGGCCAAGTCCATTATGGCTCCCTCAAACGAATATTGCTATCACTAAGTGTAGGTTCAAGCCTGGAAGACACCTGCATCGATTGCATGGTATAAGTTGCCACCATATTTATTTATTTATTGAATTTAAGAAATCTTAAATCTTGTGGGGGATTGTTGGAAATAAGCTTTAAAATTTCTTTAAATTATTATTTATTTCCAACATTTTATTTTTAATCATAATGTGTCATTTTAATTTATATTTATTTTAGACTAATGACCTCATTAAACCTTATTTTATGATATATTTGACCACTTTAATTTCTTCATTAGTGTGTCTAATTATATTGTGATTATGATGATTTTATTACATTGTTAGTGGTCCATTAAATCTTTTATAACGGTCATACTCTATTTTACTATATAAAGAGGTCATAGCTAATTTGATTGGCACAAGTGATACAAATGAGATTATGAGTTCTTAAAATGATTTTCATTTTACTCCCACGAGAGTGTTAGTGTTTTAGCAAAATGATGGTGGACTGGTTCCTAGTCTCCTCGAGGACGTGCACCCGAGATGAGACACCGTTGTGAGCTAATGGGTTTTATCCTGGAGTCGTGATCAGCCGTCAGAACCTATACGTAGGGAGGCAATCGTGACTTTAGAACAGCAACACCGTCATGACTCTCCATTGCTCCAGCGTCATATTTACCGAGTTTTATGCGGTTTGATTTATATTCATATATTATGAAGTTATGACAATTACATTATATATATTGTTGAGATTGTTTTATTGTTCTATAAACACAAATCACAAAATTATTTACAACAAAGCTCATTCAAATTATGTTTGCTTAAGAATCATACCAATTTGAAACATGAGTGTTCATCAATAAAAACTACAAATAAGGTTTACTAATTCCTTATTTGGCTTAACTCAATTCTTTTAGACTCGTGTCTTCAAGATTATATATATATTCTTGTACTTACTTATTCTATTTCTATTTTATTTATTCTATATGTTTTTTAACAAGTTTTGCAAACAAACCAAATTTTAGCTTTTTGGATTCCTTTTTTAAATTAATCACTTCTTAACCAGCACATATTTTTGCACAATATTTGGCTAACCAACAATTTACTTAAGAGACTCTACAACTCATCATTTGCAATCTTGAAGTCTTTATTATTGTACGAACGTACTAAAAAATAAAGAACAATATACACTAACTTGTAAAAGAAAAGATTGTGAATCCTCATGGAAACAGCATTTGAATTAAATCCAATTGGCCCATGAATTCCACTCTCTGAATGCTTATCCTGATATTTTATCACTAAAATCACACCAATGAAACGTACGTAGTGATGCTTAAATTCAAAAAAATGGTGAAACTTAAATTCGAACTTGACTTCTCCAACTCAAACTAAACTCGCCGTACCTATAATTTGTAAAACCATCCAAGTAGCCAAGAAATGGTCAACTTATACAAAATTGATTCTTAACTTATTTGCCGAAAGTTCAGTGACAACTTTTTCATTAACTTTGAACTAAGCGTGACCGTTTCTACTTTTGATTCTTTACCACCACTTTCTAGCCACTAAATCTGAATGTAATTTGCCGACAGAAAAAGAATAACTCTCGACACAATGCCAAATGAAAATATTGTGCTAACTAAATTTTATACAAAAAAAATTATCAATTTTTTTATAATAATAATAAAAATTGTTCCTGCGATTGTAATTTGTGTATGTAAATTTGTGGTGCGTGTGTGTAAAATGTGACCAATGTATGTATTGTGCATGTGTATGGTTTGTTAAAGATTTTAAGGAAGAAGATGGAATCTTAAGGAATGAATTGGGGATTTTCACCTTTATTTTTGGAGACTTATAAGGTCATGATATCTTATTTTGGGAGCTTATAAGTTCCTCCTAATTTATTTTTTTTTATTCAAACACTTTTAAAGAACTTATAAGCTCTCAAAAGGATGTTAAGATGTTTTGAGGAGTTACAAACTCACCCAAACACTCTATAAGTCAAAGCTTGAATCTCAGTTTTTATTTGAATCTAATTTGAAATCAAAAGGTCATCCCATCTCACCGGGTTAATGGGACCAATTACAAATTACAATTCTCAGATGCTCAGTCAATATATCTCAATAGAGGTCAAAACTACAAATAGGAAAAATAATTAATATCACTAAAAACTCACCTAAATGGGGCAAATGAGGGATTAGTCATAGATTTGGGTGTTTCAACCAATTGAGGTATTTACTCGTGGAACAATGTAGACTTCGACATGGTTGTTATAGGTTGAACAAATGAGTGCGACCTATGTTAAAGTATGTCATGGGGCGGCAAATGCATCATGCCGTGGGATTCACGCTTAAGAAGATTCCACCCTTGGTGTGAATTTCACCTAGGCCCCTTATGGAAGGACTAGTTGTAATTTTTTATGATAAAGAATGTTATATACTAACTTTTATATAGTATCAATTTTTCGTCCCACCCCCTAGTTTAGCCATGAAATCATTTGTAATTAATTAGTTTTAATGAATTTTATACATCCAATGATGCCTGGCATTGGCGGGTCTGGATCAGACCAAAAACAATTGTTGGGTCAGGACCCAGACTCAGATGCAGAAACTTCTCTTCTTCTTCTTCATTAGGGTTGGGTTACATTTCATCTGCACTCAGGGATTGGGAAGTTTAGCAATTAGGTGATCAAAAGAAGTAATATTGTGATTAAATATTAATTAATTATCATGCAGAAAATTTATGTTTTGTTAATTTTGATACGATGTTAATTATTAACCCCCCCCCCCCCCCCCCCCTCAATTTCTTGTATTTCCAATTTGTTGTAGGCATGGGAAATTAAATTCTTCATGGGTAGCAAGTGTTTTTTTTTATACTTAAGGTGCCTAAATTAGATTTTGCAAATCCGATTAATTATATTTTTTATGTAGAAATATGATGAGAGGAATAATTTATATGGATTTTTGATGAGTCAATATTAATTAGGAATGTGTTGGTTAATGGTCTAAGTGCGGTTTGGATTTTTTTTTTTATTTTGTTTGGCAAAATGAAGTGATCTTGTATTTGATTTTATATAATGTTAATATATATTTATCTCTTTAAATATAAAATTGATCTAAATGAAGTTCTTTTACATGATAGAGGCGCTCTTATTTTGGAGTATTTTTTGTGATTATGTGTGTGTGATTTTTTTTTTTTTTTAATATGTGCTATTACACTCCCTAATTAAAGACCTTTGAAATTGATTTTCCCTCTAATTCCCTACTAAGATTTGTGTGTTCATTTTTTTTGTTAGGATTTATGGATGAGTTTGTACATGGTTAAAAGAGTATATATTTTTTTCTGTTATGAAATAACCCCCAAATATTATGAAATATATACAAATATTCTAAAGTAGAGAGACTAGAGAATTAAGAAGAGAATTCTTTCTTTGATTTTGGTGTATTTCTCAATACAATGGCAAAGCCTATTTATAGGCACAAAACAAGATCAAATATTGATTACAAAATGAGGTAATGGAATTGTAGGTGAATCCACTAAATGAGATATTGGAGTTGTAGGTGAATCCACTAAATTATGTATTGGAGTTATATGGACATCCACTTGATGAATTATTCATAACACTCCCCCTTGGATGTCCATCACTTAAGAATATGCCTCGTTAAAACCTTATTAGGAAAAACCCTGTGGGATAAAAACCTAGTGAAGGAAAAAGAGTACATAATTCTTTCAATACGCAATCAGATGCTACCTCATTAAAAACCTTACCAGGAAAACCCAGTGGGAAAAACCTTGGTTAAGGGAAAAAGAGTGCAACGCGTATTATCTCCCCCTCATGACAATATCAGTCAAGATCTTTAAGTCTACGCACACCAATATTATAGACTAGCTTTTCAAATGTTGCTGTGGGAAGTGCCTTGGTGAACAAATCAGCAAGATTATCTCTGGAACGGATTTGTTGAACATTGATATCACCATTCTTCTGAAGATCGTGAGTGAAAAAGAACTTTGGTGAAATATGCATTGTTCTATCTCCTTTAATGTACCCTTCTTTCAATTGTGCGATACATGCGGAATTATCTTCATATAAGATCGTCGGGATCATTTTTCTAGAAGATAAACCACAAGTCCCTTGAATGTGTTGAATCATGGATCTTAACTAAACACATTCTCGACTTGCCTCGTGAATAGCCAAGATTTCTGCATGATTAGATGATGTGGCCGATATAGTTTGTTTCATAGATCACCATGAAATGGTTGTGCCACCACATGTAAATAAATAGCCCGTTTGTGAACGACCATTATGAGGATCAGACATATATCCAGCATCTGTTTAACCCCATTCCAATGCCTTCGTGTAGGGGAAGAACTATATCTTGCTAATAGTTTAACAGCGAATGCTATATTAGGTCGAGTATGACAAGCAAGGTACATTAGTGCACCGATTGCACTTAGATATGGTACTTCAGGGACCAATTAGTTCTTCATCACTTTCTCGAGGTCGAAAAGGATCTTTGTTCTCATCTAGTGACCTTACGACCATAGGGGTGCTCAATGGATGTGATTTATACATGTAAAACCGCTTTAGCACCTTTGATACATAAGCGCTTTGATATACAAAAATTTTGTTCTTTAAATATTCAATTTGCAACCCAAGGCAAAATTTTGTTCTTCCAAGATCTTTCATCTCAAAATATTTCTTTAAGCAATTAACAGCTTTTTGAATCTCTTCAGGAGTTTTAACGATGTTTAAATCGTCAACATAAACTGTAATTATAACAAACTCATTTCCAGATCTTTTCATGAAAATACAAGGATAAATTAGATCATTCTTATATCCTTCCTTCAATAAATATTCACTTTGAATTATATGATCTCATCAAAACGTTTCTCCTTATCTTGGAAAATACTCCCACTCAACTATCATTTCAAAAACAATTTGACATCATATATTCAACATATATTTAAATAATTTAAATAATACACTTGATCACATCAAGTTTGTCATGTTGAATACAATCACACATACTAATGCTTTAATTTGATTTCATCAAATAAGCATACTCAAGTACAATCAAATAATACATATTAAACGCAATGATTTAGAATCATATTTTATAAACATGAATGTATTCATGTATTTAAGCACTTTAAACAATTTGATCACATCAAACAATCAATGCTTTAATTTAATTGAATAATGTTCTCGAGAACTTGAATTATATGCTTCAGGCATATTAAATCCTTCAGGGATTTTCATATATATATATATATCATTATCAAGCGAGCCATACAAATAGGCTGTAACAACATCCATTAGACGCAAATCAAGTTTTTCATGCACTGCCAGACTTATTATATAACGAAAAGTAGTTGCATCCACCACAGGAGAATCAGTCTCCTCATAATCTATGTCAGGTCGTTGCGAAAACCCTTGGGCAACAAGACGTGCCTTTTATCTTACAATTTCATTTTTCTCATTTCATTTTCGCACAAATACCCATTTGTATCCTACTGGCTTTACATCTTCAGGTGTACGGACTACAGGTCCAAAACTTTTACATCTTCAGGTGTACGGACTACAGATCCAAAAACTTTTACATCTTCAGGTGTACGGACTACAGGTCCAAAAACTTTTACATCTTCAGGTGTACGGACTACAGGTCCAAAAACTTTTACATCTTCAGGTGTACGGACTACAGGTCCAAAAACTTTTCGTTGGTTCAAGCGAGTTTAACTCTGCTCTCATTGCGTCTTTCCATTTTGGCCAATCATTTCTTTATCGACATTCATTAACAGACTTTGGTTCTTGATCCTCATTATCATTCATCATATTTAGCGCTACATTATATGCAAATTTATCATCAACGTTGACTTCATTTCGATTCCATCGTTTCCCGTTCATAACATAATCGATTGAGATCTCATTATTTTCACAATTTTCAGGTACCTGAGGTTCTTCTGGAACCGAAATATTAATTATGACTGGGGACTCTTCTGGAGTTATTTTATCCTCGATTAGACCATCTTGATTCTTAGCTCCTTTTCTTTTTCGAGGATGACTATCTTTGGAACCGATAGGTCTACCACGCTTCAGGCGTGCAGTAGACTCATTACTTTGACCTTCAGGGACAACAATTCTTACTGGAGCATTAACAGCTGGTACATGTGACTTAGTCACTTTTTTTTTTAGGTCAGTAAATGCGTCTAACAGTTGGTTAGCTAAACCTTGCAAGTGAATTATCTTTTGAACTTCCAGTTCACTTTGTTTTGTTCGAGGATCAAGATGATATAAAGATAATTCATTCCAACTAATTTTCTTTTCCAGCTGCTTATTTTCTCCCCCTAATGTTGGGAAATCTGATTCATCAAAATGACAATCAGCAAATCGAGTCGTAAATAAATCGCCAGTCAATGGCTCTAGATACTTTATTATCGATGGAGACTCGAATCCAACATATATTCCCAACTTCCTTTGATGACCCATCTTAGTGCGTTGTGGTGGAGCAATTGGAACATATACCGCACATCCAAAAAAATTTAGATGGGAAATATTTGGTTCCTGACCAAAAACCAAGTGTAATGGGGAGAATTTATGATAACTTGTTGGCCTTATGCGAATAAGTGCTGCTGCATGCAAAATAGCATGTCCCTGCATTATCAAGGCATATCTTCTTCATTGGATAATTAGGAAAATGTGCTCGTAGTCTAATCACTTGAGCAAGCAATCTCGCAAACGCCAGGTTGCGAGTTGATAACAAAGATACATGTGACCATCTTGTTGATGCATCAATTAAAACCATAAAATATCTAAATGGTCCACACGACGGGTGTATTGGTCCACAAATATTGCCTTGAATACGTTCCAAAAACGTAATAGATTCACTTCCTATTTCTGCTTATAAACAAGCAGCACATGAGAAATCATTTGATTGAAAAATCTGCTGGCTCTTCAATGGATGACCATATGAATTCTCAATTATCTTTCGCATCATAATTGATCCGGGATGGCCCAACCGGTCATGCCAAATAACAAACTTATTTTGATTCGCAAACTTCTGGTTTACGATAACATGTGTTTCAATAGTAGATATATGCGTGTAGTACAAACCGGAGGAAAATGCAGGCAATTTTTCCAATATACATTTGTTACCAGATATTGTATTAGTGATGTAAAGATACTCAATATTGTCATCACTTGTTGTCTCAATATGATATCCATTTCAGCGGATATCTTTGAAGCTTAGTAAATTTCTTTGAGACTTAGTAGAATATAAGGCTTCATCAATATAAAATTGTGTTCCTCCAGGTAACAATATATTAGCTCTGCCGGAGCCTTCAATTAATTTTGCACTACCCGATATAGTATTAACATTGGCTTCTTGCATTACTAAATAAGAGAAGTATTTTTTATTTTTGAGGATGGTGTGAGTTGTTGTACTATCAGCGAGACATATATTTTCATTATTGATGTTGTTGCTGATCGAGTAAATACTCATTCTTTATTGAAACATAAAAAGAAATAAATCAATATCAAACAATATTATTTAATATAAGAAACGATAATCTTATGAATAAATTCATTCTTAAAAAGAAAACAACATACTTAAATATTTATTTATAAAGTACTAGAATTAAAATTTAACAAATTTATTTTTGAACACTTCAATCTCCAATCAAGTGATCAATTTTTTCATTAGGATCATCAAAAAATCAGCAACATCTAAATGAGTGTCATCAAAATCGGCCATGATCAGAATCACCTTCTTCAAAAGCAAAATTTGTTTCTATTTTCTTTCTTTTACTTTTTAGCGATTCTTGGTAAAGGTCAACAAGATGTTTTGGTATACGACACGTACATGACCAATGACGTTTATTACCACAACGATAGCATAAATTTTTCACAAATTTGCTATTTTTGCCACTTTCATGTTTATCTTCATTATTTTTCCACTTCTGGTGGAAAAATGTATTCTTTGAATAACCACCACGATTTCCATAATCATATCCACGACCACGTCCACGTCCATGATTTCTTTAATGATTAAAATAGTTATGTGCTGCTACTTTCACTTCAGGGAATGTAGCAGAACTAGTTGGACGGGACTCATGATTAAAATAATTATATATTGCTCAACACATTCACTTCAGGGAATGGAGTATAGTTATTTGCATATATGAATTTATATATTGCTCAACACATTCACTTCAGGGAATGGAGTATAGTTATTTGCATCAAGATGAATTTCAACATCTAACGCCCAAGAAAAATAATTTTTCCTCGTAATATCAAGAGTCACAAAGTCAAGTTTTTTCAAGATTCATCAATATAATACTATTATCAAAGTATAAATAACATAACAATCATTCAACTTCTTAAAGTATTTTCAACATGATATGATTATTCAAAAGAATAATACTAATCAAATATATGCACATATACATATGTCTTCTTTCCAAATATCAAGAGAATTATTGCATATTTCTATTTTTGTTAAATATTGAACTATACGTACCTTTTCTTCTTGCTTTGTTTTAAAAATCTTATCCATCAATTTTCTTTACAAACTCATAATAACTCACGAAAATCTCTCAATAGATTTTACATCATACGTTGAGTACCCCATGTATATCTTTAGCCAAATTTCAAAATGATTAACACCTTGAGACGGATCGTGCTGATAACGTGTTATGAAATAATCCCAAATATTATGAAATATATACAAATATTCTAAAGTAGAGAGACTAGAAAATTAAGAAGAGAATTCTTTCTTTGATTTTGGTGTATTTCTCAATACAATGGCAAAGCCTATTTATAGGCACAAAACAAGATCAAATATTGATTACAAAATGAGGTAATGGAATTGTAGGTGAATCCACTAAATGAGATATTGGAGTTGTAGGTGAATCCACTAAATTATGTATTGGAGTTATATGAACATCCACTTGATGAATTATTCATAACATTTTCAAAGATTTCCTGAGTTGGTGCATAATATGTACTGGATATTGTTAACAGGGTTAGCCCATAATTTCGATTAGCCCATAAAGAGAAAAAGATAAACAGGATAACGAGGAGAATGTTAGATTGAAGCCCATGAGAAAGTAACACTAAAATAACTTCATTAATATATCACAAGAACCAACAGTTGTTGGTGCAGTTGGTACGAGGCGGCTTCCGGCCCAATGAAGGTCGGGGGTTCGATTCTCGGCTGATGTGAGGACAGCTGTTGGTGGGCGATCTGTAAGTTTCCCAGCGCCGTAGAAAACGTGTGGTATGCCCTGGCCCGGGTGGGGGACCGGCACCGATCCCACCCGAACTTTTTTGTACCAAAAAAAAATTAATATATCACAAGAATGTAGGGTTGGGTCCAAAATTAAAATTAAAAAAAGGCCCAAACAGATCTCAAAAGCCCAAATAAAGAAAGACACAAAAAAGTGCAAAAAGAAAAAACGAAAAAAAGAATTGGGTATAGGTCTGTCGACCTAGACCCAAGCTATTGGGCCCGTGAAGTAGACCCACTCGCCAAATCCATTGGGTCTGGGTCTAGCCAAGACCCAAAGTTTTGGGTCTGGGACAGACCCCCAGACCTAAACCGGTGATCCATACTTTCTAAATCAAGGGATGGTGAAAAATCGGTGGTATATAGCATTCCCAATTACAATGTGAGGTAAAATACCTCACAATAAGTTCAAACAAAAACAAGACAATGAGGCATGAAAGCGAAAACCCTTGAATCTAGGGCACCAGCATCTATAGCCTAATAATTCTCATTTCTATTTTTTATACTTATTTTTACCAAAAATCACTAATGTTCTTGTGGGAATTTTCGAGTTCCCCTCCCTTTTTCATTGAACTTTAATTAAAATTATACATGTAAGATTGAAGATTCAAGAAAAGCATGAATTGACATGGACTTCCTAGCCCTGAGCCAAAAAGATGAAACAAAAAAGATTCAAATATTTCGTAAATGAAATAATAAGTACAACTCCCTAAATAATTCTTAATGAATCTAAGAGATAAAAAGGTAGAGCTGTCAGATGGTCGCTAAACACCCCATCCAGTTGAGCATATAGTATGTATTATATGTCTGAAAGGAACTGCCATAAAGCCAGTATAACTCTATACAAATCATTAATTATTATTGGCATGCTTTCAGATAGCTGGTACTTAAAGATCACATGAATAGAGCTTACAACAACAATATACTTGAAGTGCCTTTTCTCAACAAACAATAGTTCATACTTTCCAATTGCCTCTTCAAAACAGTAATTTATTCTCTCAGAAATCTGTTGCCTGAATTGATGCTCAAATAAAATGCTAAAAAATCAAAGAATTCGATATGTCACTTGCATGTGTTGCATTGAATGAAAAATTTGCAAGAACAAATAGAGGAAAATACTACAGGTACATGTACAGATGTAAAATATACACAAGGGGCGTCAAACTGGTAATTTGTACAGCTTTTATAGTCATGCAGCAGTAATATGCTTGTCTTGTAAGAAAGGCTATAAAGTGCATTACCTTCTTTCAATACACCTATATTGAGGCCCTATTATAAAAATCTAACATTAGGAAGATTCTAGCCCAGACCCGATTTAATCGAACTCAAATGTAGCTGCAGGGAACGTAAATTACACTTGACATGTAATTGGTTACTCTAATTGTAAATTACCCTTGAGTTTGGCCAAACCAGGTTCAGGCTAGAACTTCATCTACTATACATACTATTAAAAATAACTCAGAGTAGATTAATAGTTCATCAGTGGCTCGCCATATTTTCCCTCTTTTAAATCATTGAGGTGAATAAATCAAGTTCTTTATTTAAATCTACTTAAAGTTATTTACAAATTTCAACAACTGAGTTTCAGCCAAATTATTTGAATCTCAAAGTTTAAGATCAGCAAAGAGGATAAAAGATATTCAGATTTTCATTCTGCAGCCATAGGTAAAATTCAGAAAGTAATCAGCATGTCCAACATTCCCTATCTAATCTAGAATCCTAATGCCAAAAATACTGCATCGTTTCTTCAGAAAAAAGTAAAAATAAAAAAATAAACTTAAAATAGCGGAAATAATTGAACCTCTCAATTTTTTGCAGAAAAAGAGATAATTCTGATCATAGATAAGACAAAATTCAGAAATCCTAAACCCTCTAACGTCGTCAATCGTCATGCTTGTGTCAAGATGCGCTTTTTTTTCCATCAGATTTTTCATTTGTTATGTTTCTTATGGGTTCCATGCCCGCCTAACGAAGGAGGATTTCTCTTACTATAGTTGTTTTATTAGCAAATAATTCATATCAATCATGTATTTCCCACATCTCATGTAAATTTGGCTTTACACAAGACCTGCTCAATTCCATAATCACTATATGAGCCATTTCCATCTTCTTTGTAAAGCTTTGGATAATTAAATGTAAACATGTATTAAGATATTATGATCAACATAAATCCTATTTTACTATATTTTCTTCTCCAGTAAAAAGTGTCGAAAGGCATCAGTTTTTCCGGCTCTCAAGATCAAATATTAGTTATTAGAACTACCAAAGAGATTAAACAACAATGATCGGATAGATAGATAACCTTCACATTCTATGACAAGTGCTGATAATAAAGAGAAACAGAGGAAGAAAGCATGATTTTCATCACTGAATTTTCTTTCATCGTTTATTCAAACTTTAAACAAGGCTCACACCAGCTATATTTTGAGTGCATACATGTATATGTATATTGATATAATAAGTAAAGATTAAGCTTTGACAACACCAAAATTTCAGCTGATTTTTCAACCTAACAAACTTACTCATAACCAATAATTTACTCAGATCTTTTTGCTCCATTTTTATTCCCATACACCAATCCAGTTTCCTGCTATATAAATATATATATATATATATATATATATTTCAAAATTGAATCTATATTCCGATAAATCAAAATTTCTCCAAAAAGCAAAAAAATAAAAAAAACACAATACCTGAGGATCAGGAATCGGTTTTCGCTTCTCTACATATCGATTTTGATCTGAAGCCGCCGCCAACGCTGCTCTTTCCTGGTAAACACAAACAAACACACACACATACAAGAAAATAAATTTAATTTAACCAATCAAAATCCAATTAAACACACACAGAGAAGAAAAAATACGAAATATATATATTGAAATTGAATTTGTTTACCTGTTGTTCTCTTTTGAGCTGCTGCGAAGGGCGAACCCAAAGGTAATAAGCTAGGGTTCCGGCGACAATCCATGACGCTAAACTGCTGCCGCCTCTGAGACCGCCCATTGAATTCCCCATAAAGGACCTCACATTCCCAATTGATCTCCTCCAACCGCTTCCCATTTATGAGGACTTTTCTGTCAAATTTCGTTCTGTCTTTGCAAATTTTGATTTTCACTTTTTCTATTACACAAGATTTTGAGGTGGTGAATGTGATAAGATCATAGTTTCGATTGAATTTCTTGGTGCCCAAACTGTAAGAGTGAGGAAGAGAAGAGAATCACAAGAATTATCCAGTGTTTCGATCACATTTTTAACTACTGACGTGGCGTAATGTGATAGGATGTAATATTGTACTTTGTGTTTCTCTTACATATACTTTTCTGAGATTTATACTAAAATAATACGGGTAATTCTATGCTAGATCGATTTAAATGTAAAATTTGTATTTATCTCTTTCACATAATTATTGTGAAAACTATACACAATATATTTTATTTACTTGTGTGTAGAGACTTCACATAATATACTTTTACTATATGATATATAAACACTAGAATCATTGGTCTCAGCATAGATTTTTCCAAAGTAATACGTGGCCAAAACCTAACTTCATCATTTTTATGGGCCTGAGCTTCCTTCAGAAGCCTATTAAGTTAAGCAAAATGGTTTGGGCCTTCGCTTAATAAGCCCATTTACTATAAAATACTATTTTGTCTAGAAGAGCAACTCGAGCCAACCAGGCTCGAAATGAGCTCGATCCCATTCGAGCTTGAGCCAGATTTCCTATGCTCAAAGCTCGCGAGCTGGCCTCATAAGCTTTTGTATTTCTTATATTTATATTTTGTATTATAATAATATATTATATTTTATATTATTAATTATATCTATAAAAATAACAAAGAAGCTCAGAATATAAGTGATATAGGTGGAAATTGAACTTTGGGTCAAGATGATAAGCCCAAGACTTAATGGGCTAAAACCCATTAAGATAGTGGACTAGATCCATTCTAGAAGATATCCAACCCGAGCTGGAAGACATGAAAGACTTGCCAACCTGGACCAGCAGGAATAAGACAAATCTATATACGGCAAGACTGTAGACAAGATCTAATTAAATAGAAGACTTTTCATAGCAAAAGGAGAAAATTAATCCCAAGATCTCTGATTAATTAGGCCTAATTCCTTGAATGGATTTAGCCTAATTAAGAAGATTATAATTAACCCTAATTACTTTATGTAATGAAGGACGGAAGGTCAATCATTGAAGTATCTACCATATTAAAGATTATCAACAACTTGAATAAATAGTCACTCTAGAGGATGAATGAAGGAGAGATCCATTGTAAAACAAATACAAACTATAGTGAAATAAAGGAGATGCTCATTTTTCCCTCGTGGACGTAGGTCTAATTTTTGTACCGAACCACGTTAAATCTCTTGTTATTTACATTATTGCACTTATATTAATCGTTATATCTCACAATTATACTCATATTATCCCAAATATTAATATAAATATTATTGGTGTGAAACTCACACACATCAATTGGCGCCGTCTGTGGAAAATTGAGTTCAAGAAGTGAGAAAATCATAGTCCAAATGGTGATGGTGATGTCGTCATTCGATCCTTTCGATTTGATATTATCTTTCTTTATGATTTTTATGAATGTGTAAGAGAACTTGTATCCTGTGTTGATGTCATTACCATTAGAATACATGTGGTCTTGCTCGTTCCATCCATTGCCCGCCCTGTCGCCCCTCTCCTCTTTTTCTCGACTTGTTTCTCATTTTATTTCATCGTGTCGTAGTGTCCTCGTCCTCCTCATCGTCTACAGCTCTCCAGCACCTTGCATACGCTCTCAGGAATGTTAGACATCTCATGCCTTTTCAAATATACCCGAGGAAATCTCGTTACAATCAGTGGCGCGAGATGTTCCTCGCTACAAGTATTGGTCCTAAGGTTGAAAACTATGACCTCTCCTCTCCTATTTCTGAATATAAAACTGATTCTACTTGGTTTCGTTTAGATGCTAAAGTACGCTTTTGGATTTTTTCACCTATTGCCTCTACTTTAGTTTCTACTATCGTAAAAAAAGGCAATATTGCTCGTGATATTTGGTTAAACTTTGAATTTTTTTCAAGATAACAAAGTAGCTCGGTCTGTTCAACTTGAAGAGCAATTTCGCACTCTTAAGAAACATGATTACTATCGTAAACTAAAAGATTTATCTGATAATCTCGAGGAACCATATCTGATAAAGTTCTTGTTCTTCAAACAATTTTTGGTTTACCAGAATCCTTCAAAAGCTTAGCCACTCTAATAACCCACTCTTAACCTTTCGCATCCTTTGACACTGTTCGCTTTATGCTTCAATTAGAAGAAAATCAACAACTCAAAAATTCTCTTGAGTATTTTGCTGCTCTTTATGTCAGCCCCTCCCAAAATCCATCTCCTCACATCTCTCACAAGGGCGGTGCAAAGGAAAAGGTCAATGGTAAAGGCCATGCCGTCCCGGGAATCAGGGACGCACCCACCAGCCCCCCTCAATTTTTTTTTTATATTACTGCCTATAAAATTTTCAAAATTTTTATTTTCGCCCCCCCTCCCCCCTCAATTTTGTTTTTATTACTACTACCCATAAAATTTTCAAAATATCTATTTTCGCCCCCCCTCAAGTCACACGGTTCTACACTTCCATTCAAGATAGAAATTAAAATTTAGGGCTTTTTTCCTTCAATTGCATTCTCAAGAATCAAGATTTTGGGTGATGAAAATTTATAAATTTCTCATTTCAAAGACTAAGAAAATATTGTGTTATTTGAATACAAATCTTTAAAATTTAATTCTAATATTTTACTACATATTTCATCGGTTACTCTAAAATTTAGTTTAAGAATATTTTTGGTTTAATAATTCTAACAAATAGATTATGGGCATCTATAAAACAATTGAAATGGTTTAATAAATGCCTTTCCCATTGCCTATAAAAGCATAAATTAGGCTCAACAGTTTTTTTTTTTGTTTTTTTCAATTTTCCTGTCAAAAGCTCGATATGGTTCAAGAGCTCCGTTTTTGCTCTATGGCGTTTTACATTCGATAGAGGCTATGCAAATAAATCGAGTTTAGTCAAATGAAATGTTGTTTAAACTTGTTCGAATCGTTATTGAATTTTGAAATCTGTGTTTGAACTTAGTTTGATTAGTGGACCTTGAATGAGTTTCGCTCGATCAGATTACGAGCTAAGCTCGAGTAACTTGATTCGCTTTGCACATATTTCAAAATTTCAAGTAACTAATCAAGTCGAGCTCGAGTCAATTTCAAAATTTATCGAACAAATAAAAAGGTGTTTAGGTCTTGTTTGTTAAATTAAGTTATAAACAAGGGATAATTACACTCACACCCCTCAATGATGGGGTAATTACGTAAACCTCCCCTAACTAATTGATAATTACAAACACACATCCTCATGTTAAACATTTCTTACAATTGCACCCCTGTCTGTATAACAATTCTTACAATTACACCTCTTGTAAACCTTACAAATAGACTCCCCGAGAGGGTGTGTCTGTATTTTTTAATTAGTGAGGGGAGATTTGTGTAATTACCCCATTATTGAGGGGGTGTGAGTGTAATTATCCCTATTAAGAAACCAAACTGAAAAGAGCTTTTAAGGATTGAGCTCAAGCCAAATATTAAAAGTCTATTTGCAAGAGCTTATACTTTTAAAGAAGTGTTGAATTTTAAAAAAAAATTGTAAAAGTACCTAAAACGTTAAAGTTGAGTGTATTTGCAAAACTTGCTAAAAAATAGAAGAAACTAGTACCTAAGAATTTGCTTTTAATTTCTGATTATTTTCAAAAAAAATTCAGTGAAACAAATTAAAGGCAATGAAACCAAAAAAACAAAAGACAGCTTAAATTTATCAAAAAATTCAAAAGTATTTTTTTTAATTTTTTGCAAACAGGCCTTAAATAGCTTTGTTCGTTGGCAGCTCTAATGTCATATGCCACATTAATTGTATGGCCGACTTCATATATGGACAAACATATATCTTTTTTTGTTTGTTTGTTTATATCCGACAAACTTAGACACACAATTGAACCAAAACAAAAGAAAAAAAATAAGTTGCTACTAATTCATCAAAAAGCATTATTCAAAATGCAAAATAAAAATATGAAACACTGACGGAAGACAAGACCATGTTTGGTGGGCTGTGGTCCAGAAATGGTCTCATGTGCGACAGTCTTCAAAACTTTAGTGGGAGGGCTCACACACTGAATCGGTCCATAAAACAAATGGATATCCAGCAATGTTGATGCTCCCCACACATCATCCCTTTGTCTATTTCAATAATGTTCATTATACATATATGGTTAGGGATTCGAACATCATTAAATACGAATTCATTTACGATAATTGACTTAATCATATATAATCATGAATGTGTCTAGACACTTACCAAAAAAAAAATGTGTCTAAATCACTGTGACTCTGTATGGTTGTGTTTTCGAAAATGAATTTTGAGTTTTTATTGGAGAATGTGTATTATAAAAATTCGTGAAAAAATATTAATTTATTTTGTTTGTTTGGATGTGTTTTTGAGAAATGTTTGGAAATTGTGTAGATGTGATATAAAATTGATTGAATTACTTATATATGTAATGATGATGGGAGAAAAAATTAGAATAATATTTTATTTATGATAAAATAAGAAAGAGAATGTGTTGGATAGTTGAATTACGTAATTAATGAAGAGAGAGAATGAAGTGATTGAATTGATAAAATAATGAGTAGTTATATGGAGGAATGTGTAGTAGAATTTAAAATTTAAGTATTTTTTGTAGAATTTACTTTGGAGTGTACGTTTTCATTTTTTGGTGTTCCAAAAAATAAAAACACACTTAAAAAACACAAGCATACAGAGCCTATGCATTTCGATGTTGGCATGACAGATACCCAATCGATAGTAATTATGGTTCAATTCAATATTGCATGGCGTGAAGAAAATTCCATGGTGCCAAGAGTCTCTACACTGACCCTTATGAAAACAAATAATTTATTTGGGTCCTTAATTGTGGGGCTAATCACACTTATTGAACAGAGAAATGAATATATAATAAGATGCTGTCATATTTATTATTAAAACTATTGTATTTATTAAGATATTACTAATTTCATATAATGTGGTTAAACTCAAGGATCGGATATGGTAAAGGACCAAATTAAGAGAAGCTCAAATCCATATGATCGGATGGTGTTGTATATGCATCATTGATGGATCTATTTGATTTTAACAAATCTTTCTACAAGTTATACTTGGAAGCTCCCAAGAGTTGGGCTCTCGGGATGTCTTCACCATCACATTTATATGTGATGGTGGAACCCCCAACATGTACGAGTATATATGTGGCGGAAATCACCCGGAAGCTTTCAATTATCACCCTCTCTTTACCTAGAAACTCTTTTGTCCAACTTTTTTTTTTATTTTAAAATAAGCCCAAATTATAATTTTTTTATATTTGTAATTTTTCTAATAATGACACTGACACGAAAAATCCTTACGTGTATTAAACAGCAAGTGGACTGGTCGTGTGTAGTAATAAAGTGGACTTTAAGTCCGAGTTATCGATCCCACAGAGACAAGATTATTTAAAGCTAGGAATTTAAAAGCAATTAAAATTGAATTAAAAGATTGTGATTAATTTACAAAAAAAAATGTGAAAACGAGACTTAGCAAATAGATTTAGATTCTTATGAGATAAAACAACTAAGGCACATGCTTCAACCAAATTTACTTGTTAATATAAATATGAACTATTCTTCGTATTATTAGACTACTATTGCTTTGGTGAAAATTCCTTAATTAATTACTACCCGATGTCTCGGCTGTAATAATCCTATGATAAATTGACAGTTCTCTAAATATGTCTATCCGAGAATTTAATCAATAATCATGCATTCAAGTTCTAGAATTTTCCCGAATAAATTCGGCTAACTGCACCCGGGAATCTCTACCTATCTCTAGGGGCAATTCCCTATTTTTTACGGATGATGTGATGATTTCTTTGAACCCTAACTTATATTCTTTCAAACTATTAAGTTAGGCAATATGACAAACATATGGTGATCAAACATATGCAAGTAATTACGCACAAAATCAAAACACAAAGCAATTGTAGAATTAATACGAAGAATAATATCATATATATATACTCATAACTTTGGCCTTCACATGGCCCTAGTTAAGGGAAAATTAGTTCATAATTGAAATTGGAAAACAATAAAAACATAGAATTACTCATAGATAAAGATGAATATCAAACTAAGAAACTCCCTATTTTGGATTGATGATCGATTCTTGATTGGAAGCTTGAATCCCTCCTTTTCCTCTTCTTAGCTCTTCAAGTATGATGATAGGATGACTCAAAACCAAGAGAATTCTCCCCCAAACCCCTGAATTTTCGTCCTCACACTCTCAAAGGATGATTTTTTGATGCTCTCAAGTGAGCTCCCCACTCCCCTTTAAATACCCAAAAATCCACCTACCAAGAATTTTAGCTACCCTTCTCTTTCTTTCCTCCTACCAAGAATTTCTACCTACCAAGAATTTGCACCTACCATTCTCTTGTTTTCTACCTACCAAGAATTTCCACCAACCAAGAATTTGCACCTACCATTCTCTTGTTTTCCACCTAACAAGAACATGAGCTGCCACTTTCGTGTTTTCCAGCGCAGGGATAGTGTTTTATTCATAAACGTCTCCACAGATCTCCGAATTGGATGATTCAAGTACCCATGTAAAGATAAGACATAGATCTAAAACTTTGTAGAAGGACACTTCATCCAATTCTGTCTCTAAAAATATCAAAATGGCGTTCCAACGTGGAGGTTGTTTCTGATTTGGCGCCCAGGTGTGCAGAAATGGTACTAAAACATGATTTTGGCTAACTCCAGCTTATTTCTTGCTTGTTTGGTCGTGGAGGTGTGAAACATCTTGGCGTAAACTTGTTTTATACATCATTTTTCCACCCTTTCTTCAATTGTATCCACTTAAGGCCTGAAATCACTTAATGCACGAATTAAACGCACAAGTGACAAAATCAAGTGATAAATGAACCTAAAACATAAACGCAAAGGGGCTTAAAAACACGTAAAAATGACTCCTATCAACTCCCCCAAACTTATCATTTGCTCGACCTCGAGAAATAAAAGTTTTAGGACATGAAAAACATCATCAACCAAAAGGAGAAAACAAAAACAACAAACGAACTCACTTTCGTGGAGTAAACGATTGCACTTAGCATGTGCAACAAGCCTTTAAACCTTTGAGTTACCTCAAAGGACGAGTTATAGTCTCGTGAGGGTTTGCAGAAGATATACCCACAAAATCTAACAAACTTTCAATCCCAACCAAATGAATACATCTCAACATAATTAACAAGAATAAATGGCACAAACTCATCCTTTTATAGCTCACAAATATATATACATATCAACTACTTTTGCTCATGTGACACCAATACTCGAAAAGACTCCATAGGGTGTAGTGAAAATAAATCTAAGGTATTATAGTCGAAAGGCATCCTTACCAAATTTTGGACATTAATCCCATATCTATCAACTTTTGATCAAACACAAAGCATAAGAATCATAGAAAATCTCATAGCCATTTAAATTTCATTATCTCAACCATTCAAACTTTCAATTCATATGAAACTTTCCAATTAACTTCATTAAGGCTAGATCATGTGCAATGTTTTATTCCATTAGGCTTTCTATGACACCCATGTAACAAGCTTTAGATCAATTACTCCCAAACTAGATAGTTTTGGGGCATTAAGTGTAAAGACACTCCTAAGGATTTAATCACTCGAGTGTCAAAGGCCACGAAATAAAACTAGATCTTTTAAACAATTCGCTTCTTTTTGGCTTGAGCTTAGCTCAAATTAGCATAATAGTACAGTATATAGGCATGAAACTTTTCACCTCCAGTACATATTAGCCTGACCACTTGTGGTCATACCAAACTTCAACCTTTTTAATTCATTGTTTAGCATAAAAAAAAATTACTACTCAACTTATAACCTTATGAAAAATCTAAGTTAATTTTTCGGGGAAAAACTCCTTAAGTGTCTCAAGATGGTTATCCTCTCAACTCCTCTACCCTTGATTTATTGTGCAATGTGAATCATCTAAGAAATCAATCCTAGTCTAGGGTCTCCATGAGCAATTTCAAAGATATATATGTTCCATTAAATTCAAATTATTTCAAGAAATCATGCCATTTTTTTCAAGTTAATCAATTTTAATGCATCAATTGGAAAAAAAAAAAAAAACAATTTATACTTGATTTTCTCAACAAAAAAAAAAAATATTTAAACATGATATCATACAAACTTTCCCCCAAACTCAAGCTAAAAATTAGCATTGCATTTTCAATGTTCAAAATAAGCACTCTTCTACCCCCAAACTCAAATCCAACATTGTCCTCAATGTTGTTACAACAAGTATACGTAACGGTAAAAGAACACTTACAACCAAGGATGTTGAAAAACATCCTTTAACTTCCAATGCATCGTTACAAAGCTTCTTCTCCTCTCGAGTAAAATAAGCATCTCTAAACATGGGGTCCAAATGTCTATCATATCTAATACTTCAACTTTTCAAACCATCAAGCATACGAAAACATACATGCCAAAAGTGCATGTTTGAACATAAACATAAACAAACAATCTAAACAAACAAAAACAAAAGAAAAAAAAAACTTACAAACTTGGGTTGCCTCCCAAGAAGCGCTTGTTTATAGTCAATAGCTCGACTATTCAGGATCGACTTAAGTCGATGGTTCTCGGAGCTTGACAGATAATGTGTCTGCGCTCCAGTCAGTGCCCGAGTAATGTTTCAGCCTATGTCCATTGGTTAAAAATACTTGTCCATCCTCAGTGATAAGCTCCACAGCTCCGGAAGAATACACTCGGGTGACTCGAAAGGGTCCCGACCAACGCGATTTGAGCTTGCCTGGGAAGAGCTTGAGTCTAGAGTTGTACATAAGAACTTTCTCACCTTCCTCAAATTCCCGGGGTAGAATATGCTTGTCGTGCCACTTCTTGGTCCGTTCTTTGTACAGTTTTGCATTCTCGTATGCTTCATGTCTCCACTCCTCGAGCTCATTCAGTTGAAGCAACCTCTTATTACCTATAACACTTGTATCGAAATTCAGGAATTTGATAGCCCAATAAGCACGATGTTCAAGTTCGACAGGTAAATGACAAGCTTTTCCAAATACAAGACGATATGGGGACATGCCAATAGGGGTTTTAAAAGCAGTACGGTAAGCCCACAATGCATCATCTAATTTCAGAGACCAATCAGTTCGATGGCTATTTACCGTTTTTTCTAAAATCCGTTTAATTTCCCTATTAGACACTTCGACTTGCCCACTAGTTTGAGGGTGGTAAGGGGTCGAGATTTTATGCTTAACACCATATTTGTTCAACAAGTTTTCAAATTGCTTGTTACGAAAATGTGTGCCTCCATCACTTATAATTGCTCTCGGGGTTCCAAATCGTGCAAAAATATGTTTTCTCAGAAATCTAAGAACAACCCTAGCATCATTAGTTTGCAAAGCCTCAGCTTCGACCCATTTAGACACATAATCAACAGCGACTAGAATATACTATTGGAACAAGAACTAGGGAAAGGTCCCATAAAATCTATACCCCACACATCAAATAATTCACATTCAAGCACATTATTCATAGGCATTTCATGTCGTCTAGAGATATTACCTACTCTTTGGCATCTATCACATTTTTGAACATAAGCGTGTGCATCTTTAAATAAAGTAGGCCAGAAAAAACCTGATTGCAGAACCTTGGCAGCAGTCTTGGATGGGCCAAAGTGGCCACCTATCACCATGTCATGGCAATGAGCCAAGACGGAGGTCATTTCTTCCTCGGGTACACAACGCCTGATAATTCCCTCGACACCAATTTTAAACAAGTAGGGCTCTTCCCACAGATAGTGCCTAACATCTTTCAAAAACTTCTTTCTTTGGTGAAATGTCAAATCAGGGGGTAAAATTCCAGCAACTATATAGTTAGCATAATCAGCATACCAGGGGATTGAAATAGAAGAAAGAGTAAAAAGCTGTTCATCGGGGAATTCATCTCCTATTGGGGTCTCATCCATTTTCTTATCCACTAATTCTAGTCTAGATAGGTGATCAGCTACTACATTTTCAGATCCTTTTTTATCTTTTATTTCTAAGTCAAACTCTTGTAGTAATAAGATCCACCTGAGTAGTCTAGGTTTTGCGTCTTTTTTAGCAAGCAAGTATTTCAAGGCCGAGTGATCAGTGTATACTATTACTTTGTTAAGCACAAGATAGGAGTGAAATTTGTCAAAAGCAAAAATGACAGCTAAAAGCTCTTTTTCAGTCGTAGCATAATTGAGTTGGGCCTCATTTAAGGTACGACTAGCATAGTAAATAGTATGAAAGATTTTACCCTTCCTTTGACCTAGTACAGCTCCAACGGCAATGTCGCTCGCATCGCACATCAACTCGAATGGTAGGCTCCAATCTGGGGCGGACATCACAGGTGATGAGATTAATTTCTCCTTCAGGGTGAGGAAGGCCTGCATGCATGCATCATTAAAGTCAAACACTGCATTTTTCATGGTCAAGTTAGACAGGGGTTTAGCAATTTTAGAAAAATTTGAAATAAAACGCCTGTAAAACCCGGCATGTCCCAAAAAGCTTCTCACGGCTTTGACCGTGGTGGGTGGTGGAAGATTAGCTATCACTTCAATTTTCGCTCTATCCACCTCAATCCCCTTGTGGGAGATCTTATGACCCAGAACAATTCCTTCTTGTACCATGAAATGACACTTTTCCCAATTTAAGACTAGATCAGTCTCCTCACACCTCTGCAAAACTAAGGTTAGATTGTGCAAACATCTATCATATGTAGAGCCAAAAACAGAAAAATCATCCATGAAGATTTCAAGAAATTGCTCGACCATGTCATGAAATATAGCCATCATGCATCTTTGAAAAGTAGCAGGTGCATTACATAAGCCAAAAGGCATACGCCTATAAGCAAAAGTGCCGTAAGGACAAGTGAAAGTAGTTTTCTCTTGATCCTCGGGTGTAATAGCAATTTGGTTATAGCCGGAGTACCCATCCAAAAAACAGTAATATTCATGCCCGGCTAATCTTTCTAACATTTGATCGATAAAGGGGAGGGGAAAGTGGTCTTTTCGGGTATATTCATTCAATTTACGATAGTCTATGCAAACCCTAAAACCAGTGACAATTCTAGATTGAATTAACTCATTATTGTCATTACGAACTACTGTCGTACCTCCTTTCTTGGGCACTACCTGCGTTGGACTTACCCATGGACTATCAGAGATAGGGAAGATAATGCCGGCATCGAGTAACTTGATTACCTCTTTCTTCACCACTTCTTGAATTTGAGGATTAGACCTCCTTTGTGGTTGTATAGTGGGCCTTGAGCTTTTTTCCATTAAAATCTTATGCATGCAGATGGCTGGGCTAATCCCCTTGATATCAGCAATCTTCCATCCAAAGGCTTTTTTGTGATCTCTCAACACCTCCAGTAACCTTGCTTCTTGTTGATCTGTAAGAGAAGAAGAAATGATGAGTGGCAAGGTTTCATCGTCATTTAAATAAACATATTTAAGATGAGAGGGTAGAGTTTTTAGGTCAAGAGTTGGTGGCTCTTCAATAGATGGTTTGGAGTGGCTAGACAGTGGGCTATCCAACTTCTCAAATTTCTTCGTGGGGTATTGTGCACGCCTCTCTAAGCTATGAACAACTTCCAGTTGTTTATCACTGGCCGACTCAACATCCGTGGAGTTCATTATGCATACCTCAAGTGGATCATCAGAGATGTTTTCCTGAAAGTGCTCAATAATCAAAGGATCAAAAGCATCTATTCTTAAACATGACGCATCATCACCAACATGCTTCATAACCTTGTATACGTCAAAAGTAACTCTCTCCTCACCCACATTCAAAGTTAACTTACCATTGGCTATGTCGATCATAGCTTTACCTGTGGCTAGGAAGGGTCTTCCTAGGATGAGAGGAACTTCAACATCTTCTTCCATCTCCAGAACCACGAAGTCCACCGGGAAGTAAAACTTGTCAACTTGCACGATGACATCCTCTATGATTCCCTTCGGGTGTTTGATTGATCGATCTGCAAGTTGGAGGCTCATCGAGGTTGGCTTTGGATTCCCCAAACCCAATTTCTGGAACAACGAGTAAGGAAGAAGATTTATGCTGGCGCCCGAATCACATAGCACTCGGTCGAATTTGAGTTGCCCAATAGTGCAAGGAATTGTGAGGCTCCCTGGATCCTTGAGTTTCTGTGGCAACTTGTTCAACACCACTGCTGAGCATGCTTCAGTCAAGCACACCGTTCCATTGCCTTCCCACTTCTGCTTATTGGATAGAATATCCTTGAAGAACTTGATGTAATTGGGCATCTGCAAAATCGCATCAATAAAAGGAATATTAATTCGAACTTCTCGAAGAATTTCTAAAATCCTAAGAAAACTCTTATCCATATCTTTCTTATTCTTTTTATGTGCTAGGGGGAAAGGGAGACGTATTTCAATAGGATTAGGCAAAGAAGGAGTCAAAGTTTTAGAAGACGCCCTGTCTGCCTGTGAAGTACGGACTTGATCCTGCCCCAAGTACGTACTTGAGCTGTGTGAAGTACTTACTTGGTTCTGGTCAAGTACGTACTTGGGAGACAGATTTGAATTTTCAAGTTTATCAAAAGTTTGAACATTGTCCTCTTCAAGTGCGGACTTGGACTGCTTGGGAGGTGCACTTTTCAATTCTTTGCCACTTCTCAGAGCGATGGCATGGCATTGCTCTTTTGGGTTTTTCTCTGTATCACTCGGCAGTGTCCCGGGTGCTCTTCCACCTGCATCAACCGATAATTGTGCAAATTGGTGCTGCATCTCTTTCATTCCCGTCATAACACCCTGTAACATCAATCGAAGCTCTGCGAATGATTCGTCTGATTTTTGCATGTGAGCCGCCAATCTTTCTTCGACAGTCGAAGGTCTTGGAACTTGACCTTGTGGCTTAAAATTTCCAGGCCTTTGAGTTTGGTTGTTGTAAAACGGAGGCCTCGGTGCTTGGTAGATGCCTTGTTGTGAATTTTGTGCGGGATTTGGCCTTTTCGGAAAATTCTCGGGTATGTGGAAGCTCAATTGAGGCTTGTTTGAATTTCCGACATAGTTCACATCACTAATGGTTGGCTCTGCCTCTAGATTAACATTTTGTTCTACCTCTTGAGCAACAGCAACCCTTCGGGTTTGTAGAGGAAACTCATCGTCATCTTCAGGGTACAGTTCATCATCCCGTGCCATCTGCTCTAGTTTAGCCCACACTGTTCTGCTATCGAGACCCAAAAGATCACCGCCTGCTCCTGCATTAAGTCTGTGACGAATCCGAGACCGGACTCCATTAAAGAAATGTAGCACTCGCTCGTCTCTTGAATAGTTGTGATCGGGGCACTTTCGAAGCAGACTCTTGTATCTTGCCCATGTTGATGCTAACGATTCATCCCGTTTTTGCTTAAAACCCTTGATCTCGCTTCTTAACTCGTTAATCCTTGATGGAGGGAAGAACTTGTTGAGAAACTCTTCGACTAACTCTTCCCACGTTTCAATGGATTGTGGGGGCAACGACTTATACCACAAAGTCCCTTTATCCTTAAGCGAAAAATGGAATAATCGGAGGCGGATGGCATCAAGATCTCTTGGGTGGAATTGCATGGTAGATAACACATTTTCGAAGTGCTCTAGATGGTCATGAGGTGACTCTTTCGGATCACCATAAAATTGTTCAGCCTGAACCATGCTAAACATGTGAGGTGGAATGTGGAAGTTCGGCGTGGCAAAATTGGGGACCACAACAGGTCCCGGCGTAGTGTGTACACGGGCTGGCTGATTACCACGAACAGATGGAGGTGGTGCTGGTAGTGCCGGTTGCATAGCTTGGAACAGATTTTGCAACCATTCTCTATTCTCGGGCAGATTCATATCAGGGAAGTTGCCAGCCATAGCTCGATTTCTCTGGTTTGCACGAAGTGTACGCTCGATCTCAGGGTCAAATTCCTCTAAAGCCTCTCCTGAGGTTCGAGTCATTCACCAAAAGATCAACCTGTTTGAAACAAAGAAGCAAACCAACAGAAATTTAAAGATAGAAAATAACAGTGAGAATAATAGAAAATAATAAAACGACAAAAGAAATTAAAGCTAAAAATTGCAATAAAATCCGAAACTAAAATAAATCAAGTCCCCGGCAACGGCGCCAAAAACTTGACACGAAAAATCCTTACGTGTATTAAACAGCAAGTGGACTGGTCGTGTGTAGTAATAAAGTGGACTTTAAGTCCGAGTTATCGATCCCACAGAGACAAGATTATTTAAAGCTAGGAATTTAAAAGCAATTAAAATTGAATTAAAAGATTGTGATTAATTTACAATAAAAATGTGAAAACGAGACTTAGCAAATAGATTTAGATTCTTATGAGATAAAACAACTAAGGCACATGCTTCAACCAAATTTACTTGTTAATATAAATATGAACTATTCTTCGTATTATTAGACTACTATTGCTTTGGTGAAAATTCCTTAATTAATTACTACCCGATGTCTCGGCTGTAATAATCCTATGATAAATTGACAGTTCTCTAAATATGTCTATCCGAGAATTTAATCAATAATCATGCATTCAAGTTCTAGAATTTTCCCGAATAAATTCGGCTAACTGCACCCGGGAATCTCTACCTATCTCTAGGGGCAATTCCCTATTTTTTACGGATGATGTGATGATTTCTTTGAACCCTAACTTATATTCTTTCAAACTATTAAGTTAGGCAATATGACAAACATATGGCGATCAAACATATGCAAGTAATTACGCACAAAATCAAAACACAAAGCAATTGTAGAATTAATACGAAGAATAATATCATATATATATACTCATAACTTTGGCCTTCACATGGCCCTAGTTAAGGGAAAATTAGTTCATAATTGAAATTGGAAAAACAATAAAAACATAGAATTACTCATAGATAAAGATGAATATCAAACTAAGAAACTCCCTATTTTGGATTGATGATCGATTCTTGATTGGAAGCTTGAATCCCTCCTTTTCCTCTTCTTAGCTCTTCAAGTATGATGATAGGATGACTCAAAACCAAGAGAATTCTCCCCCAAACCCCTGAATTTTCGTCCTCACACTCTCAAAGGATGATTTTTTGATGCTCTCAAGTGAGCTCCCCACTCCCCTTTAAATACCCAAAAATCCACCTACCAAGAATTTTAGCTACCCTTCTCTTTCTTTCCTCCTACCAAGAATTTCTACCTACCAAGAATTTGCACCTACCATTCTCTTGTTTTCTACCTACCAAGAATTTCCACCAACCAAGAATTTGCACCTACCATTCTCTTGTTTTCCACCTAACAAGAACATGAGCTGCCACTTTCGTGTTTTCCAGCGCAGGGATAGTGTTTTATTCATAAACGTCTCCACATATCTCCGAATTGGATGATTCAAGTACCCATGTAAAGATAAGACATAGATCTAAAACTTTGTAGAAGGACACTTCATCCAATTCTGTCTCTAAAAATATCAAAATGGCGTTCCAACGTGGAGGTTGTTTCTGATTTGGCGCCCAGGTGTGCAGAAATGGTACTAAAACATGATTTTGGCTAACTCCAGCTTATTTCTTGCTTGTTTGGTCGTGGAGGTGTGAAACATCTTGGCGTAAACTTGTTTTATACATCATTTTTCCACCCTTTCTTCAATTGTATCCACTTAAGGCCTGAAATCACTTAATGCACGAATTAAACGCACAAGTGACAAAATCAAGTGATAAATGAACCTAAAACATAAACGCAAAGGGGCTTAAAAACACGTAAAAATGACTCCTATCAGACACCCTTGTAATTTACAGGAATTTCATGTTTTTTAGAAGTATTCACAAAACCTTCTTATATATTGCGAGCTTATCTTACAAATTTAATTGCAATTATAAATGAATTTTTTACTTTTTACAACAACAGAAAGAAAAACAACGACTGCTTTAACTAAATGATTTTGCCATATCCAAATTAGTATAGGTCCAAGTTCAGTTGATTGTGTTTCAATTACTCATTTGATCGATTGATTAATCATATGCACAAAATCATATTGGCACTCCACGTTTACCCTTTTTCTTAATCAATTGACAATATTGTCCATAAATTTATGAAAGATTTTTCTTGTATTTTTATGATAAATATACATACTTCTAATTATGGTGATCACTAAAATTATGGTAAAAATAGAATAAAAAGATACTTATCATTTCATTGTAAGAGTCTTTTACTACTTTTTTATTTCCTAATACTGTAACTAATAGTTTATACACTAAGTTGTACTTTACTATTAAATTGTACATTTTTCAACTACTTCACTCATAAAATTTATGAAATATTAAATCGTAATAATGGAGCAAAAGAGAAATTGGAGAGTTGCTTTTAATTTGTATGAGATACTTGAATCAGTGACATAAAAGTACTGAACAAATTTTAGGATATATCTGATATACAACCCGTCTAATATCAACGGAAGTGATAATTTTCTCCTCTATGTTTTGCATATATAAGCTTTATATAAAAATTTAAGATTTTATGAAGAAAAATAAAACACAAAGACCGAACAAAACATTATTGTGCTAATTTATCAACAATTTTTAGCATTTATAAGATAAATGGTAGAATAAGTATTTGCTCAACATTAATCATTATAAGATAATACAATAATAGTTTTTCATTAATCTAGGGGCAATATTGTCAAATGTTTAAGATAAAAGTTAAAGAATGCATCTATCATTATTTGGAGTGCTAATATCAATTTTCAACTACAATTGAGTATATTATATAAAGGGTTTTATGGGTGAGTTCAGCCCAAGTATTGTGTGCATGTGTTACCAGTACTGTAATTGTATATTTATTGACAATATGATCCTTTTACTTAGGCCAACGTAATTGGCCGATTACTTTAAGGTCAAAAATAATATGGAAAAAATATGAAAATACTATTATGCCCGACGAATACATATTTTTGCTCTCAAACAACTATGTCAAGCCGACGCTCGGTCACCGTGTGCCCAGAACTCGCCTGACGCTCGGCCATGGCGCCCGGTACTCGCACGACGCCCAGCCATCATGCCCGGTAAAAAAAAATAAAAAAAATTCAAATAGAATAATTATCTTTTCAAAGAGAGCGCGCCAAATTGATCTATTACACTATTGCTTTAAATAAAGAATCATATTACTATGATTTGTAATGGGTGAAACTCTCAAGTGTTATAAAAACTAAGTTCTTATATAAATTTCTTGGTTAGAAAGGTGAAACTTTCGTTCAAATTAAATAAAAACAAATGTCATAATAATGTATCATGTGTTTGTCCAAATCAATTAAATGTTGCACTAATATGAATAAAACCAATCTTGTTAGGGAGTATATATGTATGTATTTTCTCAAAGTTTGGTGTTGTTTTTTATGAGTAACGTTTATAATTAGCGGCCAGTGTGGGTTGCAATATTATCTACCTGTCATTGTTATTTAAAAAAAAATTGCAATTTTTCGGGCAGATTGGTTAGGTTAGAGCATTTTAAGCAGGTTAAGTGGACCGAGTTGAAATTGATTCATTTAATGATGTTGATTGCAGGAGGTGTGGTGGTAAAAACTCATTCGCCGTAATCCAACAATGTTATGACGGGTTGAAAACCAAAAGCTCGACGCGAGATTGGCCGTGGAAGCTCGTTTGAACTCGATTCGTTTAACATAACACACAAGTTCGAACATAATTTTATGTTTGGTAAGGTTCGAAACTTCACTCGAGCTCGACTCTGTTGATTAAAAAATAATAAAATGTGTAAAAGTATCAAGTTACTTGAGTTTGATTATGTTCGACTTGATTATAGCTTGTTCGGGCTCAATTTCAGTAATATCCAATCCAATCTCAAATCAAATTTTAAAGCTCGATGAAAATTCAAACAAACTTGAACACTTCCTTATTCGGCTCGACTTGACTCAGTTTCATCCCTAGATGTATGATGTAGTCCGTTCAAGGGAAAATTATATACCTGACCGACTTCAATAGTACCAATGTCTATCTCTCTCACGCGATAAAGTGTATTGTGTATGGTCCTGATACACATTTATATGAAAGAGATGAACACAAAATACATACACCATTGGACTCAATCTGATATAAAATTACTTTGAGTGAATATTCCACAATTGAGGCCGATCCACTATAAATGATTAGAACGTGTGATTATGTCCCAACATACGATACTTGTCCAACTACTTCGAATTTACAAGTACCCAAAAACCAACAAAGAGACTATAGATATTTCCATAGAATTTACTCCATATGTACTCTAATCATAATTCATAGCTTTAAATGAATAGTACCCCTGACCCGAAAATAAAAAACAAGAAGGAAGAAAAAGAGCAAGAAAAAATGGTCTCTCATTACAGATCCACCAATTTGTTGTACTAGTTAGGCAATTCATTCATTCTATTTATTTGTAATTGTACCTAAACTTGGCATAATGACGAAGCCAAAATGGTTACGACAGTCAATTAATACTGTGGTTCGGTCTTATTAAGATCCTTCACTACCTAATTAATAGAGAAGCCAAAATTTGTGTTTGACTTGCAAAGATGTTTGAATGGATGTTTGATCCTTTGTATATAGTTCCGGTGGTTGTTTCTTTCATTGGAAAATCACTTTTTGGCAGATTTTGAAATTCAGATTTTTATAATTCTGATCAAATGTTTACCATTATGCTAAAATTAATTCTTTCATAATCAATAATCAATTAAGCAACATGTTAAGATCAAACATATACCACTATGTTAAAAGTTATACATGACCGCTTGTCAGTTTGAGAGATTCAACCTAACGGCTTTGTTCTAATCCAATTGTTATGTTAAAAGCTATATATGACCGCTTGTCAGTTTGGAAGACTCGAACTCATGACCTCGATCTGATCCAATTGTTATGATCAAACGCTTATCATGTGCCAAAAACTATAACTGATAGTAGAGACATAATTTTATTTTGATATACACCTGTTACGCAAAGCACCATTGTAGAGCTACAGTAGGTGGTGAGGTGGTTGTGCCCCTATAAGCGAAGAAAACTCAGTCTAGGTGGAAAGGAATTCCACCTGGAATAGTCTTTCGCATGTCACTGTTTGATAACATACATGGGTTGGAACCAAATTTGTACAATACTTTTAGTCTTTTATTTAACCCACTTAAATACAATTAGCAAGCCCCCTCAAGTGCCCGAGTCCTTCACCCTAATCTCCAAGCACGAGCACAACTCCTCTGCGCACAAGTGCCTTTAGTTATTTATGCCAAGCCGTCGCCCCCCGCGGGGCACTCAAGGGGATGCTCACATTCCCTATTGGTGGGTGAACAATCCAACACTTGGTGAATTTTGCTAGTGTTGAATTTTGCTTCACAATGATTCGAAGAGCTGACATTGAAGGATCAAAAAGCAATGTCATACATATTAGTAGGGGTGATCGTAATTCAGTTTTGTGATTTTATTTATTAATTTCATACCAAATTGCCGAGTGCGGTTTGGAGGAAATAAAACTTAAAATTGCGGTTTTGTAAATCAAAACCGACTATGCGGTTTTGTACGGTTCGGTGCAGTTAGGTGGTTCTTCAAATTATTTTATATTTTAAAACGAAATAAGCAAACAATGTTTATTGTCTTTTTTTGTTAAACTAATTAATAAAAAGATAATGATAATTAATAAATAAGAAAATACTTGTCCGGAAAATATTTATCAAGATTAACCTCCATGAATCATTAAAAAGAACACTAGCGTCTTTACATAATATTATATAAGAGTATCATAAGTTTAGAACATGAAAAAATGCTAATATATCACTTTAAATATGAAAAGTTTAGAACATATAAATATAATATGTACATATTTTACTATATATATCAAATAAATACACAATCATATGTAAGAAAAATGTCTTAATCTAGCTTGTATGAAAAGTAAGACGAGAAATTTGTATATAGACAAGTAGTACAAAAATGTTATATAATTGTTTGTATATTAATATTTGTCCACTAAAATTTGCAAAAGGATATTGTAAAAATTATTATAAGGTTATAAAGTATAGATGATCTAACGAGACATTGCTAATACAAATAATTATGAGAGTTAAATAGAATAACTGCCATAAATATAATTGCCATAAATATAATCTATAATACTTTTTTCTGTCAAAATTCTTCAAGTGTCTATTGTATATAAAAATAAATTATAACACTAAAATATCATAAATATTATAAAATATATATACAACACTAAAATATCATAAAATATTATCACTTACTTTAAAGTCTCGAGCACAAATCTTGATTGAACATATTATTAATCATGTAAAACATATAACCATATCAATTCAATAACAAATATTAAATTAAACTACAAATATGAATAGTATTACGAGTAAAATCTATTAAAAGCTCAAATTAAAAAGAATAATAAGTAATATATATTTATATATGTATATATATAGACGGTGGAGGTGCGGTGCGATTTTTTAACACTAACTTTGAAACCAAACCGCATAAACGGTGCGATTTTCATTTAAATTTTAAACCGCGATTTACTTAAAAAATTGACAAAAACGGTACAATTCAACGCAATGCGATCAATTTTGGCGGTTTTCAAAATCAATGCTCACCCGTACATAGGTCGGCTTGAATATTTTCATAAAACTGTGCACAAACCTACCGCGTGCACCGTTGCCCCTCACATTGGCTTGACACATAGAAGCACGAAATATCTCATTGTGAAAAAGACAAAAAGCCCTTAGTTGACAGTTGAAGAGGGGCCCAATACATACAAGGAAAAAGTCAATAGTGTATTGCAGCATTATTTTTTCTTTGATAAGAAGTAATTGCCGTCTCAACATTGTCCAAAAGTCTGACACTCCAGCACATTATTACAAGGATTACAAACTAAACTTCAAACGTTATTTGGTCCCCACTTTCAACGATCTAGACAAGTTCTTAACCTGTACAAACAATACTGAAAAATAACACAAAATAGAACAGTTTAAACAAAGATTTCTTGTGAGGCAACCTGAGCCCCTCACCCACAAACGATTACAAATTACCAGTAGTAACAAAATATCAAATCCACTAAACATTAGAAGAAGATGAAAAAAATAACATATGAAAAGAAGCAATACAAACACTTGAGGACAATTTTAGCCACCTCATTCCTTGACCTTTCACATGCTTCATGGAGCAGTCCTCAAATGTTAACACTTGGCTCGTTTTCTTGGCTCTAATCTTCCTAGCAATCCTTTGAAACGCATTTCTACGATCTTAGGAGCCAATTTTGGTCATGTCCCTGCTTGATCGATTGTATTTCATGTGACTTTTAACAAGTTGGCCGGCTGAAATGGCCGACATCAGAGAGAGCTCTCCTGCTAACACTGAACCCGCAACAATGGTGGCTAAGAGGCGGGAATTTGCTCCTGGAGACTCTTTGTTTGCGCCCTTTACACCAAGAAGGTTGAGGCAAGCAGATTGTGATGCTAATTGAGTTCCACCTCCAACAGTGCCAACCTAGAGTTAAGCGATAATGGGCTTTAAAGGATGATAAAGAAAGCATAACATAATATTAAAAAAAAAATACTTTTTCAGAACTAATAATTAAATTAATATAAAATTATCGAATTGTAGACAAAGTGACAAGTTTATGTTACAGCCCAAAGGAGTAACCTCAACACCCGTGTCATTATTCAACTGTGTGGCCTTGAATATGACATAATAGAGGTCTTTGGTTCTGAGTCCCAGTTTTTCGTTCAGAATTATCTTCATGAAATTTCATGATTGTACTTGAATAGTTTTATCTCAAAAAACGATATGTAAACAGTTAACAGTTTGAAGATAAAATGGGATCTGGAATACCTCAATGGATGGCATAGTCACAGAAACATGAAGATCTTTCCCATCATTAACAGCCTCCATCATGGTAATACAGTGAGAACTTTCTATATTTTGTGCTGGATCCTGCCCCGTCGCTATAAAAATAGCAGAGACAATATTGGCAGCGTGTGCATTGAAACCGCCAAGAGCACCAGCAATGGCAGAGCCAGTGAGATTCTTGAGCATGTTAAGCTCGACAAGGGCGGGTACAGTAGTTTTTAATACCTTCAATACCACGTCTGAAGTAATAATAGCCTCGCAGACAACTGATTTTCCACGCCCTTCAATCCAATTCACTGCAGCAGGTTTCTTATCAGAACAGAAATTTCCTGCACCACACAAAACAAAGTTATGTTTCAGTAACGAACCGTATTAACACCGAATTCAACTGTTACTGTAATATATGGTCCCTGGAAATGGAAACTGTTGCATCAAGAGCAATCTAAATGGCAAAAATGAACTAAAACACAAGAATATTGGTCGAATCACGTGTTGTTATAGCGTGGAAATTTTCCAATAGAAGACAAACCACTAGTAACTACAACAAACGGTTAAGACAAATAAGCAGATGATAAGGAAAAGAAAAGTTTGAGTTCTATGCAGAAAAGCTAGTGCTAATGCATGTTTGGAGAATGATAATCTATGATGATAAGAGGTAAATAGTACTGACCAGAAATGCCAATAACATCCATATCAGGGAAATCATTCTGGAGGAAGTCTAAAACATTCTGAACACCTTTAGAAACCATGTTCATCCCCATAGCGTCGCCTGTGCTGCATCTAAATCTAATGTATAAATTCTTCCCTGCAATTGCACATTGAATACCTTGGAGTCTTGCAAATCTACTAGACCTGCGCAAGAATCACATCGTAAAAATGAGATATTACTTTTAAGCTGAGCCTCGAAATCTGATCTATAATACTATGGTTGATCAAAACAAGTGCCCAAACATGATTTAAAAGCCCTAGCAAATTCAACCAAAAGGCATACCTCTTTTGTTGCTGAAAAAGGGATCTTTTACAATAATTTATGCGATGGAAATAAACTAGGCAAATATGCTACAAATAGGCCATAATCATCAAAGAAAAGGAGGTTGAAAAAAGGCGCATATCCATGGGGATGAGAGAGGCAAATCAATTTATACCACCTGAAAGGGATTTCATCATCAAATGAAAATCCACCCTTTCAATGAAGATAATAAAGTCAGATCCCTTAAATCATATATGCAACATCAAATATCTGCATCAGTCAAAATCCTAACAAAAAATAAATAAATAAGGCATGCATAGATGGGACCGATGATTCAAGCAAATTAATCTTCTCCTACTACTTTAGTCAATTCCCAATATTTAGAAGATAAAAAAAAAAAGGAACAAAAAAACAAACTCCACACATATTCAAGACAAACACAGGAAACTTCAAAAAACAAAAAAAAAAACACAGGAATTTGCTTACTTGTTGAAAACGACAGACAAGGTATCGTAGTTGAGAGGATCCTCCAAGAAGAACTTCAAATCGGACGCCCTCTTCGCCGACGCAAACCTGACCACCGGAGCTCTGGTCATCCCATCACGGAGGAGCACACATGTAGCACCCCCAGAGACGTGGATTGCCTTGCATCCCCTGTTAGTGCTAGCCACCAAGCACCCCTCCGTAGTCGCCATAGGCACCGAGTATTCACATCCATTCATCAACAATGGCCCCGCTATCCCAACCGGAATCTGCACATATCCAACAGGCATTTCACAGCATTGCCCCAAAATTGAGTCATAATCAAACCCTTCCAAAGGCAATCCTTCCACAGACCTCCCCGTCAGCCTCTGCATCGCCTCGCGACGTATCTTCGCCGCCTTAAAGCAATCCCCGAGCCTCGATTCCAACGAATAAGACGGAATTTCGCCCGAAACAACACATTTGACGAGTTCTTCATCATCCTCCGGCAAATCCACGAGTTTCGGCTTGGTAATAACCGGAGGCGGCAACGAGCAATGAGTGTTGCGATCTTCGTGGAGAATGAATTGCTGATGCTCGTCGTCGGTTTCGGATTTACATATAATCGACTGAACGAAATCGATTCCGAAGAATCCGAGGAGGTAGATGAAGGATGCGATGAGGCATATGATGGCGGAGAGTTCGGAAAGTGTGAGGACGTGGAGTGGGGTGGAGTTGCGGATCTTGTCGCGCCAGCGGTGGAGGAGGAAATACGCAACAGAGAAGAAAAGCGTGAAGAAAATGCCGTTGGTCAGGTACAGAGGCAGCGGCAAAGCATCGGAGGCTTTCGGAGACGCCGATTGCTTATCCACCGCGGCCGTAGAAGCGCCGGAAAGTAGGTGCTTGTTGTATGAAGCCTTCGGCGGTCTCCGGCGAGCGTCCATACCTCCGGCGGTGGGAGAGAATTTGGGGGGAAATTGAGATCGGAAAAGGCAAAATAATGGAAAATTTTTGTGGTGGCGTAGAGAGAAATAGGGGAAAGGAAATTAGAGAGATTTGAGATTGCAAAAGAAATGACAATTTTGGATTGGCGGAGGAGCGATGCAATCGGGGGGTGGTTTCTTTATAGTGGAGAGGAGTGTTTTATACTATTTTTTGAAAATTATGTATTTGTACTTTGGAAATATACATACTTCAACATTAATATGAACACTGGTGCTTGTTACCTTTTTCTTTTGCCTACTTCACGAAGAAATTAGATCATAGGTTTGGATTTTTGGAATGAGGCCCACATTTTTTAACTTTAGCCCTCCAGTCAATTTTTACCTATCACACGCGAATACGAATACAAAATTACAGACATAATTCGATACAAATATGAAATATGAAAAAAAAAATTAATATGTTGGAGATACGTGTAAATATATATAATATTTAAAATATTTGATTTGCTATATTTATAACAAAAGACAAAAAACATTACTTTTTTTTTCTATTTAAGCCGACAAAGTATTGTACAATATGGAAAAAACATGCGATGTTAGGTATTCAAAATGTGTTGGATACTTTAAATTTTGTATTGAATACTATATTTTTAAAAAAAATTCTGACAATTTAAAAATTTGTCGGATACAATATCTGAAAGCATTCATATTCAATACGATTACAATATTGTACGGAATCATTATTAGAAGTATCCGTGTATCATAAATCTTGCTAATTGTTTTGATTGCAGGTTGTGATTATGAAATTTAATTTGAAATAAGTTGGTAATGAATATGAAATAATACAAAAAAAAAAAAGTATAACAGTTGAAATGATAACTAATTTTGAAATTTTTATGTTCTTATCTCACAAACGAATCAATTCGTATTTAGATTGACGCTCGTATAATTCTGACATTTATAGGCTCAAAAGTACGAAATTCGTTATATCCAAGAAGGGGGCAAGAATGAGCACTAACAAAACACTAATTATTAGAATAAACACGAAAATAAGCCTAGCTCAACTAGCAAAGCTGAAGCCCCAAGATAATAGAGGTCTTGGGTTCGACTTCCACCGAAAATGTGTGGACTTTTCTTTACTGTTATAATAGTTGTTAACTTTGTAGATTGCAATAGTTGTTAATTGGTTGTAGTTTGTCGCAATTCGATATTAATTACGTGTATCTTGTAATCGTTTCATTAAAAAAAAAACAATACAACAATTTATGCGATTATTCAATTGTCGATGGGAGATGATGAGAGAAATGCACTATTATCTTTTACAAAGAACAAAGAATGTCGAAACTACTAACTAAACACAAGTCTGCTCTCTACCGAATGGGCCTTTCAATATTAGATTTTCAATTTAATTTGGAGAAAGAATTTTAAGACATATTACAACACCGATGAAAAAAATATATGATAAGGGGCTAATTTGACAATGAAGTCTTAGTCCAACGCATGCGATTCACATGTTGGATCTGGTAGTTAGCAAGACGAGATATAGGATAAGCTTCGTTGGATCTGGCGATTAGCACCACGTAAAAAGATATCTATTATACCTCCATCAAATTAGGAGATTGCTCTCCAGTCTCCACAACTCCTTGACTCATGTAAGTTGATTACATGTCCCCAAGTGATTCGTTAACTAATTTATATTAATTGTTCTCTATAATTATCGTATCACAACTTAATTTATTTCGTTGATATTTGGTAAAATAAATAAACTTGAGCTAAGACATTAGATATTATAACTACCGTTTAAAATTGAAAAGGCAACAATAACAATCAAATAATTTGACGAAGATGAGAACAATCTCGGCTCAAGACAGTGCTCAAACCCTAGAATGTGGTATAAGTGTATACTAATAACATTTGTTAATATATCATTGTTACGGATTATTATCTCATACACTATTTTGATTATTGAAGGAGAGTTTACAAGTATTACTTGTTATTCTTTTATATGTATTCAAATGTGATTAATAGTCTCTAAAATTTAATATTTGTATCAATTTGGTTTTTAAGAGTGAATGTGAGGTGCATATGTTGTTGTTATTCATTTGAGGTATACATGTGGTAAAAAACATCCAAAATCCATTGAAAAAGGACCGAAAGTACGAAAATGAAGCAAATACTAAATATTATAAATTTTATAAAGGGTAGCATGATATTTGTATTTTAATAATCTAAATGATACAAAATTGAGGATTCACAGTCATACTTTTTGTTTATCTTAATTTTCTTTCAATTAAGTCCAATTCAAGAATATATATATACACACATAGACATATATATATATATATATATATGTTTTTACTTTTTTAGTTAGATTAGTTTTCATTAATTTGCAGTTTCGAAAGTTAATTTATTATTCTTTTATATATTTTTTTCAATTTATGAACAAAAGTAATCGAGAGTTATTCGATTAATTTATGGGTTAAAAGTTTTAGAGATACATTTTTATTTAGAATTTTTAATCTTGGATGATCTTTTGTTATATTTTATTACAATGTCAAAATAATATTTTGATAAAAATTTTATTCACCAACAAATTTTTTAAGTGTAATTCAATGTTTTTAGCACAACAATGAAGGGTTATTTACTCTTTAAATAATAAATTTAATGGAAATCTTGAAGGAGAGGATCTATGCCAACAAATCAAAAGGTAGGGGGCGTGGATGCTAATTATTTATAGTTTAGGGGAAGTTGATATGATTATCCCAATGTGAAATGTATATGTTATTATTGTTATACATTTGAGGAGTACATATTGTCCGAATTGTCCAAAATTCATTTGGAAAATGTCCATAAGTACGAAAATGAAGCAAATACAAAATTTTTTGAAAGGACAGCATGATATTTGTATTTTAATAATCTAAATGGTACAATTGTAAAATTTTGTAGTAACTATTAACTATTAATGACATTTGTTCTTTCTTTTATAACAATAATATACAATGTGATTTGATGTGTGATGGTAGGACCCAATTGTGCGCTTACTTTTTCATCTTTGTTTGTCATTTTTCAATTAATTAGTTTTAATATATGTGTGACCTCTTTTATTGGAGGAATATATTTATACCAAAATGTTCCAAAGAAAACTAGAAGTTTGGTTCTTTAATTAAAAGTGGGAGAAATTTAAATAAATAATATAAAAATAAATAAAAAATCAGAAAATCAGAAAATGCCACCAAAAATGATGGTATTCAGATTTTAGCATATTACGACATACCCCATGTCGTTACACATTTTATTTTATTTTTTTAAATAAATTATGGTGTTACGACATGGAGTATGTCGTAACACTATATTCGTTTTTTTAAAAATAAATTATGGTGTTACGACATACTCCATGTCGTAACACCTATTTTCGTATTTTTTTAAATATTGTGTCAGATATGAACAGTGCTATGTCGTCTCACTATTCACACTTTTTTTTCCTTTTTTCTTTTCTTTCTCTTCTCTTTTCTTTCTTTCTTTCTCTTTCTCTTCTCTTCTTCTTTTCTCTTCTCCTTCTGCACGTCAAATTTTTCACTCTAATTTTCACCACCATTGTCTACAAGCCCGAATTTTTCTTCAAAATTTGTTCGTCAACTACAAAATTAAGGTAATTCTATGTATTATACTTTTGAACTTAATTAAATTTTGAGTTAGTATATTGTTCTTTATTTTATTGTAATGTAGGTTCAAAACTTGGATTTTTAGGTATAAATTCAATTAGTTAGTTATAATTTTTGGATTATTTGGTATAATTCTCGAATATGTTGGTATTATTATTGAATTAATAGGTTTTATTTAGACTTTTAGGTTAAATTTTGATCCTAAGATATAATGTAGATTGATAGTGTTTTTTTTATATGGTTTAAAATTTGATATCAGTGTTAGTTTGTAATTGTGTAGAAATTTAAGTATAATTTCAGAGATATAATTTTGAATTTATTGTTAGGGTTTAAATTTTCATATAAGTTGCAAAGGAAATTTCAAATATTTAGGTTTACATAGTATGTATAATTTCGAATGATAGTTATAATTTTTAGGTTTAATTTGTAATATAGAAGTATAGTTTGTATATATAAATTTAATTCTATAGGCATATAATTTCCAATTTTATGTATAATTTGTAGGTATTATTTTAATTTTTGACTATAATTTTAAATTTAGTGCGTATTTGTAGTTTGAATTTTGATATTATAAAGAAAATGTCGAGGGCGAACACAATTGACATTTTGGTATACACAATTGTCGGGGGGTGGTTTCTTTATAGTGGAGAGGAGTGTTTTATACTATTTTTTGAAAATTATGTATTTGTACTTTGGAAATATACATACTTCAACATTAATATGAACACTGGTGCTTGTTACCTTTTTCTTTTGCCTACTTTACGAAATTAGATCATAGGTTTGGATTTTTGGAATGAGGCCCACATTTTTTAACTTTAGCCCTCCAGGCAATTTTTACCTATCACACACGAAGACAAATACAAAATCACACACATGATTCGAAACAAATATGAAATATGTAGAAAAAAAATTAATATGTTGGAGATACGTGTAAATATATGTAATATTTAAAATATTTGATTTAATATATTTATTGCCATAAAAAAAATTGTCTACTTCTTTGAATTTCTTTGTTATTCATTGAACTTTTAAGATTTAATTTATAACTTGATTAACTCCCGGGCCTGGGTCACAAGAGAAGTCTGAAACTGTGGAAACTGCTTTCCCTTATTTTGTTATAGAATCAGATAAGGTTCCATCTTCTATGTATTAGTATGTCTGTCTTTCTTGCTTTCTATGGGGGAATAAAAGACAAAAAACATTACTTTTTTTTCTATTTAAGCCGACAAAGTATTGTACAATATGAAAAACATGCAATGTTAGGTTCAAAATGTGTTGGATATTTTAAATTTTGTATTGGATACGACATTTTAAAAAAAAATCTGACAAGTTAAAAATTTGTCGGATACAATATCCGACAGCATCCATTTTCAATACGATTACAATATTGATCCATATATCATAAATCTTACTATTTATTTTGATTGTAGGTTGTGATTATTAAATTTAATTTGAAATTAGTTGGTAATGAATATGAAAATAAAAAAATAAAAAAAGTATAACATAGCTGAAATGATAACTAATTTTGAAAATTTTATATTCTTATCTATCAAATGAATCAATTCGTATTTAGATTGATGCTCGTATGATTCTGACATTTATAGGCTCAAAAGTACGAAATTCACCATGTCCGAGAAAGGGGCAAGAATGAGCATTAACAAAAAACTAATTGTTAGAGTAAACACGAAAATAAAATATAAAACGATTAAACAATACAACAATGCCGATGAAGCCTAGCTCAACTATCAAAGTTGAGACCCCAAGATAGTAGAGGTCTTGGGTTCGACTCCCACTTTAAACATGTGGACTTTTCTCTACTGTTATAGTAGTTGTTAGTTTTGTAGATTGCAATAGTTCTTAATTTGTTGAAATTTGTTGCAATTCGATAATAATTACACGTATCTTGTAACCGTTTCATTAAAAAAAAAAACAATACAACAATTTATGCAATTATTCAATTGTCGACGGGAGATGATGAGAGAAATGCACTATTATGTTTTACAAAGAACAAAGAATGTCAAAACTACCAACTTCACGTCTACTCTCTATCGAATGGGCCTTTTAATATTAGATTTTGGAGAAAGAATTTTAAGACATATTACAACATAGATGAAAAAAATATATGATAAGGGGGTAATTTGACCATGAAGTCTGAGTCCAACGCGCGCGATTCACATGTTGGATCTGGTAGTTAACAGGACGAGATATAGGATAAGCTTCGTTGGATCCGGCAATTAGCACCACGTAAAAAGATAAATCTATTATACCTCCATCAAATTAGGAGATTGCTCTCCAGTCTCCACAACTCCTTGACTCATGTAAGTTGATTACATGTCCCCGAGTGATTCGGTAACTAATTTATATTATTTATTCTCTTTAATTATCGTATCACAACTTAATTATTTCGTTGGTATTTGGTAAAATAAATAAACTTGAGCTAAGACGTGAGATATTATAACTACCGTTTAAAATTGAAAAGGCAACAATAACAATCAAATAATTTGACGAAGATGAGAACAATCTCGGCTCAAGACAATGCTCAAACCCTCGAATGTGGTATAAGTGTATACTAATAACATTTGTTAATATATCATTGTTACGGATTATTATCTCATACACTATTTTGTTTATTGAAGGAGAGTTTACAAGTATTACTTGTTATTCTTTTATATGTATTCAAATGTGACTAATAGTCTCTGAAATTTTATATTTGTATCAATTTGGTTTTTAAGAGTAAATGTGAGGTGCATATGTTGTTGTTATTCATTTGAGGTGTACATACGGTCAAAAACATCCAAAATCCATTGAAAAATGATCGAAAGTACGAAAATGAAGCAAATCTAAATTTTATAATTTTTATAAAGGGTAGCATGATATTTGTATTTTAATAATCTAAATGATACAAAATTGAGGATTCACAGTCATACTTTTTGTTTATCTTAATTTTCTTTCAATTAAGTCCAATTCCAAAATATATATACATATACATATACATATATATATATATGTTCATTACTTTTTTTAGTTAGATTGGTTTTCATTAATTTGCAGTTTCGAAAGTTAATTTATTATTCTTTTATATTTTTTTTTTCAATTTAAAAACAAAAGTAATCGAGAGTTATTTGATTAATTCATGGGTTAAAAGTTTTAGAGATACATTTTTATTTAGAATTTTTAATCTTGGATGATCTTTTGTTATATTTTATTACAATGTCATAATAATATTTTGATAAATTTTTTATTCACCAACAAATTTTTAAGTGTAATTCAATGTTTTTAGCACAACAATGAAGGGTTATTTACTCTTTAAATAATAAATTTAATGGAAAACTTGAAGGAGAGGATCTATGCCAACAAACCAAAAGTGGGGGGGTGTGGATGTCAATTATCTATAGTTTAGAGGAAGTTGATATAATTATCCCAATATGAGATGTATATGTTATTATTATTATATATTTGAGGTGTACATATTGTTAAAATCGTCCAAAATTCATTTGGAAAATGACTGTAAGTACGAAAATGAAGCAAATACAAAAAATTTGAAAGGACAGCATGATATTTGTATTTTAATAATCTAAATGGTACAATTGTAAGATTTTGTAGTAACTAGTAACTATTAATGACATTTGTTCTTTCTTTTATAACAAAAATATACAATGTGATTTGATGTGTGATGGTAGGACCCAATTGTGTGCTTACTTTTTCATATTTGTTTGTCATTTTTCAATTAATTAGTTTTAATATATCTGTGACCACTTTTATTGGAGGAATATATTTATACCAAAATGTTCCAAAGAAAACTCGAAGTTTGGTTCTTTAATTAAAAGTGGTGATGGAAATAATTGCGCTGACATAATGGTGGACTAATAAAAATTGAGAGATGATAAAGACATTTCATATTTTGTTGAAGTATTTTATATTTTTTTTAAATAAATTAAGTTAACTATAGTGTCTCTTAATATATCATATATAATTCTTATTAATATTAAGAGGTGAACTGAATATTTCCTTCTAAATATTGAAAAATATTTTTAATTCTTTTGTGTGAAAATAATACCAAATAAAATTGTGTTTTTTTCTCAAACATCTTTTTGAAAATAAAAACATCCACTTTTCATCAGTGCAATAATACTAATGATCTTGCAATGGTTATTCAAACTCGAATATAATTTTATCGAACTCGTTATATGATATGTATTGCTCATTTGTTGCATAGTAAATATTAGATGTTTTTTTTTAATATTGAAAATTAATGTAGCATCAAAAGCCTAAAAACTACCAAAAAAGTAAAAACAACCATTATATAATATTATACTGAGTTAGTATTGGTGAACTCAATATGTCCATTTAGAATAATAGCTAAGTTTATTTTATTTTGTTAAATTTAATGAGAAATAATTATCAATTTTATTCAAAATAAAATAACACTTATCCTAATTTGGTTCTAAACAATTAAGTAAAAATTTACTTATTATTTTCGGTAGTTATGACTACAATTTTGAATACTCATTCTAGATTTAGTTAGAAAAGTGGTATAAAACTAATTTGTAAAAAAATGATAAGAATTACTTTACTAGACTAAAGAACATTTTTGTCTATATGATAAAATTTAAATAAAAGTGGAGTGTTTCTAACAAAATGTGGAATAACAGTCAAACGCCCTTTAAAGTAACGTAACAAATGTTAGTATATATGACATATGAAAAATTGCAATTTTAGTCTTATACCAAGATTATTTCGAATTTAAGTATCGTGTTCTTGGAAATGACCAATTTCAGTCTCATCGCATAGGTAATTGTTGCAATTTACCTCCCGTTAGAGGCTTAAATAAACATAGAATAAATTCCCTTGTAGCATACTTCATAGATAATTGGAATAATTACACTCACACTCCCTTAATGATGGGATAATTACACAAATCTTCCCTCATTAATTGATAATTACAAACACACCACCTCATGTTAAAAATTTATTACAATTACACCCTTTATGTATGTAACAATTCTTACAATTGCACCCCTTATAAACATTACAAATAAACCTCCTGAGGAGGTATGTTTGTAATTATCAATTAGTGAGGGGATGTTTGTGTAATTAATCCATCATTAAGGGAGTGTGAGTGTAATTATCCCTAAATAATTATATAACTACCACAAAACTTTATCTTTTCGATTTATTTGGTACTTTTTTTTCTCACAATTTCTTTCGTTTTTAGTTTTTACCTTTTCTCTTTTTCTATCTTTTTGCTATATTTTTTTCTTTCTCTTCCCATTTATCAATCTTGTTAAATATTTTTTTAATGTTAAGTCTTGTATCAAATTATATTTTGCATTGTTTAAATAGACTCAAGTTAAGATGATTATTTTCCCACTTGAATATTGAAAATATAATTGTTTTTCTTGATAAGCTCAAAAATAAATTAATTAAATAATATAAAATGAAAATTATTAAAAATAATCCAATCACTGTTCAACTATAAAATTTATATCTGTTGTTTTACTCTTGCTTGTATTTTGAATATCTCCTCTCACTTATTTTTAATATTGCTTAGTTTATAAGTATCCCTTCTCATTTATCTTCACTTAAAATAAAAGATCTGGCGACACGAAATATTGGGCATAAGCAAGAAGTCATTGCTACTATTTTTTAAAGGGTGACTCGTCACTTTTTAGCGTCCAATTTAAGAATTTTGGAGAATAAAAAAGTGAAGCTATGGGCGGATGAATGTCTATTTTTATTTTTCTTAAATAAAGTAAAAAAAAATATTTTTGAGGAGGTAGAAATATGACGAAGGAAGTGTGTTTGGATGAGTTTTCTTAAGATGAAAAAGTGTAATGATTAGAGGTAATGTGACTTTTTTGTAAGAAAAATTGTATTTTTGTGAAAAATTAGTATGAATGGATTTTATTTTTGTAAGAAAATTTAAACATCTTAAAGTTAAACTCATCTATCAAAGTATCAAAAAATGTACAAATGGATCTTATTTCGTAGTTTATATCATTTCAAATCAAAACATGTGATTATTTTGATGATTATACTAAGATATTAGTTGATAAAGTATTTTTAATTCTTGAGTGAATTGTCTAATCATAAATAGTAATTTTTTTTATTTTTTGAGAAAAATTTGAGAGAACTACCTAAAATCATTTTTTAAAGAAGTTTGAGATTTTTTTTTAGGGAAATTGCGTGTAATATTTTTTTGGGGTATTTATAAAAAATGTCAAATAAATACATTTTTAATAGAAATTTTTTTTGAAAAATTAAAAAATGAGAAACAACGTGTCATCCAATCGAAACTTATATATTTATGACTCAAGTCCCAATGCGAATTTGAAAGCACCAGAACACCAAATAAGAAGTATTGTGTAACTCAGATCACAATTATTCCCAATATATATCTGCTGACTATGAACATACATATATATATATATATATATATATATGTTATATTGAATGAGTTGGTAAAGTAACACGAATATGGGCTGGATCGGAAATTCGGAATGCAAACCCATGATGTTGCATGACAATACCACGTGTTGAGGGGGCCCTGATTATGAGATATATCTGACACACACATATATCTATACATATACGTGTACGTCTGTGTCTGTCTGTGTGTATTTTTTATGTAGAATTTCTGAAACATCTGGACTCTCTCTCTCTCTCTCTCTAGGTTGGCATAGGAATATGTACTTGTGCGCTCTAAGTCTCTGACTAGCTACTTGTTGCATTATATATGGGTTTGAAACTCCAAATTCAGTATTTGCTTGCAATTTGATCTTGTCATTCATTAGAGCAAAGAGGAAATTAAAAATATAAAAAAATTAAACGTCACAAACAATTTATGTAATTTGACAATTGTTTAAATTCACGAAAAATGGAGAAAATTTTTAGTGATGAAAGATTTATATACATACATATATATATATATATGTAAAAGTAAATATTTTTTCAGTGATGAAAGATTTATGTGTCACGTACTATACTATAATGAAACACATTGACGAGTGCGATGCCCACCATGCATTTTACATGACAAAAATGCACGTCACACTTAAGTAGCAAGCGGAGGTGGGAATAAATGCCATATATTACTTTTTTTTTTAATTTTCCACAGTTGTCCTAACCCTTTGGGCCAAATTAATGCTACTCGAGTCGGGAACAAACACAAAAAGTGTGGAGCAAACTCTCCCAAGGAGAATTTTTTCCATACTTAGGGCTCGAACTCGAGACTTTTGGTTAAGAGAATTGAGACATGTACCACCTCAACCAACCCTCTTTGGTAAATATATTACTATTATTCAAATTTTAAAAACGTATGTAAACTCTTTTCCTTTTTTTTTTAACCATTTACATTGTTGAATTTACCCTTTATTTTACTATCCAAATGTACTGGAAAACCGCAAACTCAAAACTTATGGCTATTTTTTATTATGTTTTTGGATTTTAATTTCTATTTTCGGATTCTATTTTCTATTTCCTAAATTACAATTTTCACAAATTTTCAACTAACAACTTATTTTCAATTAAACATATTTTTCAAATTCACTTTTATTTTTTCCTATATAACTACATATCAATCAACACATCTATCAATTTACTTTTTCTTTCATAAATAATTACATTATTGATGAAAGATGTCAATATTATTGTGCATCCTTTTGTTTCTAATTCCATGGAGAAGGAAAAGGATTCTGAAAAGTTTCCCAACCGTGACATGGGTGATTTTTATTAAATAAACACATAACAGTGTGAGAGATATAGACATTAATACCACTAGACTTGATCTAACATAAAAAAAAAAAATTCATACTACAACTATTCCTTTTTCTCCCCCTTTCTTGCTTTCATATTCTTTCATTGTGTAAAATAATAACTCAATCATTTTACACCTTATATATCTTCAAATCACATCATTTTACAAAGCTATACCTTTTTGGGTTATGTTTTTGTTTTTGATATGTTTTTATCCATGTATTATAAGTGTTCGTGTGAAAATAATTTAATATTTATTGTATCCGTTTATGTCTTTAAAAACATATTATAAAAACAATTTCATAATACACACCAAAAACATATTTAAACATAACCCATGTATATGCTTGTAAATAAGTTGAATTTTGAGATTGATGCAAGTCAACAAGTGCCCACTTTTTTTTTTTTGATTTAACAAGTACCCACTATAGTTCCATTATTGTTAGTAATTAGACGAAAATTTATTGTTCTTGAGTATTCTATAAGACTTTCTAGATCATTTTTTCGTGTCTTTTTAGACTTAGTGGTGGCAGGTGAGATGCCATCCACCTAACAATCGTTTGGAGCCTTTCATAAATTGTAATTTTCTTTTTTTTCCCCCTCCGTTTTTTGGGGGGCTAAATTCCTAGTTTGTACTTTATATCAATTACTAATTAGGGAGTTTGGCGTTGTCCATTTTTCTTGGTGTTCAGATCTAAGTTAAACGTGTTCGAATTTTATTTCAATTCATGGACTACTGTTAATAAAACGTGTTAAATAAAATAGGACATGATACGGAAAGCCATTTTTGTTGACAGATTGGCTAATCAAATGTCCTTAATTCGTGCTTTCAATCTCTTTTTAATTTTTAAATTCTCAAACTTGCATAAGTAGTTTTGGAAAATTACGGCTATGTTTGGTTATGTTTTGGGATGGTATTTTGGTGAGAATTATTGGTGAAAAATTTATGGGGATACGTGCGTGTTTGATGAGATTGCGTTTGGTTTTATTTTGGGAATTGGTTTTTGAGTATGTTTTTTTGGTGAGATAATGTTTGGTTTTGTTTCCAGAGGGAACAAAAGTTACTGTAGCAGTCAAATCATGAAGTTTTTGTCTGATAGAGATGAGAGAGAAGAGAGAGAGCACATAGAGAGGAGTGTAGGGACAAAGTAGGTGTAGAAAGATGAAAAATAATTATTATGTTTTTTTTGGACCAAAAAAGTAGTGTATTTTTTATCAAATATTGTATGAGCCAAACATTGTTTGATGGGGATTTTGGACCAAACATGAGTTGAAAACATAACCAAACATACCCTACACTTTTCGTCTTTAAACTCTACCACAAAAACAATTTTGATCCCTCATTTAGTGAATTCGACAAAAACAATCCTAAATGTTCTAATTTAAATAGATTTGGTCTCTGCTGTCAACTTTCGATTCGAAAACTAACGGAATCGCTGCAGGTTTGTTCAAATTAGGGGAAATTGGTCGGCCTTGGGACTGAAAATATCAAAATGCACAGTTTACCTCCATTTTTGTCAAATCATAGGACAATTAGGGTTTAAAAAAATTGAGAATTTTCAAAATTAGGGTTTATGATAATTTTGAGAAAATATGGGTTGAATTACGGTTCGAAAAGTATGATTTTGAAAAAATTTATTGAGACACTTCATTTTTGTTGAAATGATGAGATGAAGTGGGTTCTACCCATTTTCCTCCGATTTGTGTTCATTCCCGTAGTTTTTTAATGGAAAATTAACGTCATGAACGACATCCGTTTAAAAATGAAACAATTAGAACTAAATTTATCGACTTTAATAAATGGAGAACCAAAATTATTTTAGTTGTAAAAATTTGAAGCGAAAAATATAATTCTCTCCTCCTCTCCATGGTTTAAAGTTTCTTTTCTTTTCCACTGAAATGTCCGAAAAGTTTCTGTTTTCCAACTTACGGAAAAGAAATCATTATGTAGTTTCAAAATTACATTGTTTTCCTAGGAAACTCTTAATGTTTCCAATGTTTCATGGAAACTCTCAATGTTTTCATGATTTTCATGGAACCATGGAAACATTGAGACTTTCGTAATTTCTTTTACAAAAGATTTGTTTATTGCCAACATATTGAGAGTTTCAAAAATATTTTCATGGAAACTATGGAAATATTGAGAGTTTGGTAATTCTTTTTCAAAAAGATTTGCTCTATCGCATATCACAAATATAACAGAGCTCTCAAATCTCTCAATGTTAGGGAAAAAGGTAAAAAAAGGAAGAAAAAGAAGAAGAAGAAGACGAGTAATAAATCTAACAATCAAACAAATATTTATTTTATCGAGAAACAACTTTTTATCATGTGACTCTTGAATTATTCGGTCACGCAATACTTATTGAATAATACAAAGATTATTGTATTATCGATTAAAGTAATTTTCTCATATAATTTTCAGATGAATTTGAAATCATGGTATCATCCATATTAGCCTTTTATTTTTTTTCACGACAACACTTTTAGAATTTTTTATTTCACAATTTAAGTTACTGAAATATTATCAATTATATGCTCTGTGAATGCTAAACTTGAATCAAACATTACTACTTTTCATTTTTTTATGACAACACTTTTAGAATTTTTTATTTCGCAGTTTAAGTTACTAAAATTTTGTCGATTATATATTCTGTGAATGTTAAACTTGAATCAAACGTTACCACTTTATTTATTAGCTTAATTTGATGGATTATTGATGTAGATGTATAAACATTTTGCACAACTATTGTTTTTTGCTAGTGAAAAGAGGAAGCAACTCTTTTTTACTTCTTTTTTCATGATTTCTACCTTGTTTCTAGCATTTTTCAAGTTTTCCACGACGTTTTCGATACGTTTCTTATATTTAAGAACTCGAAATTTCTCATCGAAACGAAATTTTAATCCTTGCTCCTCTCTCTTAGATTATATCACCACCGTTCATGACCACATTATTTTATTAATATTTAATAGAGCTTCATACAACGCTGGTGAAATATTTCCATAGGCAAGTATAAAGCTAGTGAGGCCTTGTTTGTTTATGTTTTAAATTTCCATTTTTTATATCCTAAATCACAAAATTCTAAAAAATCATACTACAAATTATTTTCATCAAAATTTACCTTTTCTCAACTTTACTTTCTCTTTTTTATATGTAATTACTTATCAATCACTATATCCATCATTTCATACAATCATCAATCAATAATCAATTACTCAAACTAATATTTTTCTCTTTCTCTTTCATATTTTAGAATTTTTTATTTATATTTAACCTATCATATATTAACCAATCATTTTTTATTTAACACATTTACAAATCTCAACTATTTTTAAAAACATAAACAAATACAACACACATTACATTATTTTTACAAGAATCTTTGTAATTCGCATTTCTCAATAAATTTTTAGGATTTTAACTCTAAAGCGTAAACAAATAAGGCCTAAAATTTTGAGGCATACCCAATATGACTTTCATTCAATGAATAAAAAAATTAACAGTCAACTTTTTCCTGTGAAGCGTAATTTGATCAGTGTTTAATTCTCACTGACAGCGTGTGGGTCATTTTCTATTTTCATAGTAGTTGTTAGTTTATTGTAATATTTTTAATTAATTATAATTTATTAATTTTAATATTCATAACATGTATCGTGTAATCAATTTACTCAAAAAAAACAACCGACTCTCAAAATTGAAGTCAAAATCCTACATTTGCTCAACAAAATAAGAATAAAAATCATTTGCCCGAATAGATAGGCAATAAAATGTAAATCATAATTTCCTGTCCTTGTTTTTCTTTGTCCTTGTTGCTTAAACAATAAATCATTGAAAAAACTATAAGGTATAGTAAATTATCTTTGTACAGGTCATAAAATGGGAGAAAACACGTTAATTCAGTGAATGAAAGAAATTGGGAAATTGTTACGAAATTTTATATTAAATGTTTTGATGATGACAAAATAGGCTTTTATGTGAAGTTTGATTTTCAATAGAAAATATGTATAAGCGTCAAAAGATTGTTAGAATTGTATAAGGCTTAATTTTTGATGGGTTTGAGTGTAGAGACAAATCAAAGTGTCAAAGGAAGAAGAAAAGGAGCCGAAACGGCGCCTAGGCGCGGCACGCAGAACAGCCAAGTAGTTTGCTACTGCATGCGGCGCCCTGGCGCCGGCAACAGTGGCGCCCAAGCACGCCTGATCGGCGCTTGGGGCACAGGTCCGACGCTGGGGTGAATGGTTGACGCGGTTTTTCCTATTTTTGGCAGTTTTTGAGTTACCTATTGTGATTAGGTCTTTGTATCTTTCCCTTCAAGTTTAGGATACATAGGTAGATGAAATTCTCTTCATTGTAATTGTAATTCTCTCACAAGAATAATAAAAATCTCTCTAGCATAGGTCCGTGGACATAGGTAATTTGTCGAACTATTTAAAATCCCTGTCTCATTTTTCTTGCTTTTCTTTACTTTTAAGTTCTTTTATGCGCATTGATTCCGCACAATTGGTATCAAGAGCACGGGTTATAGCGATCTATGTGAATCAATGGCGTCTGAAGAAGGAAAAGTGAGGATTGACAAATTTGATGGAAAAGAATTTTGATTCCGGGGAACACAGATGGAGGATTATTTGTACCAGAAAAAACTCAATCAATCGTTGTCAGGAAAGAAGCCTGAAAAGATGTCAGATGAGGATTGGATGTTATTGGATAGGCAAAACCTAGATGTTATTCGATTGACGTTATCAAGACATGTGATGTTTAACATCGTAGATCAAACTACAACGGCGGGTTTGATGAAGGCATTATCCAATATGTATGAGAAGCCATCCGCATCGAATAAATTCTACCTGATGGGACGTTTATTTAATTTGAGGATGACGGAGGGAGGATCATTGACCAACCATATCAACGAGTTCAACGTGATCATCACTCAGTTGAGCTCGGTTGATATTAATTTCGAGGATGAGGTAAGTGCCTTAATTTTATTGTCTTCATTACCAAATAGTTGGAGTGCGACGGTAACTACTATGAGTAGTTCGTCTAGCCAAATAAAGTTGAAACTTCAGGAGATTTAGGATCTGATTTTGAGCGAGGATATTCGCTGGAGGGTATCAGAAGAACTCACGTCTGCTGCATTAAGTGCGAAAAGCAAAGGAACAGGTGTTCAACGAGGTGGTCAAAAAGGTAAAGGTCGATCCAAGTCAAAGGGGCGGGAGAAGTCAAAACCGCGCAAGGAGGCTGATTATTGGGGCTGCGGGTAGAAAGGCCATTACAAAAGGGATTGTCCTGAAAAGGTGGGTCAGAATCAAAATCGGGAACATCAAAAAGCAAACACAGCAGTAGTCGAAGTCGGAGATGCTTTGGTTTGCTGTGTTGACAGTCCAGTCGACCAATGGATTTTGGACTCAGGTGCGTCGTTCCATGCTATTTCATGTAAGAATTATCTAACAAATTATGTTTTTGGAAAATTTGGAAAGGTTTTTCTTGCAGATGATGAACCCTTCGAAATAGTTGGTAAGGGTGAGGTCACAGTGACGATGACACAGGGGAAATCGCATAATGTGAGACATGTTCTGGGGCTGAGAAAGAATTTGATCTCAACGGGTCAAATTGACAGTGATGGGTACACCACGGTGTTTAGTGGTGGTATATGGAAAATCATCAAAGGGAATCTGATGGTGGCTCGTGGTAAGAAGTCGGGGACTCTGTATACCACAGAAATTAAAAAGAACTCGTTTGCTGCAGTCGAGGCCATAGAGGATGTTCACTTATGGCATAAGCGACTAGGGCATATGAGTGAGAAGGGAATGAGAATCATGGCATCCAAGGGGAAGCTACCAATCTCGAAGATGGTTGAATTAGGTCTTTGCGAAGATTGTGTGCTTGGGAAGCAGAAAAAGGTGAGTTTTCCCAAGACGTGTAGAGAACCGAAGGCAGAGAAGTTTGAGCTTGTGCATACTGATGTAGAGAGACCGGCTCCCATACGGTCGCTTGGAGGGTCGAGATATTATGTTACCTTCATAGATGATTCCACTAGAAAGGATGGGTCTATTTTCTGAAAAATAAGTCGGACGTGTTTAATACCTTTAGGAAGTGGAAGGCAGAAGTCGAGAATGAAACGGGGTTGAGATTGAAGTGTCTGAGGTCGGATAATGGCGGGGAGTATGACAGCCAAGAGTTCAAAGACTATTGTGCAGAGAATGGGATTAAGATGATCAAGACCATTTTGGGGACTCCGCAATAGAATGGGATTAAGATGATCAAGACCATTTTGGGGACTCCGCAATAGAATGGGATTAAGATGATCAAGACCATTTTGGGGACTCCGCAATAGAATGGGATTGCAAAGCGGATGAATAGAACCTTGACTGAACGAGCTAGGAGCATGAGGCTTTACTCCGGGTTTCCAAAGACATTTTGGGCTGATGTAGTGAGCACGAAGGCTTACCTCATCAACTGGGGACCTTTAGTACCGTTGGACTTCAAAATACCGGAGGAGGTTTGGTCTGGAAAGGAGGTAACTTTATCGCATTTAATAATATTCCGTTGTTTATCTTATGTCTTGTGAAGTTCTGATGATAGGGATAAGTTGGATTCTAAGGCACAGAGGTGTATCTTTATTGACTATGGAGGAGAGAGTTTTGGGTATCACTTCTTGGATTACCAAAACAACAAAATCAATAAGGCATAAGGATGTCACGTTCAACAAAAAGGTGATTTACAAGGATAGACTTGGAGCAGAGACTGTGGAAAATGAGAAACCAAAGGCGATATTGGAAGAGATCACTCTAGACGAGGTTGCTGGGAATGACACTGAGAATAGGACTGAGGATGATCCGGAGACCCCACCACTAACCTTGAGAAGATAGAACAGAACTCCTAAACCAAACATGAGGTATTCCCCTTCCTTATACTATTTACTTTTGACGGATTCGGGTAAGCCCGAGTCGTACAAAGAGACGATGGGTGTAGGAGATTATCTCAAGTGGGAGCTAGCCATGAAGGATGAAATGAGCTCGCTTGAGAGATATAGAACTTGGAGGTTGACTGAGTTACCAAAGGAAAAATGGGCTTTGCAGAACAAGTGGGTGTTTCGGGTTAAGGATGAACCAGATGGTAGTAAAAGGTACAAGGTGAGGTTGGTAGTCAAAGGGTTCCAGCAGAAGGAAGGGATTGACTACATAAAGATATTTTTGCCGATTGTCAAGTTGACTACTATTAGGATGGTTTTAAGTGTTGTTTCTGCAGAGGGTTTGCATTTTGAGCAATTAGATGTAAAAATGAAATTCCTTCATGGGGATTTGGAAGAGGATATCTACATGGTTCAACCGGAAGGTTTTCTGGAGAATGGAGGAGAAGACCTTGTATGCAAGCTAGATAAAAGCTTGTATGGACTTAAACAAGCTCCGATGCAATAGTATAAGAAGTTTGACATCTTCATGGCTAGTAGTGGATATACTAGGTGTCAAATGGATCATTGCTGTTATTTCAAGAAGTTTAGGAATTGTTACATCATATTGCTACTGTTTGTGGATGATATGTTAGTGGTTGGATCTAACATGAGAGAAAATGATAAGTTGAAAAAGCAACTATCCACGAAATTTGAGATGAAGGACTTGGGAATTGCAAATACAATCCTCGGGATGAGGATCATTCGAGAAAGGTTGAGTGGGAGTCTCAAGTTGACTCAAGAGAAGTACATTGAAAAGGTACTTGCTAGATTTGTAATCTCAAATGCAAAGTCTAGAAGTACACCTTTGGGGAGTCATTTCAAGTTGAGCAAGGAACAATCACCTAAGACTGAGGAGGAGCGAGATCAAATGGCAAATGTTCCCTATGCCTCTGCCATTGGGGCTTTGATGTACGCAATGGTGTGTACAAAGCTGGATATAGCCCATACAGTGGGAGTTGTGAGTCGGTATATGGCTAATCCGGTGTTGAAGCATTGGGAAGCAGTAAAGTGGCTACTGAGGTATTTGAGGGGTACATCGAGCATGTGCTTGTGTTTTTTGAGCAATAGTGTTACTTTGGAGGGCTTCGTGGACGCAGATTTAGGTGGTGATCAAGATGGTCGGAAGAGTACATCGGGGTACATTTATACTTTGGGCGGCACAACAATAAGTTGGACTTCTAGGCTACAAAAGTGTGTAGCACTCACCACAACCGAGGCTGAATACAATTCCATTTCAGAAGCTGGCAAAGAGATGGTTTGGTTGAAGAACTTTTTGAGGGAGATTGATAAGAAGCAACGAAATTGTGCACTTTATAGTGATAGTCAAATGCCATTTGTTTGGCAAAGAATCCGGTGTTTCACTCGAGGACGAAGCATATTCAATTGAAGTATCATCATATCCGAGAGATGATAGATGATGGGACTTTGGAATTGAAAAAGGTGCTTGGTGCGAAGAATCAGGCGGATATGTTAACTAAGGGAGTGACCACCGAGAAACTGAGGTTTTGCATGGCCTCAGTTGGCCTCGAACTTATGTGATGAGGATACCGACTTATGCTAGAGAGAGAGAGTGCTTTCATTTGGAGAATGAAGAGTCATGGAGTTTGATGAAAAGGTTGAGATTCTACTTTGAATTTGGTCTCCAAGTGGGAGATTGATGAGTTTGAGTGTGGAGACAAATCAAAGTGTCAAAGGAAGAAGAAAATGAGTCGAAACAACGCCTAGGCGAAGCCCGGTGTGGGACTAGGCACGGCACGTAGAACAGTCGAGCAGTTTGCTACTGTATGTGGCGCCCAGGCACCGACAACAATGGAGCCTAGGCGCCTGATCAGCTCCTGGGCACGGGTCCGACGCTGGAGCGGATGATTGACACGGTGTTTCCTATTTTTGGCAGTTTTTGAGTTACCTATTGTGATTAGGTCTTTGTATCTTTGCCTTCAAGTTTAGGATACATAAGTAGATGAAATTCTCTTCATTGTAATTATATCTCTCTCACAAGAATAATAAAAATCTCTCTAGCATAGGTCCGTGGACGTAGGCAATTTGCCGAACCACGTAAAATCGTTGTCTCGTTTTTATTGCTTTTCTTTACTTTTAAGTTTTTGTATGCGCATTGATTCCTAACAATTTTTATCTTTTTAAATTTTAGGCTAAGTATCAAAACGCTTGAGCGTTGATAGAATCTAAGTGAGTCTATCAAGTTGAAGTTGAAGCTCAGCGCCCGAAGTCAAAAAGAAGATGAAGATTGATTTAAGTGTCCAACAAAGCGCTGAAGATCATTCACGAACTGAATGAGCATCCAAAGCGACAATATTCACCTGAACTAAATCTTAAATCAAGAAAAATGTAAATGTTGTTGGGAAAGTGCCCTCGATGCCAACGAGGAGATTAGAATATAATACACTAGTTTATATTGCACAACCCTTAACTAGTAGAAAGACATTTGATATATTGTTCGTATAAGTCTTAATGGCATCTATAAGACTTGAATGAATAATAAGTCCATGTGAATCAAGATAGACCTTCTACTCTTTATAGTAGTTAAGGGGGTAGGCACTGGAAGGGTTTGGTACTTGATCACTTAAATGGTTTGCAATTCGTAGAATCTCAATTGGGCATTGAGATTTGTGTGGACTTGTATGACACATGCTCTGGCAAGGAGTGCCTATCGAACACTATGAGATAGTGAGAGTTTGTGTCATAGATACATTGATGGGATCAATGTATCCAAACACGGCTCATAGTAATCCAATCACATAGGTTTTTACTCATTGACTGTCAAAGATTGAATTACTGATTATGATGGTATGCTTGAGCCTTAGACCTGAGTAATCAATTTGAGGATGTGCTTGTGACGTCAAGTCTATCATTAGAGTAGTTAAATTCAATTCACCCGTTGGTGGGGTCAACCTCGAAGTGCGGCTTGATGGACAAGTAGCAGTTTTAACTGATTAGCAAGAAGGAATTCACTGTCTTGAAAGTAAACGAGAAGTATCCTATGCGATCATGGGTAAATGAGATGTAAGTCTCTGGGCATAGCTCATGAACTAACTCGTGTTTGACACAGAGGGTAGTTCTGTAATCTCATGTTACTATGATTCTTAGCATAACATCGAATTCTGTGAGTTTGACATCCCATGACTCTCACTCGATCGGGATACGTCAGTGAAGGGCTTATACTCATACAATATTCATAATCTATAGGTATTGGACTACGATATGGGGCCACGGTGCTGACTAGGTGTCACCCACATCCTTTGGTATCCTCTCATTGCCAATCGAGAAGAACTTAGAGAGTCGCGCTATAAAGGAATAGATCAAAAATCGAGTTTTGCGTTTGGAGGGTATTTTGGTAATTTGTCCTATGGTAGAACGAATTAATTAATTGGACGAACTAATTTAATTGGTTGTTTAATTGAATTAAATAATGGTAAATTAAATTATTTAATTTGAATAGTTAACTAACTAGGTTAATTAAATATTTAAATTGGAATATTAATTTATATTTATTTAATTGAATTAAATGTAATATAATTAAATTAAGTGTGCTAAATTGACTGGGTCAATTTAGTCCACATGGGGAGACCAACAAGCCCTTAGGGGCATGTGATCTGGGCTTAAGTTGGAGGATTATTTAATCCTCCAACACCAACACTAGAGTAATTAATTAATTCAGTCATTCGCACAATACATAATACTGAAAAATCCTCCATCAAAATACAAGACAGAAAAGATTCATATTATCTCTGCCTAGCCACCTCAGGAGATGATGATGAAGATTTCCAAAAGTCCGTTCTTGCGTGATGATCTAGAGACGGGGTGATTGGACCGTTAAAGATTCGCGAGGATTAATAGAACTCGAAAAAGGTAAGGTTTTTGTGTTCTTCGTTTTATGTTAAAATCAACGAAGATCCACAAATTGATCTTGGTTTTTGGGAATCCAGATATGTTTTAAATTCCGCTGCACATGATACGAGGATTCCCAACAAATGCAACTAGTAACGGACATTTATTTCCAGTGGATATGAATTTCAAACGTTTTTAATGCTGATAATGATAGTGGTGGGTGCCCAGCGAGCCATCTATTGCCTTGACCATTAGATTGAAAAAGATTGAAAACATTATGACAGTCTTGTCTTTGATATTATATCGAATTAATCATTGGCAACCTCGTCTTTATAGCATATTATTTAACTAGTCTAGATAAAGATCTCATGAATTACTTATAGGTAGGGGAGCGGTTGCCGCGCGGGGAGTGACGACCCTAGAACGATCTCGATGGTTCTAATCCTAAAACCCTTTTCCAAGTCATAGAGACTGTGAGATGTGAGATATCCCAGTCTTGCAAAGACTTGTTTGTGTGTGTCATTCTCATGGAAGAGTGCCTCGTCCATGGGCACTGACCTTGGGGTCAATACATGCGTGATCCACACTTGGGTGAGTATGAGATTGAACGACCCTCCAAGGATTCCTCATTGGTTCCGTGTCAAACTTGGAGTCCTTCAATTTTGTAGTATGAGATTAGTCCTTTGACCTGAGATGTCATGGCTGGGACGTGTGCCACCCACTACACTTTGATATACAAGTGAATTCCAGAAGAATCATACTGCGGCGTATGTTTGGTGTAGTATGATAGTATGATGAAACAAATGACATTAGACATGGGATCCATCCACGACCTGAAGTCTAGTATTTTCTATGATGTTGTGTAAGCTGAATGATCGATAAAAGACTTCGGCTAGAGCGTAATCTTAAAAGAGGGAGTGGGGTTCCTGCTTAAAAGACCAGATCATTGGTATTCCAACACATTCATAGTTTCTGAGTTATTAGGGTCTGTTTGGTGCCAAACCCTAGACTTCAGATGGAAAAAAGATGGAAGGATTTGACTCACATGAAGATTGTAACCTAGAGAGGTTGTTCATCATTAATTATGAGGAACAACATAGTTGGTGCCTTAGAACTCTTCTGCAGTCTTACTTGCAGATTGGAATAACACAGATCGAATAGAAAGGATATCTGGACTCACATGATAGTACAAGGATTGTAACAGGTGTTCTACCAATTATAGACCTAGAGATGATGTTGTTCATTAGGATCATTGAATTATGAGGAAACAACATAGTTTGCTTCTAGAGCACGATGATAACCTTAGACGTTTTCTCTCTTCTGCAGTCTTATTGTGCTATTGCTTTATTTTAGTTAATTTAGTTTATAATTAAACCGCTTAAAAAATTCAAAGGCATTCCGCGCCACGTCTCACCTTTATTCCAAAGATTTAACTCAGCGCGGAATCAAGAATACATTTTTGAGTTTTGACTTGAACAGTAGACTTTCATATAGACTTTGTAACCACACAAGAATAATTCCGATAAGTGAAGAATATAACAAGTAAAAAATCCGTTATCTATGGGTGTCGATGAGTTTTGATGAACACTGGACATATAAATCACACTAGACTATTTCGATACCTATGACAAGTGACCTAGATACACTTGCATTTTCAGGCTTCGTTGTAGATTTCACCGGTATGAGAATTGATTCATTTCAATATTGAAAAAATACAACATGTTATATTTTTATATTTTTTCGTCATCTTCGGGATGATTTTTTGGTACACAGGCTTCGACTTCAACACAAAAAATGTAGATTGACTCACAAAGTTTGTAACGGTGTAAGAATTGATTCATTTCGATATATGATACAACGTATTAAAATTTTTTGTCATCTTCGGGATGGTTTTTCGTGTACATTTTCAGGCTTCAACTTCAACACAGATTGACTCACAAAGTTTGTTTGAATTGATTCATTTCGATATCGGGTGAAAATATACAATATGTTAAAAAAGATACGAATTTAATTTTTCGTCATCTTCGGGATGATTTTTCTACATGTACATTTTGCTTCAACTTCAACACATAGATTGACTCACAAAGTTTGTAACGGTGCAAGAATTGATTTATTTCGATATTCAGGTTTAAACATACATTAAACTTCATCCGGATATCGAAATGAATCAATTCTTACACCGTTACAAACTTTGTGAGTCAATCTACATTTTTTGTGTTGAAGTTGAAGCCCAAAAATGTACAGAAAATGTAGAAAAATCATCCCGAAGATGACGAAAAATTATTTTTTTTCCAAAAAATTCATATGTAACATATTGTATATTTTCATCCGGATATCGAAATGAATCAATTCTTATACCGTTACAAACTTTGTGAGTCAATCTAGTGTTGAAGTCGAAGCCTGAAAATGTACAAAAAATGTCGCCGAAGATGATGAAAAATATTTTTTTTCCGAAAAATCCGTTCCTTTTTAATATGTTGTATTTTTCCATCCGGATATCGAAATGAATCAATTCTTACACCGTTACAAACTTTGTGAGTCAATCCTTGTGTTGAAGTCGAAGCCTGAAAATGTACAAAAAAGGTTCATCCCGAAGATGACTTCGGAAAAATCCGTTCCTCATGTTGTATTTTTTCACTCGAATATTGAAATGAATCAATTCTCATACCGTTACAAACTTTGTGAGTCAATCTACATTTTTTGTGTTGAAGTCGAAGCCTGAAAATGATGTCGAAAAATCATCCCGAAGACGATAACATCTGAAAAATCCGTATATGTGTGTCTTTTTTTACTTGTCATATTCTTTCACTAAGGTATCGAAATGAGTCTATTCTTGTGTGGTTACAAAGTTTATATGAAAATCTACAATTTATGTGTTCAAGTCAAAACTCAAAACTGAACGACAAAGGGAGAAAAATGAACCGGAAACATAGATAACGTTATTATTTTCTTTAAAAAATTACTTTAATGTGTCATTTTTTACTTGTTATATTTCTTCACTCGGCTATCGGAATGAGTCCATTCTTGTGTGGTTACAAAGTCTATATGAAAGTCTACAATTTATATGTTCAAGTCAAAACTCAAAAATGAAATGTGGCCATTCCGCGCTGAGTCAGCGCGGAATGGGTAAAAATTGCTGCCATTCCGCGCTCGGGCAGCGCGGAATGTCAGTCGGTCAATTGACCGACTGCCATTCCGCGCTGACGTGGCGCGGAATGCCTCTATTCCGCGCTGACGTGGCGCGGAATCTGGCAGATTCCGCGCTTACGTGGCGCGGAATGTATTATTATCTGAGCACTATTTTTTTGTGTATTATTTTCTTAATTTCGATTTAATTTTGTATTATTTTTTTAAAATTCTCAGTTGGAGAGTCATTGACCTAAAGCTCACTACATGGGTGTCATAGAAAGCCTGTCCTTTGTCACTCGGGCAATTAAGTCCTTTGGAGTGTCTTTACACCTAATGCCTTAAAACAGTCTGGTTTGAGAGTCATTAACCAAAAACTCGCTACATAGGTGACATAGAAAGCTTAATAAACCAGAACATTGTGCAGGTTATTGATTCTTCATAAGATTCATCAAAAACTAATATGCTAAGAATGACAAAGTATGTCAATAATGATAAATTTGTGCGATATTGAATAATTCCTGTAGAAATTCGTTGTTGACATGATGAAGAGGATTTTGGAATGTTGTTGTACTAGATTTCGAAAGTTCATGTACAACTACTTTTGTCTATGCATACACACACTTCGAATATCATGACTTGATGCATTTTGGTTTGATTTTGAGTTATTCAGTTGCTAGAAGTATGTGGAATAAGAAATGTTTTTGAAAAGTATGTTTGGTTTGTTGAGACATTAAACTGAGTAAGATAATTGACTAAGTCGAAAAATCTGAACTTTTGAACACTTGTTCGTCTTTTATTGATTGAGACGATCAGAGCCTAGTTGGGGAGCAGTTGATAAGTTCATATTTTATGACATTTTATACCCTTAATCTAGGTAACTTTGATTGCCGTTGGTTGATTTATTCCCACACTATGCTTTAATGATGTTGCTTATATGTGTGTAGGGATGAAATATGAAAAAGATCAATACGAGGTTGAGAAGTGGTGGAAAAAGTCAAAGAAAAGTCGAAAGAGTGAAACAACAATTGAAACCGCGGTCTGCAATATTCCACATCGCGGTCTCAAATCTGCCAAACCGCGGTCTACCAAACAATGGTTTCAAATCCGTCAAACCGCAGTCTCAATCCTTCCAAACCGCGGTCTCACGTCTGCTGCCCTAATTATAAATAGCCGACTTTAGATTGGTTTTTGGATTTTTAGACACTTTTGAGAGCTGGAACTGAGGGAAAATCAGAGGAAAACAAGAGAGAAGTCAAGGAAACATCATGAGCAAGGATTTATCTTTTGTGATAGGGAGTTTTCAGTATTTTTTCTTAGATTAATTTGATTATGTCTACGATGAATATTGATTTATTTTCTTTTGCAAGTATGAACTAATTTCTTCTAAACTAGGGTTTTGTGAAGACTTGTTATGATTTATAATGATTGAGTTTTGAATTTTTCTGATTAAATTGTGTTTCATGTTACATATTCGATATTGTTCTCTATGCATGCTAATGCTTGATCACCATTGGTTTTGATTTGATTTCTTGATCTTGAGACCAAGAGGAGATAGATTAAGATAGATCTAGAATATCGAATATCATAACGTAAGAATTGACTAGAGATAGAATCGATTTCATTGTGTGCCTTTTTGTGATAAGGAGACCCGATTTGAAAGTAGGATCTTTATAAACAAGGAATTTTTAGATCTAATTAATTGTTTTAGTTAATTTAATCTTTACTATAAAGATACAGGGAGTTGTTAACTGAAATAGAACCATTATATCAAGAGATTGAATAATGGATACATTAGGAGGTTTCGCCATAACAAGAACACCTTAATTATCCAGAAATCTTAGAATCATTAGTTATGCGGAATAACATAGTTGGATCATAACCTTAGTCGTTTTCTCTCTTCTGCAATCTTATTGTGTCTATTGCTTTCTTTTAGTTAATTTAGTTTATAATTAAACCAATCTCACCTTTATTCCAAAGATTTAACTCAATAATAGGTAATACAATAATTTTAATAATTGAATAGAATTATCCTTTGGGGTACGATATCTGGACTTAATCCACTGTATTACTTGCATGACCTAGTACTCTTGTTAGGAATTTTCGTGTCATCTACTCCTTTCTAAAGACTCCATATCTCTAGGTGCGAACGTTGATTCTGATTCCGCTAGAAAACCTTGTTGGTGGCTCCTTGAACTTATTTTGGTAGTGTTCGTGTTTCCCACAATTAAAACATTCCACATCCTCCTTGCGTTTTCCTCGGTGATTGTGTTGACTGCTTCTTCCACCGACACTTAAGACTCGTGCTATAAGTTCCCCAGATTCTTTCTTGCGAATATCCTCTCTAGAAAGTTGCTCCTGAATTGGTTTATATCCAAGTAATCCCGCCTTGTGGGCTTAGATACGTTTGGATAAGGGCAATTTACCTGGTAGTGCCCTGGTTTCCTGCAGTTATAACAAAGATTAGTTTTCATCTTTTGTTCATTTATTAATCTTGATATACCATGTGGTTTTGAAGCCACGGGCGCTGAGAGATTCTGGAGAGAAGACGCTTGGTATTGAATCAGCGTTGAGGGCAGAGAAGTAGAATACTAAGGCGCTTGATACTGTTGTTGAACAGGAGGAGACGCTTGATATGAATTTTGTCCTTAAGATTTTGGAGCCTTTCCTCTCTTATCATATTTCAGAAACTTTCTGAACTTGTTGAATAGTGCAATTTCTTCTTCCTCACTAAGATCTAATACTTTTCCCTTATTTACCGATTTACCCTTCACTAACACTATTAGCGCTCTAGATTCTACAACCGGGCTAACTAACTACATCACTCGATGAATTTAACTCAAACTCAAAAGCCTTGAGTTCTGAAAATGCATCCTCTAGAGTTAGAAACGATAACATATTTGAATCTCTCATACTAGTTGTCTTCATCAAAAATCTACTCGGGAGACTTCTGAAAATCTTAACCGCCATTTCTCAATTTTATAAATACATAGAGATGTCAACTCTGTAATAAGAACAGTAAATCTTATGTCCAATTGTTCTAGCGTCTCATTAGGCAACATCTTAAAACTGTTAAATCTTTCCTTGGCAATGGAGAGCTTATTCTCCTTTATATGAGCTGACCCACCACAAATTATGGCTAACTTATCCTAACTTTTCTTTATCGTTGAACACGACTTAACCTTGTTGAATAGATTATCATTATCACCAATGGCTGTATAGAGAACATTTTGACCAACATTATCTAAATTAGCTCTGCGACCCTCATTTGCTGACCATTCACTTTTAGGCTTTTCAACATAACCATCTGGGGTCTCTTCTGTAGCTGTAGGCGCTTGGGTGATGACCTTCATGATCTGAATAGGTCTATCTAAAATGATATCACACATTCATCATCACAAGAACATAAATATGTAAATTCTTTGACCTTCCATAAGTCTTAATTTGACTCGATCAACTTAGGTACTTTAGCGAATGCCATGAAAAAGATTTGAAGCAACCAAATTTTAAAAGGATCTAAACAAGTTGTTATGCTTGGAAATTTGAAAAAAAATCGACTTTAACTGCTCTGATACCACTTGTTCGTCCCAAGTGGCATATGAAAGGGTCTAGAAGGGGGGAGGGGGGGGTTGAATAGACCCTGAAGTTTTCTTCAACTTCAAAAATTTTCGTATTCAAAAGGTTTTGGACGCTTAAGAATATAGACGCTTGACCGAGCGTCTACTTGAAGACAGTTTGTAGAAAGTTAACTTAGACTCAAAATTTGAATACTTAACCAAATAAGCCAAAGTGTTCAGTTCTCTTATCAGTGTTAGCACAACGGAAATATTTTTAAGTCTTCTTTTAGAAAGATTGAGTGTCATAAAGTTTTACTTAATTGCTTCAACTTAAACAATTTTATCAATGTGTTTACTCTTCAACTTCATCTTCACACAGATTGCAATGCTGAATAAGGTTGTTGTCAACTGGTTTGTTTTATTTTTGGAAGTTCAAACAACTTGAATATCTCAGTAATAGTGTAGGGTTTATCTGAAAAAGATATTTGAGATATTGGTGACTGTCTCAGAGATTGATGAAAAGCTAAGGACTGTTTGATATGAATGTTCGAGCCTTTCTGAAAGTTTAAGGATTGAGACTTCAATGCAACAGAGATTCGGCTTGTAAGCTTGTTGTTCTATATTTTGGCTTGTTACTGAAGTCCTATTTATAGACTTTCTTGGATAAAGTGTCCGTTTGACACTAAGCTTGGCGCGTGTCTATCACTTTTGCGAGTGGACAACTTTTTGTCCTTTATCCTTGAAATTCTATTGCAAGAGTTGGTGCTGCAGACTCTTTAGGTTGACAGTCCAATAGAAAGGTTCTTTTGTACGTCTTGAAGTGTTTTTCACATTTAATGCTCTTATCAGCATTTAATATATTTGAATCTACTACCCGTTGGACATTAATGCTTTGAGAATATTTGCATTTAACTCCTTCTGGACTTAGGAATAAATTCAGGTAAAATTTGTCATGATAGACGCTCATTCAACCTTGAATGATCCTTAACTTGAATCTTTACATCGACGCTTGAAGTAGCTTGACGCTCAGACGCTTGCTTAGAAATCTTCATCTTCATTCCGACTTCAGATGCTTGTGCTTCAGACTTAACTAATGACAAACTCACTCAGAGTAATATCAGACGCTCAGTCTAAAAAATACTTAGTCTAATAATCTAGAATAAAAACAAATAAAAGCCTTACACAAATCTAACGCTCGAAGCTTATACATAATTTCTAATGAAATTAAACTTACATAAATTGGGGTCTAACATAAATCCTAATTGTCATTATTAAAACATTTAACAAGAAATTTTCTAACAATATTTGGTTTAGATTAAGTTAGAAGAGTCTTATTAGTTTTAAAGTTAGATTAAAAGAGTTCCAATACTTCTAGGATTTGGAGAAGTGTTTCTATAAATATAAGTTTTTCAGATTGTTATTAGGATGATTATTCAGATATTAATAAAAACTTTTGCTTTTGCAAATCCTTTGAATGCGCCCACTTTTATATTGAAGTTTGAAAAGGTGTTCTTCAATTCTTTAAAAATTTACCACTTTCGCTACGTCAGTTAAAGAAAACAAAATAATAATAATAACTCCCGCGATACAAAAAACTCGATGAAACGAGGAGTATGTAGTCCGGGCCTAGCTCGAGGGGATGCGGGTCAAGTGGCTCCCCGCCCCATCAGAATGCTAGCTCTGCTCGAGCAGTACCCGCCTGACTTTCCATGGGCTGGGGCCCGCCAACAAGTTAATGGCTATCTCGCTGGTTGGGCTCGAGCCCACTTGCAATTTCAAAGCCCATCTCGCTGATTGTGTGCAAGGAAGAAGATAGTGGCTAGATTTTATTCTAGTGGTTATTCCTCATTTATTCACCTGAAGATCTGAATGAATATATATATATATATATATATGATCTATCATCTCTAATGGTACAATTAATCAAAATGTCCTCAAAAGAGTGAATTATTGATTTACTCGAATTTATGTTTCGGTACCATCAGTTAGGGATGGAGTCAAGATTTTAATTTAAGGGGAGACCGAAATGTTAAAAATATTAATAATTTAATATTATTTTACGCACATTTTTTGGTTTTATTTTTTTAAATAATTAATTATTAAAACATAAGTGAACAATGCAAATAGTGTATTTAATATCAACGCAAATCATATTTCAAAAATATACAAAATACTAAGTAAGATACATGTGCTATTTATTTTTTATAGTTTTGGGCATCCTCGCTAAACTATGCTCGACCTGTTTAGTTTGTTGCTTAGTTAACATATTTTATATGAAAACTATAAACATCCAAAATTAACAAACACTTCAACTCCAAGAAATGAACATAATGAAAAGAAAAGAGCTAGATATTTTGCAAATCCTAATCACATAATTTCTTATTTTATATCTCAATGGTTATTTTACCTCTCAAATCAAAAATACAAATTTAATATCATCGTCAAGAAAGAGAGAACATTGAACATCACCTCAATTGAACTTAAAAAAAATTGCATTTTGCAAGTCAAAAAGCATTATCAATTATCCATACCACATGTTACCTGTATATGATTTTCCCTTAACCTCCCAATTTTTTTATTCATTATTCTATCTTTGTACTCATTGTATACAAGAGAAATCAGTGTTACTCACCATCTCACACCTTTCTTCATTTATTTTTCTTAACACTTATATTTTACTGTCAATTTCTTATTTTATAGATGCTCATTATCTGTTTGTTGAAAATCCTAAGCCAACTGGAATTTTTTGACTACAGTTTAAACTTTAAAATAATACATATCAAATAATGTAACAATATATCAATATTGTATTCAAATAATATACGATCTTGCTAAGTTTTGAAATGAGAAATTAACATATTTTGGTAGTATAGTTTAAAGGAAATAAGTCCTAAAAGTTATTTTTTACGTCTATTTGTTTTGATAAGAATAGAATAGGCAATGTGCATTTACTGAAATAGAAAAGCAGCAACGTTTTTTTGTATGTGAACCAGAGGCAAATCTGATGCTCATAGGCTCAAGATTTTAAGAAATTGTTGATGTGTTTTGAACACATCATGGGTGATGAAAAAATATAAAATTATAACAAGAATTCTAACTAAAAATTTGACTATGTATCCCACTAAAATGTCCAACTGAGTAAATTGTTCAACTATGTGGTTTTGGGCTAGTTCTTCTTCTTCTTCACTCTTATCTAAAAACTAAAGTGTTTATTTTTAAACATTATACATTCTCTATTTATCTTTTACCTAAACATTCTTACCCTCCAGCCCCCTCGTTCCATCCCTGCCATCAGTTATAGAAATTTTTTACTCTCAAGTGTTTATCTATCAAATAAAAAAAATAAAAACACTCGAGGGGGTATTGTAATGTGTAATTCCCTGTTATACACATAGACAACTAAAAAGGTAATGAAGTTTAAGCCTCATGGCCCATGAAATACACCTATAAATTCTAAAATATTAGTACATTCGAGGGGAGATCTATTGACTCTAAAACCTCTACTAATCATGATTATCAAATAGGGAGAAATGGTTTGTCGTGTCGTAGGCCAGACTCGTTCCATCCTACACTCGTTTTCCAAAATATTTCGACCAAGATTTATTATCTTGACTCGGACGCACTTTTCGCCGCACATCCTACGATTTGAAAAATGATCCGAAATTCAAGAAATTATTTACTAAGTGAAAAAAATATAAAAGAAGTTAATAGGAGAAAAATTGAGTAAAAATTAATATATGTAGTGAGTTCAAATATATATTAAAATACGAGAGATAAAATAAAAAATTGGATGAAAATGAAAATTATATTTATTTGGAATGCGGATAATATCATCAGAAAAAATAAAGGAGAAAAATATGAGGTCTTACGTACTAAAACGGTGGTTGAAAATAGCATAAATCATTTATGAGCGGAGCGGCGGGGGAAGTTAACAAATTTAACCCCCAATTGCAAATCACCTTACAAATTTAAACCTTTTCAAAAAAGCATTACAAATTTAGACCCCTATGGGACCCATGAGTTTGAAAAGTCCAAATTACCCTTACTAAAGTCAAAAGATGGATAATTGCAATTTTCCTCCTTGCTTTATCAATAAATTGCTCAAGACCCCTTATACTATTTAAAATCTTTCGTATAGTCCATATACTTTTAATTTATTTACCTTTAGTCCTCGAATTTTGAAAATGGTTTAATTTGGCCCCACAAAACAACAAAAACATCAAAAAATACACGAGAATAATTATACATATTTAAAGAAAAGGGAATCCCAATCCGCTTTTATAAATCTGCATAAAAACTTTTTATTGCCTTCATAATTTACATACATGCCAATTCCTGCTCATATTTTAAGTGCTTTTATTGATTGTCTTAATACTTTAGAAAACTTAGATTAACTAATACAGAATTAATATTAGAATTACGAAATCAATTAATAATTAGGAGAGAACATTGGGTTAATAATTATCTTAACATACCTCCTAGATTAAGAGATCACGAAAACTATATTAAGTACCTTTAATCTTGAATGTATTAATAGCAGCCTTTTATTAAAATAGCTTCTTCTAATTATAAAAGATTAGAATATCTAGATTTAGAATATAGTTTAGCCGATAGAACCGTGATCTCTTTAGATAAACATAAATTTATTTGTAGATTTGATTCAAGTTTTAAGCATAATTTACATTCAGAAAATAAACACTTAAATAGTTTAACAGATTTATTTATATCGTTAGCATCAAACTTAGAAATAAATAACGCTAAACTTGGTAAAACGTTAGAATCATTAAAAGAAACCGTTTTAATAAATAGAGAAATAATAAAGAAGGGTGAAAATAATAATTTAGATTATATTAAACAACAATCTGAGGAAACTCTAAAAATAGTTAAGAAATATAATAAGCTTTTCCCCCACTAAAGACGAAATAATAGAGTTAAAATATAGCTTGGAAAGTAATAAGCTAAAACAATTAGAAATTGAAACTAAGAAAACTCTAAGCCAAGTAATAGAAAAAATAAATAAACTTGAAGCTCAAAACTTAGAAACAAGTAAAACGCTAAAAAATATAGAACGAATAGTTAGTGGATGAATAATATAGAAAATAGAATAGAATATAAAAGAGCCATTGAACTAGCAAATAAATATCTATCTACCGAAGAAGGATTTACTACCTATCAAGGAACTAGTAATTCAGATAAATTATATCCTAAACTTTGGAATATTCAATTCGCTTTAATTCTACAAATATTCGAAAGGGTAGATAAATTAGAAAATAAGTTAGAAAAATTAAGTACTAAAATAGACACAGTATCTCAAGTGATTAAAGGAGATTTACAAGATAGTATAGAAGAAAGATTATCAAATTTAGCACTAGAAGAATCTGAAAAACCTAAAAAAGAACCTAAAAAATATATATATTGGTAAAAAATGATGAGATCATTTAGTGGTACTAGTAGAACTATAAGTGAATCAAGTAATAAAGAAAAAGAGAAAGGAAAAATAAGTAATACTTTCACTAAACGAATGTTTAGAGGATCAGGAAGTCAAAGCTCAGCTAGAGAAGTAGAATTAGAAGAGATAATAGACGTAGAAGAAAATCTTAATTTATATAATAACAAGGGAATAGATAAGTTAAAACCTAAAACATTATACAAGGTAGGAAAAATGGATTTTAACACACATTTAATCAAGAAATTTAGAGAAAAAGAAGTAAAAGTTACAAAAAATGCTGAAAATATAAGCTTAGTTAGCCCAGAATGTATAAAGCAATTAAAACAATTAAAACAAAAGTATATACATTTAGGATTAATTATTGTAGGAATAAAAGGATTAACTAGAAAAGGAATCGGTGGAAAGGTTTTAGTTTTATTATTAGATAAAAGTTGGTCTGATGCTAGGAGAGCAGTATTTGCTAGTATGGAAATAGATATGACTAATAATGTAGGAATATTCTATGTAGCTCCGAACATGATGAAAAATATTAAAGATATTAATAAAATTACTATAGGATTACAAACTAGAGGATATGAAACATATGATGGTAACAACTTAGTAGTTTCTATAGCTTTTTTAGGAAGAGTAACCAATAATAGTTTTCCTCAATATAAAATTAATATAGATGGGATAATTGATGGATTAGCCCCAGTAGGAGTAAAAATGATTAAACCTTTAAATATTGATAATAACGATTTAAATGGAGAAAAATGAGAATTAACCAAACACTTAGAAGAAAATGAGACTGTCAAAGTTCCAGGAGAGAGTGTAATGTATACAAATAGTAGAGGTCAGACTTCTATTAGATTTCTTAATTACCAAAAACAAGATCCCAAAGAAAATTTAGAAGATCTAGAAGAAGAAACTGATAATGAAACTGAAACAAGGTACATGAATATTATAGAAGAAGAAGAAGTTAGAATAACTAGTAGATTTGCAAATTGGGAAATATTATCTGATATAGAAAGCGAAGAAGATGAAGAAGAAGAAAATATAGAAGAAATAGATGAAGAGATTAGACAATTAGAAAGTCAACTTAAAAATGATTATAGACCAAAACATATGGAAGAAATATTAAGAATTTTTTTTGAGATAAATAATTTAAGAGAATTAGTAGACGAAATGTATCTTGAAGCAATGAATTTAGATATCAATTTAGAATCAGCTGAAGAAGAATTTAAACAATATTATAATATTGATTTAGTAGATGATATATGTTCAGGAAAAATAGAATTTGAAAAATTCTTTAAAAATAAAGAGAAAGGTAACAATGAAGTAGCTTTTATGGCAGATAGCCAAGCAAGTACTAGCAGTAATATAGGAAAAAGAACTAGAGTAGAACCAAATTATAGTGAAGTTCCAGCTAGAAATGTAGAAATGAGTGGTAGACCAGAATGGAAAAATCCAACATATGAATATGGATCAACCCAGCCAAATAAATATATAGGATCAAGACAACCCATAGGAAAAACCATGAGTGGAACTATGTTAGTAATTGAATTAGAAAGTCCACAAATGTGGCCAGAAGAAATAAATATATGGGAACAATGTGTAGTAAGACATTGGGAAATAAATAAAAAAGCAGATATGGATATGTTTAATTTTTTAGAAACATGCTTAGGACCTACAACATTATCTATCTGGAAAAGTAAGAAGAAGAAAGATCCTAATAGAATTAATGAAATAAAGGCCTTAGGAAATAATCCTTATAATTTTACTAGTTTTATTAGAACGTTAATAATAGGAATAGATCCAGGAAGAGAAAATACCTTCATACAAGATACGGCACTTAGAAATCTAGAACAACTCACTATAACCGATATGAAATATATTATACCTTTTAATCAAAATTTTACAAGGTTAATAGGAGAAACTAATAAAGCATTTGATGAAGAATTATGTAATAGATATTTTACGAAATTACCCCAAGATTTAGGAAAAAGAATACATGAAGAGTGGATAAAAACTAATGGTAATCTTACAGGATTAGGTATAGGACCTAGAGTACAATATACTTTTTTTAAACTTCAGAAATGATGTAAAGAAGAATTTATTAGAGAACAAATTAGAAAACAATCTTATGAGTTTTGTAGAAAAGCTATATACATCCCACAACAATATGGATAGAAGAATTACTTTAAGCCAAAACGCAAAATATTAAGGAAATCAAATAAACCAAAATCTAGTTTTAGACAATATAGGCAAGGAAGAAAGCCACCTAATTATGTTAAAAAGCCATCAACAAGAAAATGCACATGTTATATTTGTGGAGATCCTAAACATTTAGCTAATAGATGTCCGAAAAGACAATTTAATATGTAAAGAGCAGCCATAGCAGAACAATTAGATGAAGATGTAGTAAGTATAGATGGTAATGAAAGTGATAATGAAAGCATATTTAGTATAGTAAGTGAAGAAGGACCAGAAATTCCTAATATAATAGAATATACCTATATGAATAATTCATGTGAACATAAATATATAAATGGAAAAGGAACTATGAGTGTAGCCTGTAGTATTTGTAGATTATATCCTGATATGCATTTAAGATATCAGTGCAATATATGTTTTGACGAGATTTGTTTTATTTGTGCTAAAGAAGTATATAATATAGAAACAAATATATCGCCTAAACCTAGTAAAAAAATAGAATCTATAGAAGTTCTAAGCTATAAAATAGAGAATTTAGATTTAAGATTACAATTAATAGAATTAAAATTAAAAAATAATGAAAACATAAGTAGTAATCAACATAAAGGAAAAGGTGTAATTATAGAAGAACTCGATGAAATTAACTAACAATTAGAAGAAACTCATTTACAAAATACAGCGCATGAACCCCAACTACAAGTACCCTATACTAGTAGTCTAATACTTTTAGATTGTCGAATATGGTGTAATCAAGAAAAATATATTGAAACTAAAGTCATTTTAGATACAGGGAGTACAAAAAGCATGCTTAGCGCTAGTCTTGTGCCAAAAGAATTTGTAACGCAATTAAGTTATACTGTTACTAGTAGAACTGCAGAAAATAGATTAATGAGAATAACAAAAGAATTAATTAACATAGGGATACAATTTAGAGATTTTTCAGGAAACTATAGTAGTAAATATACATTAGGACAAGTCCTTATAGCACCCGATAACATAAATAGCCACGAATTCCTTTTAGGGTTAAACTTCATTTGTGCATTAAATGGTAGTATCTTAATAGAAAAAAATATATTACTATTAGCAAACATAATTATACTTTTCCAACTAATAGATACATTAAACAATCAGAGTTGACTGCGAAGCGTGGTGGACATGGTAATAATGAACTCGATTTTTTCAAAGAATTAGAACAAAATAATATAGAACCTGAAACTATAGATATCATATTAGATGAAGAAATTAGAGATATAGGAAAGGGATTAGAAGTTTTAAACCTAGAAAATGAAAGAATTTTGCATAAATTAGAAATGTTAGGATTTATAGGAGATGATTTAGCTAAAAACAAAGTAAACTATAATTTTAAACTAAACATATTAAACCCAGATAGAGTGATAAGAACAGCAGCTATAGAATATACTCCTGAAGATATAAAAGAATTCAAAACACAAATAAAATAAATGTTGGAAATCGGTGTTATAAGAAGAAGCGATAGTCCTCATAGATCAGCAGCCTTTATAGTAAGAAATAATGCAGAAATAAAAAGAGGAAAACCTAGAATAGTATATAATTATAAGAGACTTAATGATAATACAGAAGATGATGCTTATAGAATACCTAATAAAGATGAGTTAATTAATCTTATACAAAATAAAAAGATATTTTCAAAATTTGATTTAAAAAGCGGATATAATCAAATTAAAATGGTAGAAGAAGACAAAAAATGGACAGCTTTCAGCTGTAGTGAAGGACATTTCGAGTGGAATGTTCTATCTTTTGGTTTAAAAAATGCTCCAGCAATATTTCAAAGATTTATGGATAGTATATTTAAACATTTAGATTTCTGTTTAGTGTATATAGATGACATTTTAGTAGCTTCTGAAACTTTTAAGCAACATCAAGATCATTTAAAACAAGTGTTTAATTTAATAGAAGAAAACGGAATAATAGTATCTAAAAGGAAAATGAAACTTTTTAAGAGAAAAATAAGCTTTTTAGGTTTATAAATAGGAAACGGACAAATTAAATTACAACCTCATATAGCTAAAAAAATTCTAGATTTCCCAGATAAGCTAGAAAACTTAAACAAATACAAGCGTTTTTAGGAATATTAAACTACTTTAGAAAATTTATTCCTAAACTTAGTAAATTAGTCGGACCATTATATAAGAAAACAGGAAAATCAGGTCAAAGACATTTTAATCAGGAAGATATTAAATTAGTCAGAAAAATTAAAGAAATTGTTAAAGATTTAAAACCTTTAGAATTACCCTTAACTGATTATGTCATAATAGAAGTAGATAGCTCTATAGAAGGATGAGGAGCAATATTAAAATGTAAACTTCATAAATTTTCTCCAAAAAGTGAAGAAAAAATATCAGCTTATTCCAGTGGTAATTTTAACAAAACAGGAAGTAATTGGACTAGCCTGGATTATGAAATAGCAGGAATAGTTAAAGCAATAGATCATTTTAGACTATATTTTACCATTAAAACAGATTGTGAAGCTGTAGTTAGATTTATAAAAAATGAAAATTCTAGAAAACAAAATAATAAAAGATGGTTAAATTTTAGAAATGCAATAGAAGGTAATGGATATGAAGTAGAATTTGAACATATTAAAGGATCAAACAATAGCATAGCAGATTTATTAAGCAGACAATTAACTTTAATTTTGGGAAACAAATCATGGCTTCCAACGACCAAGACAACCAACAAACAAGACCTCCCTCTGCAGCTTACAACCAAATAGTCCGAAGACCAGCTTTCAGGCCTAATTTTCAACAAACTAGCCAGAATAGACCAGCATTCACAATAGAAACTCAGTTTTTCAATCCAGCTACACAAAGCGTTTTTCCTCGACCAGCTTTAAAAACCTTTGGCAAAATAGCTCTTCCAGTCAGACATAATTTCAAGCTTACAAAAGATACCCCTCATATAACTGAAGATCAAAGTATTTTACTCAATGCTCTATGGGAAGCTCATCCTTCAGCCGGCAAATTAACAACACTAAATGCACTTTGTTATTACTTTGAAAAGGAAAACAAAAATTTTCCATTAGACGAAGCAGAAGTTTATCTTGTTATTAGAGGAGAACCAGTGGGAATTTTTGAAGATTATCAACGAGCAATACAAAGCATTCAGAAGGTAGCAAAGGGATACTTGGAGCCCTTTAAACATTTTCATGAAGCAGTAACAGCAGCAAGAAGAATTTTAGGCCCAAATTTTTACATACAGCCTAATGCCGAAAATGCAAAGCCCAAAATACTTTCAAAGGGAAAGAGACCCATAAACCCAGATGTAGAAGCACTCGAAGATGACTTAGAGTCTATACCTAAACAGTTTACCAACCTTAACAAATTTTATCAAGACCTTTTAGCCCAGCATCAAAAGTTATCAGCCCATTTAATAAAACCCAGACAAAATGATGTTCCTAATGAGATCAAAAATAAATCCTACCAATTCTTGTCTGTTCGAATTTTTTTAACTCTTGCCAAACAGTTCTACCTTTACCTGAAGAAATTCAGAGTATCATTTGGCAAAAAGCAGAAGATAGCTTTTACAAAAGAATGTTAAAAGTAGTCCAAATTATTATCAATCAGCAGATAGAAGGAATAATTTCAAAGACTCGCCTACTACAATGGAAAGGAGAACCTATTCGCCACGAAGGATCATTAAAATTCTACACCCTAAAATATTTTTCATGGCCTAATATTCATATAGATGCATCATTTTTTAGAGAAGGATGGATAGATGAAGAATTTTTCAGCGTTCAAAGGTTATTAGACTATGGTTTCGTAGCAAAAATATTTGTATCAGATCCAGTACAAGTGACTCATATAGGTCGACATATTTCAGACGCTGCCAATTTTATATTCGAGCAACAAGCAGCAGAAAGTCTCAAGCTTGACATAGTATCTCTACCTCCAATTTGGAATACTACAGGAATAGAAATAGGACATTCATTCTTTTCGATAACAGAGAATTATGAAAAATGGGAACCAATGTCAACATTGTGGAATTGTCCTGAAGCCATTAATCCTTTAGCCAATATAGAAGAGCTCAAATTAGCTTTGGAAGTACGGAGGAAAACGCAGCGACAGTATATGATGCCCAATTCAGATTCAGACCTCAAGCTTATTTTCCAGGCACCTCATCATAGCATATTTATTCCGGCCAAGACCAGATGCAAGATTCGCCTTACTACATTAGGAAAAAGAGCAATGACAAGTGTGGAATACCCACCAAGATATAATCCTGATATGTATAACCCGGATTCAGAATATAATTCAGATCTAGAAGGAACCAGTCGAGATACATACTAGAAGACAAAAGCTTCAACAAGTCAGCAATAATGTTTAGCAACACCAATAATTCAACTACAAGACAAACTTCAAGAGACAGCTCATGAAGACAGCATTCAAAGATTCAGCAAAATAATGCATCTCCCAGACAAAAGCCATAAATGTATCAGCAGCAAGGACAATAATTTGCAGCAATAATTCAGCTATCAAACAAGGCACTGAATTCAAAGCAACAATCTTTAATAATTTCAGCAACTTTGTACTGTTCACTATTGCCACCTATGTACTTTTTTACTATTAAGACACTGTTTGTAATAATGACAGTTCGGATACCAAATCTCTCTTCAATTTGTTGTAATTTCTTTCATGTCCGAGGCCTATATAAGGACCTCATTACTCATATTGTAAACTCGCCCCTTGAACACTCTCCAACCCACACTTCTTGGTTGCTAGAGAGTCTCTTACCTTTCTTGTAATAAAATATCTTCTTTGTGTGCCATAATATCTTGTAAGTTTTTATGTGCTTTATAATGCATAGTGAGTAATTACCCCCAGGGACGGGATTCCCCTACTATTTAAAAATGTTATAACTCTCTCATGTTCAAAAAATACAAAAACATTAAAAAAACCAAAAATACAAAAACATTAAAAATGCTAAAAATGATGATGAACAGTAGTAACATTCTACTCTTTCATCGTCTCAAAAATATGTTTCCGCTGTACAAATTATTGTTTTCAATAGTTTCTGATACTGCTTTGGGAAGATTTTGTTTACCGTCTCGGTGTTACTGGTCGGGAGACAAAATGTGCGGGATAATTCCCCCTAGTGTGCAAGCAAAATGGTATCAGAGCTTGAGTATTCTGAGTATGCTTTGTGGTCGCAGTTTATCTGATCTTCCACATCAGAAAGGTTTTCTCGAGCTATTTATCAAAACAAGGTTACTAAGTTTTAAAATTTTAAAATGAATCAAGTTTACATTTTTAAATTCAAAAGAGTAAGATAGGTACTTCATTTCTGTTCAACATAAGTTTTCGTTGATGAAGCAACCGAATTTTCGGAGCAACCCTCTTACTTGAGAATGATAAAATGTGAATTTTAATTCATAATCTAAAAAGTGAACAGTAATCTTGTTTAATTTCTGTAATTATTTTGTTAATAGCTCTTAATTTATGTAATTACTTTATTTAATAACATTTTTCATATACTAGGGACTAAATAAACCAAATTTAAATATTAAAGGACCAAAGAAACTATTCTTAATAAGGGACCTGATTTATAAATTCTTAAAAATGCAAAAGTGATAGGGCCTGACAAAGCAGGGATATTTTGGACCTTTCTCTTGAATTAGCCGCAAAAAATAAAAAGAAAAGAAAAAACAAACATAAAGGGTCTCATATTGCAATCTAAAATTGCTATCATCCCGAGCGGCGGTGCTTCTCTTCTAAAATGGGAGAACATAGCAGGAGAGTGTGTGTAACAGGTGCGGGAGGTTTCGTGGCTTCATGGCTGATAAAGCTTCTCCTTCCCGATGCCTACCACGTTCATGGAACCCTCAGAAATCCTGGTTCATTTTCACCTTCTTTTTTTCCCTAATATTTAATAATGTCATTTCAGTAATCCTAATTTCTTAAGGGTTTTTTTTTTTTTTTGATTCTTTCCTTCTATCTGTTTGCTTTATGCTCGTTGTTTGTGTTATATTTTGTGTGTGCTTAATTTGCTGCTGCGTGTTCATGTTGTTCTTTCTTCACCTACTCAGTCAGAAAGGCAAGAAATATGTTCCCTTATTTAGTTATTCATTATTATCCTTATTTAGAAATTAGTTTCTTCATGTATCTTATCCTGCAGAGGATGACAAAAATGCTCATTTGAAAAAACTCGATAATTCACCTGAAAAGCTAAAACTTTTTAAGGCGGATTTGTTGGATTTTGACTCAATTCTTGCGGCAATTAAAGGATGTGAGGGAGTGTTCCATGTTGCGAGCCCGGTGCCTCCGAGCTCTGTACTGAACCCGGAGGTGTGATTCGTAAACTCTTACTTGAACTACAAATTGTAAACATATTGTATTGCATCTTTCCAATTAAGGATGTATAGTATTCTGTTTTTGTTTATCTCAATATGTTAGTCTTTTACTATAAATGGGATTTATTGTACTATTTGTTCGTTTTCATTCCACACGCCTTGATTTTAATTAAAAAAGTTTGTATAAAAAAGATTTTCCCACAACACAATTGTCTTATGTAATGAAGGGAGTTTGATTTATGGATCACAGGAAACACATACAAATCAAACTAAGATCATGAAATACAGTTCGCACGCCAAATCTTTTTGTTCTCTTTTAAACCCAACAACATTGCCCAACATAATCCATTACTTCACATAAAGGGTAACTCCGGAAAACCTTTGTAGGACTGTGAGTGGAAAGTTTATGTTGTAGTTGTTGGAGAAGTAGGGTATTGCTTTTGAGGCCTTTTTAGTTGCTTTTAGCTATAATATATGCTGACACTATTGGTTAATCTTCAGTATATTGTTCTGTGAATATGCGGTGAATACAACTGCAGGTTGAAGTGGTTGAGCCTGCTTTAAAGGGTACTCTTAATGTCCTCAAAGCATGCTCTGAGGCACAAGTGAAGCGTGTTGTGATTGTATCATCAGTTGCTGCGATTGCAATGAAGCCTGATTGGCCCAAGGACCAAGTTATGGACGAGACGTGTTGGTCGGATACGGAATACTGCAAGAAGAATAATGTAATTGCTGGACTGAATTGTGTCCGCTATATAATTATTATTGATATTAATTTTCTGTGATGTTTTTCAGCTGATCAACTTCACTTCCTGTCTTATTTTTGCAGCATTGGTATTGTTTCTCGAAAACAGTTGCAGAGGCTGAGGCTTTGGAATATGCGAAGAAAAATGGTCTTGACGTTGTCACCTTGTGTCCAACCCTCGTATTAGGGCCAATGCTGCAACATACAACAAACTCTAGCAGTTTAGCTCTCGTTAAACTGTTGAAAGGTATTTACTCGTACCTCTATCTTTTGTTGCTCATGCATTGGTATGTTAGTTACGAATTGTGATGTTCTCTTTTATGAAAGGTATTTACTCGTACCTCTAAATATGGCTCTTATCATTTAGTGACATGGCTGCATAAAATGATCTACGATGTATGGAATTTAAAATTAAAAAAAAGGAATCCTCTTTTTATGATTCGCCATGATTTTGTTTTTCTTTCAAGCACTGCACTGTGCCTTAGGATAAACATTTTCATTGTTTTTTTGATTAGCAGAATAATGTTTTTCCTTTGCCTTTATGTTACTTCTTGTTCATCTTCCTCTGAACTTTGCGCTATAGTCTTAGTGTATACGAGATTTTGGGTAGCTGAATATATATTCAGAAAAATTCATTCTGATAGCCATGAACAGACGGAAGTTCGCAGAGAGTTGATACTATTTTGGTAATTTTCTTTATTAGTTTTTTTTTTGATAATGCAACTCTGTAAAACGAAATTTACGACTTCCGCCTCAATTTTCCTTCAGAATTGGACGTTTCGCCTGACACTATTCTTTGCTCTTTTCTTTTGGACTCTTGTAGGAACTTGTGAGGTTGATGCTAAAAGAGAGATATTGCGTCATGCATTTACATTTTTGCACTTCCTGGCATATCTTAGGTTGCGTTTGGATTAAACGATTTGGTTTCAAGGGATAATTTTCAAGCTAAGGATTTGAAATGACTATGATGTCGATTGGATCTCAAATGATTGGAAAAATTACTTAAAAGGCCAGCTAAAGGAGAAAATTATCCAAATAAGCGAGTGAGAATTATTATTATGGTTGTAAAATTTACAGCTCAAATGCTCAAATCCAAACACAACATTGGTTCTTTCTTCGCATCTTGACACAAACTGACTCTTATTGTATTTTGTGATTCAATGCTTCTTTTGTGGTGAATCATTTAGAAAATTGAACAGTCATTTAGTTGTTCTGCGTGAAAGAATCAAAATCCTCAATTACGATTCATTTACTTTTGGCTCTCATTTACTCGTATTTCTGATGAGTAGAAGATAGCTCGAAAATCTCACTCATTCGATGGTTCAAATATAACGCTTTTCCTTACTTGATCATACAGAAGGATATGAGGTACTTGAAAACAACATCCGGGAGATAGTAGATGTGCGTGATGTAGCTGAAGCGCTCAAGTTATTATACAAGAAACCTGAAGCTGAAGGTAGATACGTATGCACGGCACACATGGTCGAGTCTCGGGATTTGGTGGAAATTTTGAGGGAAATCTACCCTAATTATAACTATCCCAAGAGGTAACAGTTTGTCCTCAAAGGTTATTCATTTATATATATTTATTTTGTCAATTTGATTTATTGCATGGCCTTGTTAATTGTTATTGTTGACTTTTTCGAACCGATATTGTGTTTATTTTATATTTATTTGCAGCTTCAAAGAGGGAGCAGAAATTTCAAAAGTCAGTTCAGAAAAACTGCAAAGGCTTGGTTGGAAATATAGGCCATTGAAAGAAACTCTAGTGGATTCTGTTGAGAGCTACAAACGGGCTGCCCATTTAGATTCATAACTTCCACATTCCGCTGCTCAGCGCCATTGTACAATTGCCTGCAAGTCTTGTACTTGGACTCCTTTTTCATTGTCAAAATACCTAATCTGTACATTCAAATGGATACTGATGGTGACCATTTCTGGTTTTTGTATAATTTGTGTGATTTATACATGTGGAAACTATCTAATCAAAATTCATCTCAACAATCATCAAGTTCAAAAAAAGTTTTATCAGGTTCAGATTTACAAGGTTAAACTTATATAACACAAAAAAACTCTTATCAGACCAGATGACCCAAGCATAATTGATAAGACGAGTGAATTATATTTATCTTATGATTATGTATTCACTTGTGAGTTGTATTTGGGTTCGGGCAAAGCATATGCCACCTAAAGTTCTCCGACATTTGAACAATTCAAGTCTTCTCTTGGTTGATATTTGAACCACATCTTAAGAGGCTTCTCCTCTTGTGGTTGTAGATTGTTTTAATTTTTCTTTTGGTTAATTGTGTTGTAGATTTTTTGTTGTTTTGAAATGTCGATGTTCAATAGTAGATCTAGCCAACTTAGTGGTAGCAGCGGCATTGAGGAAATGCCTTTTTTTTTTTTTTTTTTTTTTATGAAAAACAAATGTGCGACTGTATTCATGAGCGAATTAGTATGATTGGGAAAATTATGATTATTGTTGCAGAAAGCTCAAGCTATGTTTAGTTCCGTTTCTGATTATTGTTGAAATTAATGATTTGTTATTGTATAAAATGATTGAATTAGTAAAAAAGTAACGATTATGTGAATAATATATATAAAAAATAGATAATATTATATCGATTGAATATATTTATAAGTTTAAATGATAAAAATCGAAAAATGCATTAATTTTTTTTAAAATAAGTCTTAAAATGTACACGGGTGTATGAAGGTTAAAAATATGTATCTTATTCCATTATAGCACCTTTGTTGCCGGAGATGTGTATTTTTAAAAGGAGATGCGAGAGAAAGAAAATGTGAGTGTGATTTGGTAAAGTAAAAAATAGTTATTGAAAAATGTAAAAGTACAATATTAAAAATAAATATATTTTCAATTGAGAATGATGTAAACTTTGTATTTTTATTTTCAAATGAGAATGAAAATATAAATAGAAAAATAGAAATACAAACAAGCAAAACTGCAATGGTTTGGTCTCTAATTGTTCTTAGACAAGAGCCGCGGCCTCGGTAGAGATAGCAGATTACTCTAATTTTTTTTTATTTTTTATTGGAAATTAGCACCACCACCAAAGTTTGACTCTGGAATTTAGGAAGCTCATTCTTTGTTTTTTTCCCCCAAAAAGAAAAGGGAAGGGTGCTACCCTAAGATAACCTAGCTCGAATAACTCGGGTTATAAGGAAACTCATTCATTAAATCAAAGAAAGAAACGAAATAGAATGCGGAAAGATAACCAAATAAAGGAATTTCGTACCACATGCACAATCTCCCACCCAAAAAAGAAAAAGAAAGAAAGAAGGCAAAGCTCTTTTTGGATGTGTTTTCAATTCATTTTCAACCGTCATTTTCTAAAATATATGGGAAGTTTTGTTTTTTTTTTTTGTGTAAAAAAGATGAAAAAGTTAGGTGTGTTTGGTTGTATTTTTGAAAATGATTGAAATTGATGATTGGTGATTGTGGAATGATTAAGTTAGTTAAAAGTAATAATAACTAGTTTTTTACCCATGCGAGGACAATGATTTTTAAGACAATGATGTTTTGTTTTTAGAATAACAGTATAAACAAATATTAAAAACAAGAATTATAGATATAGTATCTTCGAAATAACATACTATGCAATAAAAGAATAAAAATTGGTTCGAAAAAGTCAAAATATATAGCTAAAATTGTGCCAAAAGACTTACACAGAAAAATTATAAAACATGAAGTAGTATCAATATTTATGAAATGCGATGTAATTGGTCTTCAAAATGAAATAATGTCAATTTAATTGATATGAATATCATTCTCATCGTATCATTCAAATTAAAATAAACTCATCAATATATACCGGGTAATGCAAAACGGACTCTGGAATTTAGGAAACTCATTCTTTGTTTTTTTTTTCCCCAAAAAGAAAAGGGAAGGGTGCTACCCTAAGATAACCTAGTTCGAATAACCAGGGTTACAGGAAACTCACTCATTAAATCAAAGAAAGAAAAGAAATGGAATGCGAAAAAATAACCAAATAAAGGAGTTTCGTACTACATGCACAATCCCCCACCAAAAAAGAAAAAGAAAGAAAGAAGGCGAAGCTTTGTTTGGATGTGTTTTCAATTCATTTTCAACCGTCATTTTTTAAAATATATGGGTTGAGTTGAGTTTTTTTTTTTTTTTTTTTGTGTGTGAAAAAAATGAAAAAAATAAGTGTTTTTGGTTATCTTTTTAAAATGGTTGGAATTGATGATTGGTGATGTGTGAAATGATTAAATTAGTTAAAAGTAGTAATAACTAGTTTTGACCCATGCGTTGTACAGACAATGATTTTTAAGACAATGATATTTTGTTTTAAAAATAAAAGTATATAACAAATATTAAAAACCAAAATTATAGATATAATATCTTCGAAATAATATATTATGCAATAAAAGAATAAAAATTAGTTCGAAAAACTCAAAATATGAAGTTATTTATGTGCCAAAAGACTTGCACAAAAAAATTATAAAAGATGAAGTGATATCAATATTTTATGAAATGCGATGTAATTGGTCTTCAAAATGAAATAGTGTCAATTTAATTGATGTGAATACCATTCTCATCGTATCATTCAAATTAAAATAAACTCATCAATATATACCAGATAAAGCAAAACAGACTCAATAGTTATTTCAAATATGTTCTGTGAATTCCTTTTCTAAATTTCCAGCTTGATCGTTGACGTTATCTACGACGCATTTCATGCTACAAACATACAAAAGATATTAGTGAAAAAAGGGGTAAAGACAATAATCCACCCGAACTTTGCATGTTTTTACACTTTTTTATCTAAACTATTTTTCGTTACACTTTTTTATCTCCACTCCACGGGTTTTACACTTTCATATCTATTAGTATATTCCGGAAGAATATTCCGCTGGAGTGGAATTTAAACAAACTTTTTGTTACACCTTTTTATCCAAACTATTTCTTGTTTACACTTTTTTATTCAAACTTTGTGTTTTTTTACACTTTTTTTATCTAACTCTGATGAATGTGCAGTAACTCCGATGGAATATTCCGCCGGAATATGTTAATAAATAGAAAAGTGTAAAACTCGTAGAGTTGAGATAAAAAATGTAAAGAAAAATAATTTAGATAAAAAAAGTGTAAAAACACGCAAAGTTCGGGTAGATTATGTACCCCTGAAAAAAACTATTTGCTACATTCAAATTGTATAATAACGTTATCCATTCCTTTTGCAAAAAAATAAATATGAAACCGGTTCTCAAAATCAAAGTTGTAGAGTGAATTCTCTTTCATCATAACTCATTTATTTTCAAGAGCGATATCATAAATACATGATGCAATGGATAACTAATTTATCCTCAATTCCACATTATTTAGAAGAAAAAAAACGAATTTATCCACATCATGCCATGAGAGAATTAAAGGTTAATTATTTTAAACAAAGGGGAAAAATTAATAAATTGTTGAATAAACATTTATATCAAATCATATTATAAAAATTTCTTCCAAGAACTTTTCATTTGAAAAAAGCCATTCATTAACTTACACTAACATATATTTTTATTTATTGACTAAATTACCATTGACATTCTTACATTAAGAAATTATAGAATAGAGGCAAATGACAAAACTCATAAATAGAGAGATGCCTAATTAGTAGCATCCCATAAAAATTTGAGAATATAGACTTGCACAAAATTAGAAAAAGAAAATTGAGCCAAATCTAGTTCGCCAGAAGTTGTTAGCCGGATGGCTTTTAATATTGTTCAAGATCGGTTGTTAACACTACAAATACGAGAATCACTTTCAGCTATCGCGCTTAAACGCCTATGGAGAATAGCATGGTAGCTTTGTTAATTATTGTAAAACCGATTGAGTTCTGAGCTAGTAGCTCGTTGAGGTTTTGTTACTTGTAATGTGAGTATATAGTCCAGTGATGCTTTATGGCCTCATTTATTCGAACAAGTAAGACCGTGGGGTGTTACACCTAGCGCCCTAAAGCCAACCGGTTAGGGAGTCGTTGACCAAAAGTTCGCTAAAGGGATAATTGAGAAAGCTTAAGAAAGTATCACATTGCACGGACTACATAGCCAACTACAAGTTTGAGAAGAGCTTTGATGGTTTTTTTTTTGTTGTGGCAAGGTCATTTCTTGTGCACTTGTTTGTAATTCCCTTTTATTTTAATACAATTATCTTTCCAAAAAAAATAAAAAAATAAAGAATTGAGCCAAACACTATATTCTAAAACGCAAAAGAAATCCTAAAAATGTGTAGATAATTATATGGAAGAAAAAAGAATCCATTTATGTTGCCACAAAGAGAAGTCTTTCGTGTCTGTGCTTAAACCATGTCCAAGACTGTTATGAGAGTATCCATATTTGAATCATTAAAAAATGGGGTGCAGAGGAGAACTTAATAGAAAATGAAGGAATCATCATTAGAAAATTTGAAGGATTACTTTAGTTTCTTGTCTCTCTTTTTTCCACCTCAACTTGTCATTTTATAGGGATTCTTATGATCGGATAATGAGGGAATTAATTACAAACACTGACAAATTAATTCAGTGAAAAAGTTATATGATTTATTAATAGCCAAGAAAAATGCTCATTAGTCAAATAAAATTCCAATGATACGTAGCAATTGGTGCACCAATTTAATTACATGCTTTTCAAATTTGAATCATATAAAATGGATATAAATATATAGAAAGGTACTTAATTGCTTATGATTTTTTTGCCGCAAATAAATTGTAAATCCTATTTCAGACTAAAAATTGTATTCATCGTTTCCTACAAAATTGAAATATATAAAAAGAGTTTAGATAGTTCTATTCCCATTCCAATAAAAATATATTATACATTAGATAAAAATAAGATATGTATATATATTTAACACTACTAAATATTTTAATATATTTATTTCTGAATATCTTGTTGAAAGTTTTTTACATGAAGTTAGTTTTTTTTTAAAAAAACTACCACATAATCAATTTCAAGTCATTCAACTTCTTTTGATCCAGCGAAATACCAACCAACTTACTCCATTTTTGTTAAAATATTTCTTGTCCAAATTCATTTCTTTTACCTTTGCTTGAAAATAGATAGCTACACCAGTGCAGAACTGTACTTAGAATTTTATGACGATATATGAGTCATATACTCATATACCTAGATGGAAAGTGTATATGAAATAGGACAAAACAAAATCAATATGTATAATTAGCAATAATTTGTGTATGTAGATTTTATAAGAAACATAAATGTATTTAATTTCATACAGTGTAAAATAACTTTAAGTCTTCACATACTTACATTTTTGAGAGGTGAACTATAAATAGAAGACTTCACATATATTTACACTACAAGAAAATTGAGTATTGACAATGAAAATATATGCCATAGCTTATAACTGTGGTCTATAACGGTTTAAACTCATCGCTAGATTGGCCGTGGTAGATGTTGTTAGAGTTATTATTATTATTACTCTATTATTAGTTTCCTTATTAGATTATGTTTACCTTTATTGTTAGTTTGTTAGTTACCTTTTATATTATATCTCTATTGTAAACTCTATATATATCTTTGATTATTAATGCAATCCTCAAGGGGAATTTACATTAACATGGTATCAGCCTAAACCTAAACTCCCAGGCCTTTATTTTTTTTTCTCTTCTAGCCGTCGCTACTACAGTACTATTCCGGCGCTATAGTACTATTTTGCTGCTACAGTACTATTCATCGTCTCTCTCTCTATATTCTTCCTTCCCCTCTAAGTCGTTGCTCCCCTCAACGCGACATCTCTCACTTCATATAGCCTCCATTGCCGGCCGCTTCTCTATTGTAGTTTCTCGGTGACTTCTCAAGGTATTTTTTCGATTACTATCCTCTCAAGTGATTAGTATCGTTCTTTTTCGTTTATTATTTTGGTTTTCCTTCCTCCATGTCTCAAACCGAGGACTCTTCTGCCACCGAAACCCAACTTCATGCCCAAAATCAACCCAAACCGCCCCCACTCCACCCGGCTTTGGCAGCCGGCAATGTTCATTCTTCTTTTGGTTTTAAGTTAACAGAAAACGATTCAAATTATAAATTATGGCGCAGTATGTTTATGGATCTCTGTTGTAGCTACTCTGTTTTTGATCACATAACTGGCCATTCAAAACCACTTTCCGATACTGATGAAACTTGGTTTTCTCTTGACTCAACTATTAAATGTTGGTTTTACTCGTCTGTTGATATTAAATTGCTAAAACATCTTGATCTTGAATATGCTACATCTCATGATATTTGGTTTTCCATTGAGTCAAATTTTCGTAATAATAAACCCTCACGCTCCATGCAACTTAATGAGCGATTTCATAATCTTCGTAAAGGTACCCTATCTATTTCTCAATATTGTCAGGAGATGAAATGTTTAGCCGACAACCTCGCCGATCTTGACTCTCCCATAACTGATGATGCCTTAATTCTTCAAATTTTGCAAGGTCTCCCCGAGTCATACCTCCCTCTCGTCACTGTCATAACCGCCAGACCCCCTCTACCCTCTTTCTCTGAATGTCGTAATTTATTTCTTATTCATGAAACTCGCGAAACACGTTTCACTACTCATACAAAACTCCCCGACTCCGCCACTGCTCTTTTCTCACAAAATCCGAATCCTAACACCAACCGAAATAATAATCGAAATTATGGTAATAATCGTGGTCGAGGTGGTGGTCGTCATAATTACCGCGGTGGTCGTTCGGGAAACTACCATATGGGCTCTCGTCCGAGTCCACAAAATTTGGCCAGCCCCACTTCTGGATACTCCTACCAACTCGTGCAGCATACTCCCAATGGGACTCAATTGCTTGGTCCAATTCATGCAAGCTTTACTCCATCCAGCAGCCCACATGCGCCCTTCTCTAACAATTCAGCACATTGGGCCGCCTCCACTCAGCCCACTACATCTCCTTGGTTCCAGCCGTCCACCTTTGGGCCTTCTTCAGCAAACGGCCCACTGCATGGTTCCACATTCAGCAGCCTCAGCGCTCCAAGTATTCTGGGCCCGTCTCCTGGGCCTTTCACCAGCCGTGCCCCAACTCCTTTCGGTCCATCTGCTCCTGCTCCAGTAGCTTATTCCTCCAGTCCAGCTCAGCCACATCAGCCCGCTCTTGCTGCTACCGACCTCTCTACTCTATATCAAACAATGACACTCAAACAACCAGATGAACAGTTGTATTTGGATACCCGTGCGAGTTCTCACATCTCCTCTCATCAAGGTAATTTTTTTAATATTGCACCTTGTAGTAATTTAAATTCAATTATTGTTGGCAATGGTGCTGCACTCCCTGTCACTTCCATTGGTCACTCATCTCTTCCCACTCCTTCTCGTTCTCTTTCTCTCAATAATATTCTTATTTCTCCTTCGTTAATTAAAAATCTTATCTCTGTTCGTAAATTTACTAGTGATAATCATTGCTCAATCGAGTTTGACCCGTTTGGTTTTTCTATAAAGGATCTTAAATCTGGCTCGGTTCTTCTTCGGCAAAACAGCGACGACGATCTCTATCCTTTCCATCCGTCTTCCACGGCTCTCCTTACTTCTATGGCTCCTTCTTCTTCCACATGGCATCGTCGTATCGGTCATCCCGGAGTTGCTATTTTCAATTTTCTTTCTAGTCGTAGCTTCATTTCTTGTAATAAGAAATATTCTCGTTCTCTTTGTCATGCTTGTCAGTTAGGAAAGCATAAACGCCTCCCATTTTTTAGTTCTACTTCTTCTAGCACAAACTTATTTGATATTATTCATTCTGATATTTGGACATCTCCTGTTCCGAGTTTGGGTGGCTTTCGTTATTATTTAATTTTTCTTGATGATTTTTCTCATTTTTATGGATTTTCCCTTTACGTCATAAAATGGATACTTTTAAAATTTTTGTCGACTTTTTTAATTATGTTCTCACTCAATTTAACTTCCAAATTAAATCTTTTCAGTGTGACCATGGTGGTGAATTTGACAATCACTCTTTCCAATCTTTTTTTGCAACCAATGGTGTATAATTTCGTTTTTCTTGTCCTCATACTTCGCAACAAAATGGTAAAGCTGAACGTACCATACAAACAGTCAACAATATCGTGCGTTCTCTTCTTTTTCAAGCTTCTCTTCCTCCTTCTTTTTGGGCAGAGGCCATTCACATGGCTGCTCACCTCCTTAATATTCTTCCTACCTCGACTCTCTCTTTTCGCACCCCATTCGAAGTTTTATAAAATATTTCTCCCTCCTATGATCATCTCCGCGTTTTTGGTTGTCTGTGTTATCCCAATCTCTCTGCCACAGCTCCTCATAAATTATCACCTCGCTCGTCTGCCTGCATTTTCTTAGGTTTCCCTTCTAATCACAAAGGTTATCGTTGTCTCGATCTCGACACGAATAAAATCATTCTTTCTAGCCATGTCATTTTTGATGAGTCCGTTTTCCCATTCTCCTCTCATTCTTCTTCTCTCGATTCCACTTCTTATAATTTTCTGGATCCTACCTCTGCTGAGGACACGCCTCCTCTGCTCCGCCATCTAGCCGCTGCCATGCCGACCCGCGCCACTACCGGTTCGCCGCCCGGGTTCCCCTCCCATTCCATTTCACCATCTCCGCTGCCCTCTCCCTCGACTTCGGTTTCCCCTCCCCGACATTCTTCCCCAATCTCTACACATCCTATGGTCACTCGATCTAAAGCTGGAGTTACTAAACCCCGCCGCCTTCTCAATCTCTCTGTATCTTGCCCTTTGATTTCTCCTATTCTCCGCTCTTATGCTCAAGCTCTTCGCGAACCCCTCTAGACTTCTGCTATGAATGATGAAATCAATGCTCTTCACTCTAATCACACATGGGATCTTGTTCCTTGTCCTCCCAATGTCAACCTCGTCGGGTCCAAATGGATTTTTTGCCAGAAATTTCGTTCTGATGGGTCTCTTGAACGCTATAAAGCTCGTCTTGTTGCTCAAGGTTTCACTCAACAACCTGGCATCGATTATGAAGATACTTTTAGTCCCGTTGTTAAACCCGCTACTATTCATACGGTTCTTAGTCTTGCTCTCTCCCAATCTTGGCCTCTTCATCAGCTCGACGTTAAGAATGCCTTTCTCAATGGTCATCTGATCGAAACTGTGTACATGAAGCAACCCCCTAGTTTTTTTGATCCCCGCTTTCCTAATCACGCCTGCCTCCTTAAGAAAGCATTGTATGGACTAAAACAAGCTCCTCGTGCTTGGCATCATCGCTTTGCTTCTTATCTCTCTTCTCTTGGATTTCTCAGTAGTCGTGCTGATGCTTCTCTCTTCATTTTTTGTCGTGGCTCCTCCACTGCCTATCTTCTTCTTTATGTTGATGACATTGTCCTCACTGCTTCTTCTTCCTCTCTTCTTACTCATCTCACCTCTCTTCTTTCTCGGGAGTTCGCCATGACTGATCTTGGTCCTCTTCATTACTTTCTAGGCATTTCTGTCACTCACACTCCTTCTAGTCTTTTTCTCTCTCAAGAAAAATTTGCTCGCGAAATTCTGGATCGTGCCAATATGTCCTCGTGCAATCCTGTTTCCACTCCTGCCGAATCTCAAGCGAAACTCTCCTCTTCTTCTAGTCCCTCATTTTATGATCCAACTCTTTATCGTAGTCTTGCTGGTGCTCTCCAATATCTCACTTTCACTCATCCCGACATCTCTTTTGCTGTTTAGCAGCTCTGTCTCTTTATGCATGATCCTCGTGATAGTCATATGTTCGCTCTCAAACGTGTTCTTCGGTATGTTCGTGGCACGCTTGATTACGGTCTTACCCTTACTCCTTCCTCTACCTCTCAGCTCGTCTCTTACTCTGATGCTGACTGGGCTGGATGTCCTGACACTCGTCGTTCGACTTCTGGGTATTGTGTCTTCCTTGGTGATAATCTCATTTCCTGGTCTTCTAAACGCCAACCCGTTGTCTCTCGTTCTAGTGCCGAGGCCGAGTACCGTGGTGTTGCCAATGCTGTTGCTGAAACGGCTTGGCTTCGTAATCTTCTTCTTGAGCTCCATTGTCCTCTCTCCCAGGCCTTGCTTGTCTATTGTGATAATATTAGCTCTGTTTATCTTTCTTCAAATCCCGTGCAGCACCAACATACCAAACATGTTGGATTGGATTTACACTTTGTGCGTGAACAAGTTACCTTAGGTGAAGTTCGTGTGTTTCATGTTCCTTCATCTCATCAGTATGCCGACATTTTTACAAAAGGATTGCCTTCTACACTGTTTGTTGATTTTCGATCCAGTCTCACCGTTCGCCCATCTCCCGTTTCGACTGCGGGGGAGTGTTAGAGTTATTATTATTATTGCTCCATTATTAGTTTCCTTATTAGATTAGGTTTACCTTTATTGTTAGTTTGTTAGTTACCTTTTGTATTATATCTCTATTGTAAACTCTATATATATCTTTGATTATTAATGCAATCCTCAAGGGGAATTTACATTAACAGATGTTTCCTATAGCCACACTAAAGTTAGCCATGGTGAAAAATAATGCTAACTATTTTAAGCACTAACTAGTCATGGTGGAAGAAATGCTAACCTATCACATTTTTACCATGGCTAAAAACTATGGTCTTTACAATGAACAAAACATTGACCACGGCTATAAGCCATGGTAAATGTTTTGGCCATGCTTGCAAATACCACGACCAAAGCCGTAGTAAAGCCATGGTCAATTGATTTTAACCATGGCAAAGAGACTTTTCACCATGACATATTGACATGGGCAATAATCATTTTTTTTGTAGTGTCTTGAATTCATGCAGTTAGACAACCAACTAAGATAACCAATTTATCTGAAACTATAAATTCATTTTGGATAACGACTTTCTTCAAGATATCAACTTTGGAACAATTCTTGCCCCAACATCAACTTTCTAACATGGAAATGAATTTGTAGCAGTCTATAGATGTCCAGAAAGAACAATCGAAATATAACGGTAGAGGAGAAAAAATTATAAATATTTAAATATTGTTATTATTGTAATTACCTGCGTCAATCCAACATTCTTCAATTTTTAGATTTTATAGTGATATACTCCTGCAACAAAGAAAAAGGATTGACTAAAAATTAAAAACCAAATTGTGAAATTACAAACAACACTAAATTACAAAGATATCAAATAGTTGAGATGTATACTTTTCGACGACTATAAAGAAAATTTTATATTGGCGTTCAAAGATAAAAGTTTCTGTTTGTGGAGAGAGAAGAAGAGAAAGCAATTGGGATACTTACTATTGGTGTAAAACTATTTTCAAAATATAGGGTTACTAAATTCATTCAATATATTGCCTAAAATTGATTTGCTTACTTTCCAAGTGCAACCTTATCGATTCTAACCGAAAGAATACAACTTCACAAATTTGCGCAATATTCTAAGCTATAGATACAACACATTGATTTTTTTTTATTTTTTTGTGATAAGTTCATACACCAATGATTTTTTTCCGCACTGAATTGTTAATAACAATGACAAAGAAAATATCATTTTTTATTCAAGAGAATATAACCTAGAAGGTTATTGTTGGCAAGTACAAAAGATTGAGAAGCCTTCTGGTAAAGTTTGATACATTAGTATAGTATAAAGTCAAAACTAACCTATGTTAAAATTCATAGGAAAGAGAAACAGAAAATGATTAAAGCACAATTAATTCATCATATACCAAAAAATATTTGAAGTAATTACTTATGATACATTTAAAAGAAAAAGGCTAAATATAAGGATGAAGATTTGTAATGCATATGTACATATATAAGATTTACAAATTTATTTGTAGAATACAGACACAATAATAGAAAGTAATTATATGAAAATATTGAACATAAAAATGGAATGTAATCTATGTGTCATAATAGTTAAAGAATAAGTTGTTCATCTCATTATACATACGAAAGAGATGGATCCATGAGTGTGGATTCATTTTAAATAATATAATAAGATGCTTTCAATATGTAGATTGAATGACATACGAAAAAGAATTAAAATGAGGTTTCTTTAACAAAGAGTACGTAAATATAATAACTTATTCATACCTTATTTTGACAATTTATATGTAAATATAAAGTTCTATCAGTAGCATAAATCAACAAAGAATAAAGAAATAAATATGTTGAATTATAATTACGATAATAAAGTATAAACGGACTAAAATAGAAATAAGAATAGAACTAAGGGGGCTGCATGATGCGATGAGGAAAATTCACCGCAAATCATATCAAAAAAATAAGAAATCAGAGAAAGTGATTGAATAAAACTTCAAGATATATCATCACTCATAAAGAAAATGGAAACTTAATTGGGATCAACATGGACAACAGGAAGAGAAAACAAAAATAAAATATGGTGAAATCAAATTCTATTATCTAAAAGAAACAAAATTAAATTAAATTAAAATGGTGGGAAATGAAAATTTAAAAAGAAAACTCAAGTTTTGAAATCGCAATAAAAGAATCCAAAGTTCTAAAATTTCGTTCACAACCACTGGCATGTTGCATAGCAATAACAAACATGAGGAACAAAAAAAACACTCCAAATTGTGAAAAGATGAAAAAGCACTCATATATAGGTGATTTTAAACATGATTTTGAAATTGTGAGTTTTGAATAGGAATTTGCTACGTGAGTGTTTACGCCATAAAATAATTGGGCGCTTCCGAAGTACAAAGCCCAAAAAGCCCAAATTGTAGGAACTCGAAGAGAAGAAAATCAGGTCCACAAAAAGATAAGACAAACCCATTAAATCCAGAAAATAGCGAAAACATGGGTTGAACTGACAAAAATCCAAGAATCGAATCTGAAGAAATAAAATATAGTCCAAATAGCCAATCATCTGCAAAAGCGCGCTTATTTGAAAAGATTTAAAAGAGCGGTTGAAGACGGTTGAAGGCGGTTCCCGAAGAAAAGGAACGTGGATTCCTTCAAAGACCAATATATATACAAGCCACAGACAGAGACAGAGAGAACATCGCAAGATCATCAGACTTCTACATTTTCTTTTTCTTAGCGTAAAATAGGAGTAGTTCATAGCATAATGTAGGAGTAGCAGTAGAATAGATGAATAGTTTCTTATCGAAAATCACTTGGATGCGGCTTCAAAACATGTATCCATAATTATCTGTAATCATCATTATTGAAAACTTTCATGGAGGTGTAAAGTATCATTTATTCAGATTTAAGTATCGAATAGATAGTTTATGCACTGGACTTGAGTTTTCAATTTACCCTTTTGAATTCGAACATATTCAAGTATGGAAAAAAGATAGATTCTCACGTAGGTATAAGATTATCTTTTGTCAGATTTAAGTATCTGAGAGATAATTTTTATCTGAACTTGAATCTTATCTTTCATCTCATTATTGTATTCGAAGACAATAATCAACATCTAAAATAATACATTCGATCGAGAGATTCTCACGTAGGTATAAGACTATCTTGTGTCAGATTTAAGTATCAGAGAGATAGTTTTTATCTGGACTTGAATCTTTCCTTCACTGTATTATTGTGTCATTCGAAGACGATAAATATTTTAGTCAATTGCGGTCCGAATAATTAATTTAAACAACACGTCGAAGTGTTAAAGTCTGAACCACCGTCTAGCGTATCGAATTCGAGCGCGGGGGTTGAAAGATAATTCTAAGTGAAGAATTATCGCGGGGCTTGGAACACGCAGTTGGATCCACGCTAATCGAATTTGTTTTTATTTTCGAAACAAATAAATGGCGACCGCAGTGGGAGTTAGTCGAACGCTCCTTTTATTACGGGAAACAATGGCTTCTCGAATGTACCGATAAGTTAAGGAAGTCTTATGTTCCCAAATAATATCTGAGTACTATATGCAGGGGGGCAAGTTGTGCCCGATGCCCGTATTGGATATCGAAATGATTATTGAGAGGATGTACGGGCTTGGTTTTCGAAGAAACAATAGGTAAATGCCAGAAAAATTGAAGACTCATCATCTGAAAGAGTTATGAAGAAGTATTGGGGGAAGATTTCTCTGATCTTATTCAGAATCAGGGATCGAGTGACTGTCTTGCCAAATGGTGTAATTAAACCTTCCTTTCGAAATTCGAGAAGGTTTATTCACTTCATTGGAGAAACGCATTTATCACTTTTACGCAATGATTCCGTAAAATGATTAACACAAGATAAGAGAGAGAATACGAAATTCCACGCACTGAATTATGACAGACAAAAAAAAAAAAAAAACCTCGAGCTAATTGCTCGAACAAACAGCTCGAGCAAAGTTGCTTGAACAAACAACTCGAGCAGAGCTAGTTGCTCGAATAGGCAGCTCGAGCAAGCTGCATTTTGAATTGTATTTGGGAAGGATATGACAAAAGTCCACTTAAGGTGGGATCCTACCAATAATTGTAATTATATTAATTACTAACCAATCATACATTTTCTCCATAAAGAAACTACCCACACACGCACGACTATGTCAAACTTTGTGGCTGGATGGTGCTCTCTACATGTGTGTGTATATATATATATATATATATATATAAAGGAGAAGTAAAAGTTTACAACCCACAGTGACTTCTAGCTTACTGCTTTTTCGAGTAAAAATGATTCTCGAACACCTTAAGATTTCAAATTACGCAAATTCGAACACTTTGATATTTCGAATTCAGCAATTTCGAATACCTTGATATTTCGAATTCAATCGAGCACATTGATATTTAGAATTCAATAATTTCGAATGCTTTGATAGTTCGAATTCATCCATTTGAAGTCAGCAGAGCTTTGAACCCGATACCCTCGAAGAACAACATTTTGCGAATCAACAAAATACTGGGGGACAAGAAGTCTCACCGACAATTTTACGCTTATTTTTAACTAAGTCAAAACGGTGAACAATTTCAAAATCGAAATAAGCCCCTTTTTCAACTCGAAATTTCAAGGTGCTTAAAATTAATGAATTCGAAACTATTGAACTCGAAATATCATGTACTCGAAATAAGGCATGTTCGAAATATCATATACTCGAAATAAGACATGTTCGAAAAATCATGTACTCGAAATAAAATATACTCGAGATACTACATCCTCGAAATTAAGCATACTCGAAAAAAGCTTAGTCTCTCATCGACAACCAGAGCAGTTAGAGAGATAGAGAGTATTTGAAACAGAGATCCCTATTAGTATCAATTTTAATCTTGTTTCACTTTCTTTAAGTCGAATTCCTGTTAAATTGCGGTGGAAATTGATCGGATTAGGGTTTCGAATCAAGTAGAATTGGGAGTTTTCAAGGAGAATAAAGAAGAGATTGAAATCGGTAATTTCGATTCTGAAACAGTGTCGTATTGGGGATTCGGTTGGTGACGACGACGATTCATCTGCGAATAAGAAGAGACGAAAAATCTCAAACGTTTGTTATCCTACGCATCTCCTTGGAGATGTTGCCGCCGGTATAATTCCATTCAACGACAGCGGAGCAGCGGCGGAATCGAAGCCGAAAGTGAAGGAAGAGTCGCGGCCGCCATTAGTGAGGACTTCGAGGGGGAGGGTACATGTATTGCCGTCTCGATTCAATGACTCTGTTCTTGATAATTGGAAGAAAGAGAAGAGTTTTAGTAAGGATGCTCTTCGAAACAGAGGAGAATTAAGGATGTTTGAGCTTAGTCAGCATCTCAATAGTTTTTAATATATATATATATATATATATATAATAAGAAGTAAAGAAGCTTTTTAAGGGGCATGAGGACTTGCTCGAGAGGCATAATCACATGCTCGAAAGGAAGTACAGCTATGTCTTCTTTTTATTATATATATAAATATAATTATGACATAAAATGGGTGGGCCATGTCAAACCTTTTTCTTTTGAGCATTATTGGCTCGAGCCGAAAAGCTTGAGGAGGAGAAATGCTCGAGCATATTTGTATATGTAAAAGCTTTCTTTTATTATACATATAAAAATTATTATAATGGCATAAAGTGGTGGGCCATGTCAAACCTTTTTGAGCATTATTGCTTGGACTTGAGCTAGGGATGCTCGAGCAGGTTTGTTGTCTTCTTTTATGTCATTCATTGCTCATTTTGAACTAAAAAAAATGATTGCTCATTTCGAACTGAAAGACGTGTCTTTTAATATACATGAACTCAAAACATTCATGTATATTAGGGGGGCATTTGTTTACGCCATAAAATAATTGGGGGCTTCCGAAGTACAAAGCCCAAAAAGCCCAAATTGTAGGAACTCGAAGAGAAGAAAATCAGGTCCACAAAAAGATAAGACAAACCCATTAAATCCAGAAAATAGCGAAAACATGGGTTGAACTGACAAAAATCCAAGAATCGAATCTGAAGAAATAAAATATAGTCCAAATAGCCAATCATCTGCAAAAGCGCGCTTATTTGAAAAGATTTAAAAGAGCGGTTGAAGACGGTTGAAGGCGGTTCCCGAAGAAAAGGAACGTGGATTCCTTCAAAGACCAATATATATACAAGCCACAGACAGAGACAGAGAGAACATCGCAAGATCATCAGACTTCTACATTTTCTTTTTCTTAGCGTAAAATAGGAGTAGTTCATAGCATAATGTAGGAGTAGCAGTAGAATAGATGAATAGTTTCTTATCGAAAATCACTTGGATGCGGCTTCAAAACATGTATCCATAATTATCTGTAATCATCACGATTGAAAACTTTCATGGAGGTGTAAAGTATCGTTTATTCAGATTTAAGTATCGAATAGATAGTTTATGCACTGGACTTGAGTTTTCAATTTACCCTTTTGAATTCGAACATATTCAAGTATGGAAAAAAGATAGATTCTCACGTAGGTATAAGATTATCTTTTGTCAGATTTAAGTATCTGAGAGATAATTTTTATCTGAACTTGAATCTTATCTTTCATCTCATTATTGTATTCGAAGACAATAATCAACATCTAAAATAATACATTCGATCGAGAGATTCTCACGTAGGTATAAGACTATCTTGTGTCAGATTTAAGTATCAGAGAGATAGTTTTTATCTGGACTTGAATCTTTCCTTCACTGTATTATTGTGTCATTCGAAGACGATAAATATTTTAGTCAATTGCGGTCCGAATAATTAATTTAAACAACACGTCGAAGTGTTAAAGTCTGAACCACCGTCTAGCGTATCGAATTCGAGCGCGGGGGTTGAAAGATAATTCTAAGTGAAGAATTATCGCGGGGCTTGGAACACGCAGTTGGATCCATCCTAATCGAATTTGTTTTTATTTTCGAAACAGTGAGAAAGAGCAATTAGTGTTTGGTTGGTTTTTATGTTTAGCAGCTTAAGTAAGCCTGACAGCAAATTCATCCATAATTTGTGTTAATCAACATTAGAGTGTTTAGTATTTACACTACCTTAATTCAAATTTTCAAATAACATAACCAATTAAATCAACCAATAAAATTGTTTCTTGAGAATAAAAGTAATTCAAAATTATCACAAAATAGTATTGAGTTCAATTGCGAGTCAAACACCCCCTCCAAATATATAATAGTATATATAACATACCAACTAAATCAATCAAATATGGGTGTAACTGATAGAAAGATGTTAGGTGTGTGCCCTCAAGAAATGGCACGGGGAGAGTCTTATTCCTGATCACTTAAAAGGGTTCGCACGCCAAGAAATCTTAATTGGGCATTAAGATTTTACTTGTATGACACATGCTCTGACAAGGAGTGCCAGTCGAACACTTTGGGATAGTGAGAACACGTGTCCTAGGTATATCAATGGAATTGATATATTCGAACACGGCTCGTAGTAATCCGATCACATGAGTTTTTACTTTGTGACTGTCAATGATTGGATTACTGACTATAATAGTATGCGTGAGCCTTTGACTTGAGAATTCACTATCACGATGTGCTTGTGATGTTGGATCTGTTACTAGAGTAGTTAGGCCCAATTTACCCGTTGGTGGGGCCGACCTCGAAGTGCGATCTCAATAGGCAAGTAGCAGTTGTGAAGTGATTGCCAAGAAGGGATTCAATGTCTCAAAAATGAACAACCAAATACCCTATGCGATCATAGGTAACTGAAATGAAAAGTCATTTGCCAAAGCAGAAGAATTGACTCGTATGAGATACGCAGGGCAGTTCAGTCATCTCGGGTTACTATGGTTCATAGCATAGCATCGAGTTATGTGAGTTTGACATATTCCATGACTCTCACTCTATCGGGGTACATCAGTGAAGGGCTTATACTTATATGGAATTCATAGTCAAAAGGTTCGTAATGACATAGTCATTCGTACTTGGTTGGGCTACGATGTGGGGCCACGGGGCTGGCTAGGTGTCATCCACATCCTTTGGTATCCTCTCATTGCCAATCAAGACGAACCTAGAGAGTCGCGCTACCAGGAATGAGCGGAAAATCACTTTGTGTACTTGGAGTGGCATTTTGGTAATTTGTCATTAGATGGACAAATTAGTTGAGTGGACGGATTAATTTAATTAGATTAATCAATGGAATTTAAATTAATTTGAATATTTAATTTCAATATTTATTTAACTAGGTTAAATGAATTTGGTTAATTTAAATATTAATTTAATCACACACATATTTAATTAGATTAAATATGAAATATAATTAAATTAAAGTGGACTAAGTTGACTGGGCACTAAGTTGACTGGGCCAACTTGGTCCAGTTGGAAATCCACATGGGCCTATGAGGCGTCTAACCTAGGTCCAAGTAGGAGGATTCTATTTAAATCATCCAACACTTAGACCTAGGTTAAGATTAGATCAGTTGCCACCAAAATTACACAGATAAGTAGAGAGAAAATATTCTCTCCCTTTTCTTCTTCTCTAGCCGCCATTTGGAGATGGAGGAGGAAGATTTTTCGGCGAATTCCGCGCTTGATTATCTAGAGGCAGGAGTTTCGGGGATTGCTGCTGTAGACGGTGGATCAAGCAAAAAATGAAATACAAAGAGGTAAATTGGTCTATCTCTACTTTGATTAGAAATCAACGAAAAGCCTAAATTGATCCATAGCTCGGGAATCGATTCGAAATTTTATTCCGCTGCATTTTCGAGTATCGATTCCCAACAAAAGAAAGCTTCAAATGTAATTTAGGAACAGTTTAACAACATAAAATCACCACATTAAACAAAATTTTCATATAATATATTTTTCGAATGATTTTTATTCATCCAATTCACTTGATTGGCTTGTGATTAGCATAATTAAGGACATTTAATCGAATGCAGGTCAAAGGAATATAGTAATTGACCATACATATACATTTCATAAGCAAATGATTATTAGTTTAAAATTATACTCGATTAGATATTAAATATATTTAAGGTAATATATATGAGTTACATTTTAAATATAGAATACATACATTTTTTAATTAATGGAAAGTAATTATATGAGGATATTTAATATAAAAAAAGAAAGTAATCTATGTGTCATAATAGTGAAAGAATAAGTTGTCCAACTCATAGTACACATAGAAAAGAGATGGATTCATTGGTTTGGATTCATTTTACATATGATATACTAGCATCCGCCTCATGCTATGCACGAAAATTATTTTAAACATACAAATAAAAACTATATTTTACGCACGTTTTGGTAAGAGTATGAACTCTCTATTAAGCACATCACATATTGTAGTTCAATACTATTAGAGCAAATCTTAAGTAATCTATGAAAATAAAAAATATGACCTTAAATGTGAAGATAGGGAGAGAGAAAAAAATACTGCAAAATTTAATTAACATAAGAAAAAAAATGTAGAACCTCGAAAAGAATGAAAAATAAACATGAGATCACGATGGGTGAAATGGACATAAAATTTAATTGGGCTTGACTGGATTCACCATTAAATTAAAGAAAAAATGAGAAGAGGTAAGAACATGAAGTAGATATAAAAAGCAACACAAGGAAATAGACTTGGTGATGGACTGAGGACTGACTCCAGGCACAAAATTATTTCGTCTTGGTTTTCTAATAAAATTTTAGAGTAATAAATTATTCTTTTACCAATTTTTTTTAGAAATATAACAAATGTATATGAAAAAAATTAGGCTAGCCAGTAGTTAAAATATGGGGAAAAAAATGAGAAATTGCCTTACAACTTGAAGGTGATGAACATAAATTAGACAAAACTTACTTAACGTTTTGATTTTTTCAACATAACAATGCATAAAACTGTACTTGCATTATATATATATATAAATTTAACAATGCATAGAACAACGTACTATAAACATATATAATTTTTATATTAATGAACATTGTGTAGATGGAAATTTTGTTAATAGAAAATTTATTAATACAAAATACAATTTTGCATTATTTATAAAATGGAAAAAAAAATTATATAGCAAGACAGTGAAAATACAAATAAGAAGCATAAGGATAGATGAAAAAAATAATCCATGAAAATGCTGAAACTTAAAACGGACACAAAAAAGACGAAAGAATCAACTCTGATATATCAATAAATAATAGTAAGTGAAAACTAAAAATTGTGCACACTATAGGAAATGGGGATGGTGGAAAAATATAAAATTTTACAGAGGAAAAAGAAGAAAAAAATTATCTTTTGATTCCTCTCTCTTTCTCTTAAAAAATATTTGAATAGTGAAAAGTGTGAATAACATAAAAGGAAAAAGAGTCATTCTCTAATGCTTTTCTTTTAGATACTTAGAGAATTGGCATAATAACAAATTCTTTTTCTTGAGGTCTGCATGTGTTTTTGCAAATATCAAAAAAACCAATAGAAATACAACATATTCATTGTATATAATGCATGATAGGCAAAAAATGAAGATAATAGAGTAGTTTTGTATAATTAAATATTGATAAATAAACGAAAATAATGGATGAATATAAACCTCAACCCTAATGATATAGAAAAACATAGTTAATTATTAAAATTTGCTAAGAGAATTAGAGATGCAGAAAAATAGATGATATATAAATAAGAAAAAAACTTAAAGTAAGTTCCAAAAAAATGCTATCCTTAAGGACCTCAACCATCGGCCCATCACATAGGAGCTCTTAAGAACGAAGAAGATGGTGAACTTGGAATGAACATAGCTGCAACAAATCATAACAAAGAATAACAAATTGGAAAGTTAAAAATATAAACTGAACATATAAAATAGACAATGATCAAAATAAAAAGCATGAAGAAAAGGCAAATTAAATTAAAATTTTGGTAAAAACAAATTATAATCTCAAACAAAAAGGGAAAAAAAGAGAGAATCAAATCGTACAGTAGGAGACGGAATTAAGAAAAGAAAAGCTCAAAATGGTTACCACAGGAGCAATATTTGACATTGGATCACAAGGTAGTCAAGAAAAATGGGAAGAAAAATAAAAATGACCTCACTTCTATTCTCTGCAGTGATTAAATATGGAAAAAATGCATTTACCAATATTTGACTTTGGAAATGATTCTGAATTCTGAAAACTGAATAATCATAAAACTGTAGCTTTGGAAGGGTCTGAGTATTTCTCTCGGCGCATGTTAGCGTGATTACGTGCACCAAACCTTAATCATGGCGAAAAAGCGAGGAAGACGACCATCTGAGGCAGCTCTTAGCCCAGAAGCACAGTATCAACCGGAGTCAAGTCATATAATAGCCGAGAAAACTATTCCACAGCCTAGCCCGCAATCCCCCATTGGTGAAGAAGAATCTATTGCACCGATTGCGATAGAGCTTGAAGGCATTTCGGGAGGAAGAGCAATATCAACATAAAAGGAGCTGGAATTTTCAGGATTACCGAAGACGGAGGAGGCCGAACCCCAATTGTTGAGGGAGAAACAAAACCCAGGGAAAGATCTGGAGATACAACCAGCTAGAAGGTGGAGCAAATTGTTTACAGGTAACCGTAATAGCACTAGTGGTTTACCTCTCCATAAGTATGATTGTGAGGATGAGGATATCTGTATTACAATGGAGTATGCTGAACCAGAAATCTCACACTGGCAATATTCATTGTCTGCTTATATTTTGAGCCAGGATTTACCAGTTTCTGTTATGGTAGAACTAGATGGAAAGGAATTGCAATGCCCATTGTAGTAAAACATGAGAAGGGTTTTTTTTTTGTTCTGAGGTTTGAAACAGAGGAGGCTATGAATGAAGCAATGAATAGGGGGAATCTATTCTTCTATTCAAAGCCATTGATACTCAGGAGATGGAAGGAGGGGATGGACATGGAAGAACCATTGACATATGTACCAATCTGGGTGCAGTTACCCAACTTACCTCTGGAATTGTGGGGGGCGAATAGCTTGAGCAAAATCACCAGTAAAATAGGGGAGCCAGTTCATATAGATGAGATGACAGCAACAAATCTCAAACTAGAGTATGCCAGGGTACTAGTTAAGGTGGAAATGGGAAAGGAATTGCCAAAGGAGTTGAGCATCAAGCATTCTTACAATGGTAGGATTCTCAAACAAATTGTCAAGTATGAGTGGGTGCCCCTACACTGTAAAAGATGCACCAAGTGGGGACATAACACCAAGGATTGTCATCAACCTGCTAGGCAACAATGGCAAGTCAAGCACACGTCCAGGGAGAACCCTGCACAGCAGGAAGTGCAGAGGGAAGGGGAAGTCCAGTCTAATCTAATACAAGTGGTGGAACAGGAAATACAACAGGGGGCAAGTATATGTCATACACCAAATCAACAGTCTAATTCAAAAGGGAAGGGAGTGGTTAATGATTGGCAGCATGCACTAACTAACCTATTCCAGGTGTTGAGCCAAGTGGGGGTGGTTGCAAAAGGATGAATACATACAGAACCCCCAGATCAATGAACTTAGGAGCTTGGAACATAAGAGGACTCAACACACCTGAGAAACAAATTGCTGTTAGGAGGGTGCTAGAGTCTAATAATATGGACATTTTTGCAATTGTGGAAACTAGAGTAAAGGCAGTGAAGTTTTAGGAAGTTAAGGAAAAAATAGGTTAGGGATGGACTGTTATTAATAATTACATAGCTGCAGCCAATGGAAGAATATGGTTCCTTTGGAAAACAAATAAAGTTAAATGTCAGATTCTACAGGTATCAACTCAACAGATAACCTGTAGAATGGAAGTGAATAGTAAGACTTTTGTTGTCACAACAATTTATGCTCATAATGATGAGCAAGGGAGGAAAACACTATGGAAAGAACTGGAAGCAATGCAGTTTAGTGAGTCGTGGGTTTTAATGGGAGATTAGAACTCTACTATTTTTCATAATGAAAAAATATTGAGTAATGGAAACTTTGAAGGTGGCAATGTGGAGCTGAGAGAGAGCATTGATAAGATGGGATTAGAAGACATACCATATACTGGTCATTTCTATACATGGAGCAACCACCAAGACAGGGAGAGTAGAATCTATTGCAAAATAGACAGAATAATGGCAAATGGAGCATGGTTTATGCAGGAAGATAGTGGAACTGTACAATTCATGTACAAGGATATTTCAAATCACTGCCCTATGGTCTTAAATATCAATCAAAGTCAAAAGCACAAATCTATGTTTAAGTTTCTCAATGGATAGAGGTGTCACCCTAAATATAATGATATAGTTAAGGAAACATGGAACCAAGAAGTTCAAGGATGCATGATGTTTAGAATTACCAGGAAATGAAAAGATTTGAAAGCCAAACTTAAAACACTGCACAAGGGGGTTTATTCACAAATTTCAGAAAGAGTTCAAGATGCTAAAGGGTACCTCCAGAAGATCAGAGCTCAACTAAATGAGAATCCCTTGGATACTGGTATGATCAAACAGGAAAAAGAGAATTATGTGAAGCTGAAGGAATTATTGACAGTGGAAATGGAGTTCATAAAGCAGAGGGCCAAAGCTGAATTTTATCAACAGAATGATGAGTGTAAAGGGCACTTCTTTGCCAGGTTGAAAACACAGAGGACTCAGACTAGTATCACAAGGATTCAAAGTAATAATTACTATTACTGACCCTATAGAGATTCAGAAAGAAATATTGCAGTTTTATCAGGGCCTGATAGGGACAGCAAGCCCAACAAATCTAGAGATAAATCCAGAGGTGGTTGCCAAAGGATATATTCTCAGTGATGAGGATAGAAGGAGTTTGTTAAGACCAGTAACAAGGGATGAAATCAAGAAAGTAATCTTCTCCATTCCTGAGGACAAGAGCCCTGACCCGGATGGTTTCAATTCTTGCTTTTTCAGAAGCACATGGCACATAGTGGGGGCGGAAGTAACCACTGCAATTATAGACAGTTTTACAAAGAGAAGGCTCTTCACAGAACTAAATCACACAGTGCTCCATTTGATTCCTAAGTGTAAAACCCCTAATACCGTGGGAGAGTTCAGGCCCATCACATGCTGCACAGTGCTTTATAAGGTAATCTCAAAATTCCTATGTAATCGAATTCACAGTGTGTTGCCAAAACTAGTTGGACGAGCCCAAGGGGCTTTGTTCAAGATAGATCAATAGTTGAAAATGTTTTATTGTGCCATGAACTAGTTAGGGGATATAATAGGAGGGTATATCCCCTAGAAAGTAGATATCCAAAAAACCTATGATTCTGTTAGTTGGGGATTTTCTGGAAAATTTTTTACAGGCTTATGGATCCCCCCCTGAAATCACCAAGGTCATTATGGTGTGTGTGACTTCTGCTACATTTTCAATAATGTTGAATGGTTCAATGTTTGGATATTTTCCTGGTAAAAGAGGATTGAGACAAGGGCACCGAGTTTAACTAGATTACACTCTGAACCTGAGATTAAGTTTCACCTTACGTGTAAAGAAGTGGGGCCTATAAACTTATGCTTTGCTGATGATCTGATGTTATTTTGCAAAGGAGATGAGAAATTAGTTAGTCTCATAAGGCATGTTTTTGATAACTTTACTGAGATTTCTGGATTGAAAGCAAATTTGAGGAAAAGCCAATTGATCTGTGGAGGTGTCACTAAGGGCAAGAAGGAGCAATTGTTGACAATAACTGAATTCATAGAAGGTAAGATGCCAATTAGATACTTAGAGGTCCCATTAGTCTCTTCTAGAATCATTGTCAAAAACTGTCAAAGCCTCATAGAGAAGATAATGGGAAAGATCACTTCATGGACATAAAAAACATTTATCTTTTGCAGGGAGAATATTGTTAATTAAGTCTGTGTTGTTTGGGGTACAACTCTACTGGAGCCAGATTTTTCCAATGATTCTAAATTCGAATTTTAAATTTACATTTAATGGCTTTGATCAAGGAGTAACAAATTGTGTATTAATTAAGTTTTAACCAATGAAATTTCTTTTAGCTAATTAAAAAATTCAAAATTCTAGAAAATTAGAATTTTGTTCAATTGGGTCAAAATCGAGTCAAACACACCCTTCAAATATATAATAGTACAGATGATTAGATTATAATAAGATGAGAATAGTATTGGATTGAGAATTTGATAATTGATGATGTGTAGCATGATTGAGTTAATTAAAATAATTATTATTTAGAATATTATTGTGATTAATTAAGTAAATAAATTGTATTAGTTAATTATAATAGGGAAAAATATTGTTTAGGGAATAGTAAAGACACAATAATTCTTAAGTAATTAGGGAGAAGGGATTTCTAAACTTTACAAATTACTAAAATGATAAATTCAATGCAAAATCATATTTGTGTCACCTATTTCATATAATTTTTTTAATTATCCATATTCTCCACTTATTAATTTTTTGTTCATCACAAATAAAGTTTTAACTTTTTTTTTCCTTACAAAGCTATCCAATAGATTTATCAAAAAATGCAAGTAATATTTTATTGTATGTCTGAAATAACTTTACAACACTTAAAAGTACTTTAAGATAATTGCAAATTACTTTAAATAAAATTTTTAATTTTATTTGCAAGTAACAACTTCAGAAGTTGCAGTTATGTAACAAGAAATAAAAGATTAAGAAAATATTAGATTGTATACCAGTAGTTATGATATTTTAAATGATTTCAGAAAATGATGTTTGATAAAACATATGATACTTCATACTATGATGTTGGTCCCAAGTGGCATACGAAAGGGTCTAGAAAAATGGGGGGGGGGGGAGGGTGAATAGACCCTGAAGTCTTTTTCGACTTAAAAAATTATTCGTATTTAAAATTGGTTGGACGCTTGAAAAATGTAGGCGCTTGACTGAGCGTCTATTGAAGATTATTTTTAGAAAGTGAACTTAAACTTCAAGATTTGAATACTATAACTAGATAGGTTTAAACGTTCAGTTCTTTGATTAGTGTTAGCACATCAGAATGATTTTAGAGTCTTTTCTTTTGAAAGCTTTAACGTCACAGAAAGTATTTTAGTTGCTTAGCGTTTGATTGAGTTTTATTTAATAGATTTATGCAATAATAAGATAATATGGAAATTGACTGTAAACTATGGAACACAATATTTGTAAGGTTCGTTGGGTGGTGTAATCTCAACTACGTCATTCTTCTCCTCGAACACTGGGAGGCAATCCACTAAAATGATTCTCACAGAATCACACAGAATCTTCTACAAATTAGAGAGAGCTGGATATTGATGACTTGAGCTCCTTGACCACACAGATTTCTGCTCCAAGATACTTCTATCCCCTTGGTTCTTTCACTCAAAAATAGTGCAAATATCCAACTTCGACTTCACACAGATAACGAGGCTTGAATGAGGTTTTTCTAAAGATTTGTTTGATTTTGATAAAGTTCAAACAACTTGATAATATCTTAATAGTAATGTAGGTTTCTCCGAAAAGAATGTTTGAGATATTGGTTGACTGTCTCAAGATTTTTGAGCAAAGCAAAGAGAGTGTTTGCTTGAATATTCTGGCTTTTCTATAAGTTTAAGGAATGAGACTTCAATGCAACAACAACTTGGCTTAGAATACGATTGTTGTTTTGGCTTGTTGTTGAAGTCCTATTTATAGGCAGTCTTGGAAAAAGTGTTCGTTTGACACATGCATGGGCGCGTGTCTCTCACTTCCGCGAGTAAATAGCTTTTGTCCTTTTTCCTGAAATATTGCTGCATAAAAGTTGGTGCTGCATTCTGTGAATAGTTGACAGTCCAATAGGGTGGCTTCTCCGTACGTCCGAAAGAGCTTATCACATTTAACGCTTTTATCAACATTTAATACATTTGAAATAAATGCCCGTTGGCAATTAATGATCTGGGAATATTTGCATTAAACTCCTTCTGGAGTTAGAAATAAATTCAGGTGAAATCAGTCACTTGATAGACGCTTATTCACCCTCGAATAACTTTTGTCCTATAATAAACGCTCGAAATAGCTTGTTGTTTGGACGCATGGAATCTTTATCTTTATTGAGACTTCAGGCACTTGAGTCTTCAAACTTAACTACTGATAAGCTCACTCAGAAATTATCAGACGCTCAGCCTAAGAATACTTAGCCTAATAATCTAGAATAAAATAAAGCAAAGCCTATAAAGCCTATTACTCATCTAACGCTTCAAAGCATATACATGATTTCTAAATAAAATTAAACTTACATATTTTGGGGTCTTACATAAAATCCTAATTGTCATCATCAAAACATCTAATATGAAATTTCCTAACAATTTTTCCCTTTTTGATGATGACAATACTTACTCTTTTATAGTTCAAGAGTTAGACATCCAAAATAAAAGTTAGCTTTGGTTAGATAAGGTTAGTTAAAGTTAGTTAAGTTTCAACGAGATGTTTCAGCTAAGAATGCATTTTATATATATCAATGAGAGTACAAGCATTTTACAACTAAATAAAAAAAATACATAAGAGACAAGAATATAGATAATGCAAAGTAAACAACTCTTAATCTTCTTTTTGAGCGTTGCGTCTTCTGTTTACTTCAGCCCTGATTGCTTCAGATATATTTTCTTCAAGTCTTATCATGCTGGCATGATCTTTATTAGTCACTGACTTATTTTCTTCCTGTTGTCTCTTTCTGTAAGCAACAAATTGCTTATCCCATTCAACTGGGTCAATACCAATAAGCCTTAAGCAGATTCTGAACGTTCTGTTGAAGTCTGACATCTTCTGTTCTTTAGCTATAAGCTTCGGATCAGAAGGCTCCGGAATGGGTGGTCATTCAAAAGGAACATCAAATTGTTCAAGTAATGCTTTCGAAGGCACTGGTAGATTGATAAGGGTGGCTTGACACTTGAGTGGAGGACTAGGAGCTCTTGAACTAGAAGCTTTCCTTTTCTCGCTTCTTCTCTGTCTTTCCCCCTTATTGCCATCATCAGCCTTCAAAAAGTGTTTTGTCTGTAGGCTGACTTGACTAGCAATTTGAGCCACGGAGGCCGTCAGATCATCAAAGCGCTTGTCAAAATGCTCCTTCATGGCTAGTTGATTTGCCGTAGTAGCATCATGCAGTTCTTGAAACTCTTTACGGCATTCACCAACGGCAGCTTGAGCAGCACCTTGCATATGAGCAATTTGAGTGCTCATGTTCTGAGTCTCGATCTTTGCTAAGTCAGTTTTAATCCAGTGGAGGGCTTCTTCATTTTGAGTAGCATGATTACTAACTTCCTCCAATACTGATTTCAGCACTGGCCCAAAAGTTTGACTCACATCCGAAGGAGCCGCTTGAGTAGTTGGGCGCTTAAACCTGGATGTGTGTTTGAGTGAGTCAAGAGATACTTGATGTGCTGGATCAAAGACTGTGCCTCATGCTTCGATTGGAAGATCCTCAGCAACATCAGAATCAACTAGTTCAGGAGCGTCAGACGCTTGAATAGGTTCTTCAGCAGATGCTGGAATATTGGCAACTTCTGATGCAGAAGCTGGAGCAGACTCTTCAATTAATTTCACAGGTGATTCCTCAAGCGCTGACTCCTCTTGCGAAAGTCATTGAATTGGAAATTCCACCTGGCTATATCTGCGTAAGAATCTGAAGCAGCTTCAAGAAATTTGTTTAGCCTTGAACGAGAAATGCAAGTCCCCTGAATGAAAGTGTGGAGTGGACTGTCTCGGGCTCGAACATACATTGGACCCATGATGTCCAACACATGGTTAGGAAAAATCCTTGACTGTGGTCTTGGAATAAGGAACAATGTGTTGGGGCAGTAGTGCAAGGAAAATCCAATGAGCCTATCCGTAGGAAGACGCTGAGACTTGTGAGCTTCAGGAACATACATGCGGTAGTATTCTTCCAGATAAGGAACATACAGGAAGTCTGGGTAATGTAACGTCGGCCAAGAGCTTCCATAACATGCCGAGGACTGATCAGGCTGGATTGCGGTATAAAGAATATAACATCTTCTCGTTCTTCGGTACTTAGTGCAAGTTGCACATCTTCTGGTAAAGCAATCCCTGAAGTATATCTGTGGAAAAAGTCCAAAATCAACGGCATGATCGCTTGAGCTGCGTCTTGGTCCACTGGCCTAATCAGCGAGATCATCTTGGCCACTTGAATGTTTGATTCAGTAAAGAGCACGGGGTGAAGAGTATATCCTCTGAAGTTTTAACACCCAGAAAAGTGATTGAAACTGCTGTCCAGAGCTTGGGCATTTTCAAGCACTGCTCTCATGTCTCTGTGGAACTCAGCAAACTCAGCGTGTTCTGTTGAAACATCAACACGAATCTGACTCTGACCGGGAAGAATTGGTTGTTTACTTGACGAAGCATCTTCGTTTAGATCAGGAAAGATTCTTTGAACAAAGTCTGCACGAGGATGCAAGACGTAGCGTCCGCCCTGGCTGTATAAGGCGAGTTGCTGGCGAATGTAGCTTTCGATTGGTTGTCTATATCGTGGCAAAGCGCTAACATTCCCTGCAATGATCTGACGCTGTTGAAGCAAAAAGGTTGCATATCCTCGACGTCTGTATTCTATCCCAAACTTGAAAAGAAACGGGTATCTTATAAGTTCTTCGAGGGTATAGAAATGCAGAACAAATTCTTCAGCCCATCTAGCTGTATTCATCATCCATCGTTTCCCTAGTTTGTCCGCTTTAGCTTGATCGTTTCTAGCGGCAAGAAATTTCTCAAAGCGTTCCGTTTCTTCATCATAATCCTCAGCCCATAATCTGGCTAGATATTCTCGAGCCTCATCTTCTATCCACGAGTTGACCGGATTTGGACGCTCAGCAACAATAGGTCCTTTTCCTTTCCATAACTTTAGAGGATTAGGGGATAAAGCGTTTGGAGGAGAGATGACGACGGAAGGAAGAGCCGAATATCCTATCTTGTTGAGATCGGCTTCATCTGGATCTTTGTTCCAATCACCCATGTGGGGTTTTTTGAAAACAATATTGTTTTGGCGCAGAGGATAAAAGGACTCTTCTGAGCGACCGGTGAAATTGAATCGCTTCTCGTCAAATTCTGATCGGTTGAACGCTGGTCGACGAATATACTCAAGGCGTAAATGAAGACGCTCTAAACTGTACAGACCAAGATCGGCAAAACGCTCAAAGATTTCAAACTTGTGGGAGTCTGAAAGATCAGGCCGATGGAGAGTTGTTTGAAATTGGATTTCCAACTCGGCAAGCGTTTGAGTGTCACGTTCTCTGGCGGCATAATAAAATTCAATATCTGAAGAGTATCTGTGCGGAAAGAAATCAATGACACAAGGAGGAGGTCCTGTTGGCGTAGGAACAAAAGCAATAGCTTCTGTTGGGATAGGGGCCACTTCTATCGACCGCTCAGCGTTTAAAGTTGCTTCACTTGCTGATGAAGTTTCAGCGTCAGGAAGAACTTGTGATGCCTTTGTAGCGATATCCACAACAATTGCCATGTCCACGTCTATTTCAACTGGAATCTCCGAGAGGGGAGGGGCATCAGCGATAGGTACATCTTGAGGTGCATCTTGAGCTGATACATGTAAGCGATTGAGAAAAACAAGCAAAAATTTCTACCAAGTAGAAATTACAAACAAAAGACTACATCGCTTACCCTGAGGAATATCATCGACTTTTTCAGTCGCTTGATTTGTTTCTTGAGTAATTTCCTCAGGCTCCTGGACTTCTTCTTCGGGGTCTAAATTGATAAAAGATGTTATCAGATCAGCACGAATGGGGATATTTAGTTCTTCAAGCGTGTTGAGAACATATTGAATATCTGCTGCATAAGGTGCTGAAAGAGTTTTTATCCTAGTGTTAGAAACTTAAAGACTAACGAGGAAAGGATAGGCAAATTTGCTTAGCAAATACTTACCCTGATCATTTGAAAACCTCTCAGATTGAGTAGCGGCTTGAGGACCTGAGCTGACTTTGGGAATAGTATCAGAGAAAGAAGCACTGGCTGACTCTCTTAGCGCTGGATTTGATGGAGCGCTAGAGGATACTACGGGAGTAGAAAGAGGAGTGCGCCTTCGAGTAAGCGGTACTTCTTCTTCTACGGCTTCTTCTTCCTCGGGAACGGGAAAGACAAACGCTGGAGGAGGAGATGGAGATTTAGGAGAGGGAGAAGGAGAAGGGATCTTTTGTTTCTTTATGGGGTCTGGCTTCTTCTTCTTAAGATCAGGCTTTTGTTTCTTTGCGGGCTTGGATGGCTCAGTGACTTTGAGAATGATCTTTCTCTTAGGTCGCTTGACCACCACTTCTTCTTCTGATGAAGAGGACGGTGATGAAGAAGACGCTTGATCTTCATCATCACTGCGAACAACTCCTTCGGCTGGAAGTCGCTCACGCTGTTGTTTAGGAACCGCAATGCTCTGATCTTCTGAGCGTGCCTCTGTTATGACCTGGACAAAAGTAGATGATTGAACCTCTTTGGTAGCAGGTTCCTCAATATCTATTGCAGCAACTTCTGCGGTAACATCTTGAGCAATAGCCACGACGTCTGTCATTTCAACATCCAAATGGACATCAATTGACACTTCGGCAACAGCTGGAACAATAGCTGTAGCACAAGAACTATCCTCTATAAGAGCAGGATCTTCTACAGATGTAGGAAAAGAAATGTTGTGGGAAGAATTAAACTTACCCTGAGAGCTTGTCTCAACAACAACTTCTTGAGCGCTAGGCTCAACGATCTCAGGCTCTTTAGGAATAGGAGCAGCTTGACGCTTGCTTGTCCTGGAACGCTTGAAGATTTTCTTGATGTTGACTCTTTCAACGAGCAACCAAAGGAATCTTGTCCTCTTCATCTTCATCTGTTTCCTCATCGTCCTTGTGAGGAGAAGGAATAGCTTGAGTTTTGGGCCTTTTGGGAGCCCTCTTCTTTGTAGCAGCCGGACGCTTCACGGCTTCCACTTGAGCAACTTCTTCATCTAACGGTTCGCGCACAACTTGGCGCTCAGAGAGAGGTCTTGCAGCTCCACCAATGCGAGGTGGGTGGAAGAGATTGCTAATGTTCCTCTTCCCATAAAACTTTGACTTAGCCAGAGTAAGCCCAACAGAACTAACACATTCTTCTCTGAAGAGTAGGTCACTGAGAATTACGCCATAAGGTTTGTTCGAGGCGCTTAAGCAGTCTCTAAATCTGCTGAAAACATATTCACTCCAATTGATCTTGATATTTACGAGTGTAGCAGTCATCGTCTGGAATTGCATTGGATTCACTTTGTCAAAAGTACCCACTCTGTATTCAATGAAGTTACTGCAGAAATCGGCCAGTAATCGGTATCTGGATACTATATCCTTCTTCTAAAAATGAGGCTTGTACAGAACATTGTCATAAGCATTGATTTTGGTCCAAGCTTCTTCAATCTGTTCAGTAGTAATGGAGTCCAAAGCTGCACCCTGATTAGGTAGCTTGAAGTTTTGAGCAATGGTGTTAGCAGAGAGGATGACTTCTTTGGAGTCCTTCTTTGATAGAGAGAAGAGGCAAGAGATGGACTTCTTGTCCTCTGAGAGTTTAACATGTCTCCAGAAGAATTTAATGACACGCGAAATCCTAGCAAGTATACTAGGTCGTGAAAAGTAATAAAGTGGACTATTTAGCCCGGGGTGTATCGTCTCCACAGGGACAATTGGATTCAATGCTCGTAATTGCTATATTATCTAACTCTAAGCTAAATCAAATTATAAGATGATGGTTGATTATACTATGAAAATAATCAAAGATAAATATGTGATAAACAAGATAATAAAATCGAATGGAAAGAGGTGATTGGGTTATGATCCTACTCTGTTCTATTCTATGTTCATGAACTCTCAATTATCCGAATTCTTAGAACGTTCTTGTTATGGCGAAACCCCCCAATGTATTTATTATTCAATCTCTTGAAATAACAAGCCTATACTAGTTAACAACTTCCTATATCTCTATAGTGAAGATTGAATTAACTAACATGCATTTAGGTTCAAAGGAATTCCTTGTTTACGAAGATCCTACATTCAATCGGGTCATCTTATCACAAAAAGCCACACAACGCAATTGATTCTATCTCTAGTCAATTGTTACGTTATGATGATTGATTTTTCGATCTCCCTTTATCTATCTCCTCTCGGTCTCAAGACAAAGCATTTTATCAAACACATGGTGATCAAGCATATGCAAGCATTAAGCACAAAATCAAACATGTAACAAGAATGTAATAAATCCGGAAATTAATGATTCATTAAACACAAAACATCACAAAGTATTCACATAACCCAATCACAAAAATACTTAGCTCATACTTACAACAACAAGTGATTCAACAACTCTACAAGACATAATTGAAATACTAATCAAGAGAAAGAGTTGAATTACTCCCTATTATAAAGTGTGAATCCAAGCTTTGATGATGAAAATGAGGATGATGAGGATGATGATGGCTCTTCAAGCTTCCTTAGGACTTCCCATGGCTCCCCCTTGGTGTTTTAGAGCATTTCCAGCCTTTAGGTAAGTGAAGAATGTCTTATAAAGACCAAAAACGGCGAATATAAAAAATAGGGCTCGGGAAAGTGGACCGCGGTCTAATTTGGCACTGCATTTTCGGACTGCGGTCCTGGACCGCGGTCTTCTAACGTGAAATTCGCAGATTTAGTATTTTGATCATAAATATCTCTACAAATGTCGGATTGAGGTGATTCAAGTTGATACGCGAAGCTAAGACAAAGCTCTACAATATTGGAGAAGAAACCTTAGTCTGATTCGGGCTGTAAGTTGACGAAAATCTCGTGTCTATATGAGCATTGTGTAAAATCTTTCATCAATTATCTTCTTTTGTTTCTTTCTTCAATTTCAAGCTCAATTTGGATCTCCTTTCTCGTCTTTCATGCGTAAATCAACTTGTATCCTAGAAAACAAAATCTATACCAATCAAAGCATTATGAGGGATAAAAAGTGATCAAAGTAACGATCAAATCATATTACAATGGAGCATAAAATACTGTAAAATATGGATTTATCATTCAACTTCATCCAGAAAAAGATAGGAGTATCTGGTTAAGAAGGTCTTCAGTCTAGACTCAGAAACAGAGTCCATTATCTCTGTCAGATCAACTTGAGTTTGTTCGTATAGGAATTTCCCGTCCACTACAAGGCCTTCAGTGACCTTGATAGAAGTCTCAGCAGAAGTATCAAAAGATTTCTTAGGTGCCATTTGAAATTTGTGAAGAAGATGAACTGAGATTGCTTTGAAAGAAAGAGAGAGAGAGAGTAATTTTGTAGAGAGTAAACGTGAATAGTTTTTCTGCAAAATTGTGTTTTAAATGACACAGTGAGATAATTTTGAAACTTGTGTTCTCTTGTCTCAGTAATATGTAGACACGTGTAAAGTTATTAAATCTCAGCCATGAATATTTTTCACTGCGGACGCGAATTTTGTGCAAGAGAGAGAAGTTACATTTGGTAACTCCCATATATAAAGATTTGAGGTCCGAGTTAAAGTTTTAAAATGTTTGGTATTTTCAGAGTGTAATGCACACGCCTGATGGTACACTGAAACGTACACAAACACGTGCTAACTCTGAACCGTCATTTTGAAATGTGTTTGATTACCCGCCAGTTTGATGTGATAGAAGCGTGTGAATAGAGTCCAAAATAGACTTTTGAATCTATCCATTACTTCAAGAAGCGTGCAAATTTATGCATGAATTTTATAAGCAATTTTATATTAAGTGTTGAATGGAATAAGTTCAACGCTTAACATACCACTTGTTGTAACTGGTGTAATATTTATGTTTACTCTTGAGATCAAAACCTTTTTATGTTTGAGCGTCCAACATGTTATGCATAAATAATACTGAGCATTGTTGATCTATGCATATGAAAGTTCTTTTATCATTGACGCTTATAGATATGTTCAAGTACAATTTTAAGGTTCTCCCTAAATTTGATAACTTGTAACAACTTTTCAAAAATCTTTTGGACATAAATAAAGTGGATTCCCCCTAAATTACATGTCTAATAAAATATGATGTATAATGATTAAGCGTTTAAATCAATCATACCTAATTCACTTCTCAAAGTGAGAAAGCGTTGTTTGTTGAGCACTTTGGTGAAGATATCTACCAGTTGTTTGTCAGTTCCAAAAAAGTGCATGAAGATATCTTTCTTTTGAACACGGTCATGAAGAAAATGGTGTCTAATGTCAATATGTTTGGTTTTGGAATGAAGAACGGGGTTTTGAGTCATGGCTAGGGCGCTTTGGTTTTCGCAATGAATGGGGGTTGGACCTATAATTATTCCATAATCACTAAGTTGTTGCCTCATCCATAACACTTGTGCACAACAATTTCTTGCAGCTACATACTCGGCTTCAGCTGTAGAAGTAGCTATCGATTGTTGTTTCTTACTATGCCATGAAACTAATCTATCACCTAGAAATTAATATGTACCACTAGTACTCTTTTGATCTATTTTGCAACCTGCAAAATCTGCATCTGTGTAGCCAATTAGTTCAAAAGGAGAATCCCTAGGATACCATAAGCCCACATTTTGTGTGCCTTTTAGGTATTTAAGGATCTTCTTGACAGCAATTAAGTGTGACTCTTTTGGATCAGCTTGAAAGCGTTGCAAATCGAAAACATAATGTCAGGTCTACTAGCAATAAGGTAAATAAGTGTTCCAATGATACCTCTATAATTAGTGATGTCAACTTTCTTCCCACTTTCATCTTTATCTAACTTAAGTGTTTGGCTCATTGGAATGTTTGAAGATGATGCATTTTCCATACCAAATTTCTTAATCATATCACGTGTATATTTAGCTTGGTTAATAAATATGTCATTAGGGAGTTGTTTAACTTGTAATCCTAAGAAGAAAGTTAATTCACCCATCATGCTCATTTCAAATTGTTCTTGCATCATTTTCAAAAATTTCTCACACAGATGCTTATTAGTAGAACCAAATATAATATCATTAACATAAATTTGGACTAAGAGAATATCTTTGTTATTGATAATTTTAAATAACGTTGTATCAACGCAACATTTGGAAAAGCCTTTACCAATAAGAAAAATAGAGAGAGTATTATACCATGCTCGGGGTGCTTGCTTGAGCCCATAAAGTGCTTTATCTAGCTTGTACACCATACCCTTAGCTGTTGATGAATCCTGGTGGTTGCTCCACATATACCTCTTCTTGGAGTTTACCATTCAGGAAGGCACTCTTCACGTCCATCTGATACACCGTAAACTTGTTGAACGCTGCATATGCTAGAAACATGGGGATTCCTTCAAGACGGGTGACATGAGCATATGTCTCATCAAAATCAATACCCTCTTCTTGGCAATAACCTTGAGCAACAAGTCTGGCTTTGTTACTTATCACAATGGCATTCTCATCCATCTTATTTCTATAGACCCATCTTGTTCCAATAACTCCTTGGTGAGTTGGTCCAACTAGGATCACATAACGCTTCATCCACTTTCTTAGGTTCCATTTGAGATAGAAAGCTTGCGAACATGGCTTCATTGAATGTAGCAGCCCTAGTCCTAACAGGCGTTTCAATATCTCCAATAATCTGCTCAGGTGGATGATCATGTAGCCATAGTCTATCAGGCTGGAAAGGGTTAAGAGGTTGAACAGGCGCTTGATTTACTTGCTCAGACGCTTGATTCTTCTCTTGCGTAGGCGCTTCAAGTTCACAGATCGTTGTTTGCTCGTTATGATCACTCTATTCATGATCATCAGCATATCTTACATTGTTATCCAAAATAACCTCATGAGTAATCTTTAATTTGTGGCACTAAGATCTCATCATCGTCGTCACTATCATCATCAATGGTAATCTTAGATGCTTGATGACACAGATCTTCAACTCCTACATCATTCTCATTAACCTTACTCGGTTCTTGGTTAGCATCATAAAAAACAACATGAATAGATTCCTCAACCTTCGATTTGATCTTTTTTAGGATGCGAAAATTCTTTTCATTCTTGGCGTAGCCTAGAAAGATTCCCTCATCCACTTTAGGATCAAATGTTTTTAGGCTTTGGGATCCATTATTTTCGATAAAACATTTAGAACTAAATACGTGAAAGTATGAAACATTTGGCTTACGTCCCTTTCATAGTTCATATGGAGTCTTCCCATGTTGTTTGTTGATCATGCACTGGTTTTAAGTGTAACAAGCAGTGTTGATCGCTTCGGCCCAAAACCTAGGAGCAAGCTTGGACTGTGCTAACATCGTCCTAGTGGCTTCCTTGAGCGTTTTGTTTCGGCGCTAAGTAACACCATTCTGTTGGGAAGTTCTGGGAGCTGAATACTCATGATGTATTCCATTCTCTACACAAAACTTCTCAACGACCTTGTTAGTAAACTCAGTACCGTGATCGCTTCTTATTCTTGCAACCTTAAGATTTTTCAATGTTTGAAGTTGTCGAATAAGCATTGTTAACTTGTCACATGTCTCATCTTTGGATGAAAGAAATTCCACCCATGTATATCGAGAGAAATCATCTACTATCACCAAATTATACTTTTAACCGTTCACACTGATCGTTTGAATAGGTCCAAACAGATCCATGTGAAGTAGTTCAAGTATTCTAGAGGTAAATAGATGAGGTTTTCTCTTGAAAGATGATTTAACTTGTTTACCCTTTTGACAAGCGTCACAAAGGCGATCCTTGTGAGATGGTCCATTTGGTCATCCCTCTACAACATTTAGGTTTATAAGTTGGTGGATTGACTTAAAGTTGAGGTGATTCATTTTTCTATGCCATAACCAACCCATTTTAGATTCACTTTTAGAACCAAAACATGTTCGGTTGTTATCAATTGTTGAACCCCAATCTACCAAATACACATTATTTGTTCTTTTACCTTTCAATTTAGTAGATTTAGTCTTAGCGTCATTTATATAGCAACAATCGCTTGAGAACTTGACTTCAAAGCCTTTATCACAAAATTGACTTATTCTTAATAAATTATGCTTTAGACCCTCAACAAAATAAACATCACTTATCATGATGTTCCCCTTATGAACAGTACCTATACCTTTGGTTTTACCTTTGGATTTGTCACCAAATACAACCTGAGGACCATTGACAGCTCGATAGTTGGTTAGAAGATCCTTGGAGCCTGTCATGTGCCTTGACGACCCACTATCGATGTACCAAACAGATGTATCGGCTCTTGCTCTAGGTACCTGCAATCAAAAGGGAAGTTCTATTTCTGTTTAGGTACCCATTGTTGCTTGGGTCCTTTAACGATAGTTACATTGTTAGTTTGAATTAGATCTTTAGGAACCTATATTTGCTTAATCTTTATTGTAGGAGGATTAGCCTTCTTGGGTTTCACATTGTGTTGGGTGTGCTTTTTGGGTGTATAATAATATCCTGGATTATAATAGTAATCATAATCGTACTCATAGTCATAATCATCATGGTAGCGATAATATGATTTAGACCACTGTGGATATTGACGCTTGTATTTCTTGGGTGCTGGCTTGGGGTGCACTTTTGGTGCTGGACACTTAGCGCTTGATTCACAGTGATTAGGTTTATCCTTAACTTTTTGAGTTTTTGGATGAACCTTTCTTTGTGAATCATTTGCTTTCGCCTTTCCCGTGCCTGAGTCAGCTTTAGCTTTCTCATTTGGCCTCGTACCATTATCACTTGGTTCATTTTGTGTTTGACTTAGTGAACCTTCTTCAACAAAGAAAACACCCTTTCCTTTGTTGTTCGCCGTAACATTAGAATTATTTGGTTGTTTACCGAATTTATTGCATCCTAAACCGGTCCTTTCACCAAATAATCTTGTTACCTCAGTCACATTGTCTAGCTTTCGTGACGCTTCAGACAATGATGAGATGAGCTGTTCTGATTTAGCAAGTCTAGCAATCAGCTCAGCTTCTCTCTTGACTATTATATCAAGATCACTTTTCAGATTGATTATATCACTTTCAAGTGATTTGTTCTTCTCAATGCATTGTTGCTGAATTTGCAATTCTGCTTTAAGCGTCACATTATCACTTTTGAGTGATGAAATGATATCGAAGTGATTTTGATATATTTTGGCGACAACTTGACAATCTTTATAATACTCTTTTACTTTGTCAAGTAATTCATCATATGAAAGAGGAAGAGATAATTTAGTGTTTACCTCTGGGGAAGCTTCATCATCTTTGGCCATGAGACAAATGAGTGTTGAGTCATCCACTGGCTCATCATCATCACTACTCTATTCTGAAGACTCCAAATCTTCAGGTGTGGATACTTGTTCTGATTCCGCTAGCAAACCTTGTTGGCGAAGGTTGCTCCTGAATTGGTTTCTATCCAAGTAATCTTGCCATGAGGGCTTAGATACGTTTGGATAAGGGCAATTTACTTGGTAGTGCTCTAGTTTCCTGCAATTATATCAAAGATTAGTTTTCATCTTTTGTTCATTCGTCAACCTTGCAATGTGTGGTTTTGAGACCACGGGTGTTGAGAGGTTCTGTTGATTAGACGCTTGGTACTGAATCAGCGCTGAAGGAGAAGGTGTAGAGTATTGAGGTGTTTGATACTGTTGTTGTACTGGAGCAGGCGCTTGATATGAACTCTGTCCTTGATGCTTATGACTGTTTCCTTTCTTTTCATATCTTAAGAATTTTCTGAATTTGTTTAGAAGCGCTAGTTCCTCATTCTCACTGATATCTGAAACCTTTCCCTTATTACCCGATTTACCCTTAATTGATGCTATTATAAGCGCTCCAGACTCAATTACCGGACTGCTCACAACATCGCTAGCTGAATTCAATTCAAACTCAAATTCTTTAAGCTCTGAAAATGCATCTTCTGGAGTTAGAAGATCCAACATATTCGATTCTCTCATTGCTGTTGTCTTCATCAAGAATTTACTAGGTAGACTTCTAAAGATTTTAACCACCATTTCTCGATTTTGTAAATCCATTCCAAAAGATGTTAATTCTGTAACAAGAGCTATAAATCTTATGTCTAATTGCTCTAAAGTCTCATTTGGTAATATCTTGAAACCGTTAAATTTTTCCTTGGCGATGGACAACTTATTTTCCTTGATCTGAGCTGAACCACCACAGATTATGGCCACTTATCCCATATCTCCTTAGTAGTATTACATGACTTGACCTTGTTGAATAAGTTGGCATTATCACCAATAGCCGTATATAAAGCGTTTCGACCAACATTGTCCAGATTAGCTCTTCGACGCTCATCACTGGACCATTCTTGTTTTGGTTTCTCAACATAACCATCTGGGGTTTCTTCGGTGGCTCTAGGTGCTCTGGTGATAACCTTCAGAATTTTTGTTGGTCCATCTGAAATAATATCGCACATTTCGTCATCACATGAACAAAAATATGTAAATGCTTTGACCTTTCAATAATCATAGTTTGATTCGGTCAACTTAGGAACTTTAGAAAATGCTATTAGAAGCAACTAGCTTTGAAAAGGATCTAAACAAGCTATTATGCTCGAAAATTTTAAAATTTCAACTTTAACCGCTTTGATACCACTTGTTGGTCCCAAGTGGCATACGAAAGGGTCTAGAAGGGGGGGGGGGGTTGAATAGACCCTGAAGTCTTTTTCGACTTCAAAAATTATTCGTATTTAAAATTAGTTGGACGCTTGAAAAATATAGGCGCTTGACTGAGCGTCTATTGAAGACTGTTTTTAGAAAGTTAACTTAGACTTCAAGATTTGAATACTATAACCAGATTGTTTTAAGCTTTCAGTTCTTTGATCAGTGTTAGCACATCAGAATGATTTTAGAATCTTATCTTTTGAAAGCTTTAGCGCCATAGAAAGTATTTTAGTTGCTTAGCGTTTGATTGAGTTTTACTTAACAGATTTATGCAATAATAGGATAATATGGAAATTGACTGTAAAGTAAGGAACACAATATTTGTAAGGTTCGTTGGATGGTGTAATCCCAATTCGAACACTTGGAGGCAATCCACTAAAATGATTCTCAAAGAATCACACAGAATCTTCTACAAATTAGGGAGAGATGGATATTGATGACTTGAGCTTCTTGATCACACAGATTTCTGCTCCAAGACACTTCTATCCCCTTGGTTCTTTCACTCAGAAATAGTGCAAATATCCAACTTCGACTTCACACGGATAGCGAAGCTTGGATGAGGTTTTTCTAAAGGTTTGTTTGATTTTGATAAAGTTCAAACAACTTGATAATATCTCAATAGTAATGTAGGTTTGTCCGAAAAGAATGTTTGAAATATTGGTTGACTGTCTCAGGAATTTTGAGAAAAGCAAAGAGAATGTTTGCTTGAATATTCTGGCTTTTCGAGAGTTTAAGGAATGAGACTTTAATGCAACAGCAATTTGGCTTAGAATACGATTGTTGTTTTGGCTTGTTGTTGAAGTCCTATTTATAGGCAATCTTGGAAAAAGTGTCCGTTTGACATATGCACATGCGCGTGTCTCTCACTTCCGCGAGTGAGCAACTTTTGTCCTTTTTTCTGAAATATTGCTGCACAAAAGTTGGTGCTGCAGTCTGTGAATAGTTGACAATCCAATAGGGTGGCTTCTCTGTACGTCCAAAAGAGCTTATCACATTTAATGCTCTTATCAGCATTTAATGCATTTGAAATAAATGCCCATTGGCAATTAATGGTCTGGGAATATTTGCATTAAACTTCTTCTAAACTTAGAACTAAATTTAGGTGAAATCAGTCACTTGATAGACGCTCATTCATCCTTGAATAACTTTTGTCCTATAATCAACGCTTGATATAGCTTGTTGTTTGGACACTTGGAATCTTTATCTTCATTCAGACTTCAGGCGCTTGAATCTTCAAATTAACTACTAATAAGCTCTCTTAGAAATTATCAGACGCTCAGCCTAAGAATACTTAGCCTAATAATCTAGAATAAAATAAAGCAAAGACTATAAAGCCTATTACACATCTAACGTTTCAAAGCTTATACATGTTTTCTAAATAAAATCAAACTTACATATTTTGGGGTCGAACATAAAATCCTAATTGTCATCATCAAAACGTCTAGCATGAAATTCCCTAACATATGACAATAATAATTAAAACAATTAGCCCTATGATACATCAAATTATCATAAGTAATTATCTTTTCATGGATAATTACTTAATTGAAAGAATCACCTACATGAATTTTTTCTAATCAATTCTTTATTAATACTGTCAAAATTTGCATAGTTTTCTATCACATTTATCCTTGACAATCATTTGTATGATCATAATTGTAATTGAATAGCAATTACAATTATGATCATACAAATGATTGTCAAGGATAAATGTGATAGAAACTATGAAAAGCAAACCTATCCAGATTTTGATCTTCATGCGAGTCGAATCCCTCCATCTTTTTCCTCTTATAAGACTATGCTCTGGGCAGAGACTTTTCTCGATCATTCAGTTTCATGCAACAACATAGGAAATGTCAGGCTGTAAGCCCTGGATGGATCCCTTGACGACTGCCATCTGTTCCGCTATACTACCAGACTATACAGAACATACACGCCGTATAACTCTCCTGGAGTGCACGTGCATATCAAAGTATAGTGGATAGTACCCTTTCCAATGACATCTCAAGTCTAAGGATTATCTCACACTACGAATGTTGGGAAAAATAGACAAAAAACGCAGCAAAAACGGTACGGTGTAATAAAAAAATTTGGATTTCCCCATAACAGGATTAATCTTGGGGTTTTATCACGCGTATGTACGATAGGGATATCAAAAATTTACCCGTTGTAGTGAAGTGGTTGGAAAAACTCAAAATTTCATCTTCTTCAACTCTTTCGCGAAATTATCTGGATGATTGCTTGATAATTCGAGCAGTCCAAAAGTGCTGCCTCTAAATTATCTCGCCGGAAAAAACTCGAACAGAAAAACTCCTTTTTTAGTACAGTGACTGATGGCTAGTGGAAGAGAGGAGGGGAGGAATCTCTCTCTTGTGGATCAAGCGTACAACTAATGTTATTGCCTAGGTATTAACAAATGTGATATTTATATCACTTAAGTTTTAACCTTGGGCTTAAAAAGCCCATGTTGGACGCCTCCTAGCTGCCCCAACTCGGTCATGGTGTGCCTTTTAGTGCACCAATTTGAGCTCGGTCCAATCCTTTATTTAATGGGTTAAATGCAAAAAAAAAGCCTGTGATATAACGTTTTTGCTAAAAACCCCCTGTGATCACGAAATAGCCTAAAAACCCCCCGTGTTCTTAAAAAGTCTGCAAAAGTCACTTTTTGTAAAAAAAAATGAGCGTATTTTTCATGTTTTTCACCATTATTGACATGTTTATTTGTCATTTATACACTCTCCAAACAATATAAAAAGCAAAATAGTATTATTTCACCCAAAAAACACATATTTCTTTTTATTTTTTTTACAAAACAGTGACTTTTTGCAGACTTTTTAAGAACACGGGGTTTTTTAGGCTATTTCGTGATCAAAGGGGGTTTTTAGCAAAAAAGTTATATCACAGAGTTTTTTTTTGCATTTAACCCTTATTTAATTAATTAATTCAATCTAACTAATTATTCTAATTAAATAATAGATAAGATATATAATTAATTTTATTTCTCCAAAAAATAATATATTGATTAAAGTATAAATGAATTAACTTATTTTTTCAAATAATTAATTTCATTTAAATAATTTTAAAATATTGCCACAAGAAATATACCACATTTTCTTTTGATTTTTCCCTTTTAAGCGTGACTCTTTAGGTTCATCTATATTTGGCAATGAGAGAATTCCATTGAATGTGGGTTGCACCTAGCCAGCCAAGTGGTCCACATTGTATCCCAAACAAGATGAAATGATTGGATCATTTTACCTCTCCTATTGAAAATTCCGTGTGAATACAAACTCTTTGTTTCCTTATCTCGATCAAGTGAGAGTCATGGTTTAGGTCAAACTCACAAACTTGACTCTATGATATATTTATAATAAGTCTAGATCAATGAATGCTTGGCCAAGGACTTTAAGATCTACTTATAAATGCATAGGATAATTTCTCGTTCACTTTTGAGGGAACTTATTCCATCTTGGATATCAGTTAAGACTACTACTTGTCCATTAAGTTGCAGTTCGAGGTTGACCCCCCCCCCCCCAAGGGTGAATTTGGTGTAACTACTCTAATGACAAGCCTAATGTCACAAGTATATCTTCAACTCGATTCCTCAAGTCTAAAGTTCAGACACACCTATTACAATTTAATCAATTTGTCATTGACTGTCAAAGAGTGAAAACTCATGTGACAGAATCGATGCGATTCATGTTTGAGTGCCACTATCTCCATCAGTGCACCTATGATATGAGTTCTTCACTACTTCTTAGTGACTGACAGACACCTTTCTCATCAAAACTCACATCATACAAGTCTTGATGATGTTCAATGCCCAATTGAGAATCTTAGACTTGCAGACTATTTTAGTACAATATATAAATGCCAATATAATAGTAAACAACTAAATGCCTTTTATTAAAACAATAAGAAACACTTACAAGTACTAATGTCATTTCTTTCTCTAATTCTCTAGTGGCATTTGAGGACATTAACCTAACAACGAAACTCAAGGACCCCAAGTTCTACAGCACCAACGAGGAATCCTTAGCGAGGCCGTTCAATTCTATACTCATACAAATTATGAATCTTCAAGCATGGATTGACCATACTAGCCATCGACAATAGAGCACATCAACCTCTATGACTTGGAATGTGATTTAGGATTACGGTCTTTGAGAGCATTCCATAAGTATCCTGACCGTGTCTCCTAACCAAATGTAATCCATGAGATCTTTATCTATACTCTCCTAACTAGTCGACGATAAAAAAAACATTCCAATGGTTTTGATATAATCTAAATGATAAGACTGTCATAGTGTTTACGATCCAGTGTTCAAGCCCACAGATTGCTCACCGGGCATACAACACTATCAGTCTCCCACTCGCCCAAGAGCCTACTGTTAATGTTCCCACATAGGTCCATCCTCCAGATGACGTCTTGAACACAGCTCCTACTCAAGGGTTTAGTGAAAGCGGTTGGCCATGTTTTCGTCGAGTAGAATTATTCCACTTGAACATCGACTCTGATCAAGTAATCTCTCAAATTATTCGCTTCGCTACTAGGCATGTTTAGATAGCAGGTGAGACCTTGCTTCTTTTCAAGAGCTTGCACCCCATCGACAATCATAGTACACTTGTACTTGATATTCGATGAATAGAACCTCATCTTTTCATAAGATAGGATTGCCGCATTTTTATGCGCGATTTATGTAAATGGTAGAGGAGCTTTTGTCTTTTCTCAAGAGAAGCTCTCAACTTTTAATCTTCCATTTAGCATAAAACAAATCCTCGATCATCACTTAAGTTCATATCTTAAGACTAGAGACTCTAGTTCCAATTTTTCCATGTTGTTTTCCAATAAACAACACCGAACCAATCCATTAGATCAATTTGGGGTTCGATTCAATACATCAGATGTATCGATCCAAACCAATTTCAACTCATAGAATTGCATGTTCCTATCGGTCGTGCTTTTACAGGAATAATCTCCTTTGATTATGTTGAACTCAGTCAACATATTATCTATACGTTCGGGCAAAAAGATTATAGCAATCCAATGGCCCGCACATCTTGGTATCTCGTACAATTGGGGTGCTATTCCCTTTTAAGCCATTTCAAAAAATTGAGATGATGATCACATGTACGTTACTCATGCAACATTGCCAACATATGATACTAACAAGCCAATTGTCCACCTATTAACCTTTAGAACTTAAGTTTTTAAAAAGACCCAATCTGCAGATTGATCTTTGGAGCAGTTACACTTTAGACTGGCTCCCACTACTCATCATAACCTCTTGACTTTCATCATATCCCCAAATGCATTTCTCAAGATTGAAAGGATGGAACTTGTGTTCATAGGTTTACATGTTTACTAATTTATTCATTTTAACTGCCAGTGGTGTTTATGTTTATCGAGTTTTCAGCTTCCGTTACTATCCCCACTCTTTCGAAAAAGAAATCCTTCACCTTGAAGGTAGGATATTATGAAACGATCCTTTTTGTTTCAAGGTGTAACAAACGCGATACTCGTAAACACAGGACAAGAGGATTTCCAATCCTCATTTCCTCCCACTGTTTGCTTGACATAAGCAATACCTCTCACATCCTCGATGTGTGTGGTTTACGTGTCACATCATATGTGAATAATTTAAGGTTACACTCACTATTCTATGTCCAATAGATTAATATGCTCGCCTAAGTTATTACCTTGGCAGCTAGATCAATGTATACATTTATTATGACATATGAGTCAAATATTATGAAGATAGCATGTTATAAGAGTTAATCGTAGAACCAAAATAATAAGACGCCTTTTAATAAAAACATTAAATCTCCACGGATAAACCAAGGTGGACAAAAAACATGGTTCATAACATTAATTCAAAAACATGATTTCTTCCAAAAACATTGTCTCATAATTAAAAATGACAAATAAATGATTTCTCATCCTTCAGCCTCAGCTGCTAGAAAACGTCTCCTTAGCATCTTCAGGACCATGACCTCATCTCTTTGTTCCTTGCTTCTTCTCACCATCTGCAATCCATTGCATAAGTGAGTACCCTTATGGTGTCATAACACTTAAGAAGCACAATTAACTAACAAGTTAACTTTACAACAAATGTACCTTTAAAGCGCTCGCAAGGAGGCTCAGGGCATTGATCTTTCCAATGTCCCTCCTTCTTGCAGTTAAAGCACTTACCGTCATTCCTTTTCTTGATACCGTTCTTTGCTTGCAATTTTGTTGCCCCTCTTCTTCTTCTTCTTCTTCTTCTTCTTCTTTTTTCTCTCTGCTTTGCTTCTTACCAAAAGTGGGAGATGAAGAAGTGTTAGCAAGCAGCACATGCTTAGCCTTCTTGACCATTGCCTCAGCAGTGCGCAACATGTCCAACAACTCTGGAAGAGTGGCAACCTGTTGGTCCCAAGTGGCATACGAAAGGGTCTAGAAGGGGGGGGGGTTGAATAGACCCTGAAGTCTTTTTCGACTTCAAAACGATTCGTATTAAAAAAAATTTGGATGCTTGAAATGTAGACGCTTGACTAAGCATTTACTTTAAATATAGATGCTTAAGCTAAGCGTCTGATGAAGACTGTTTTAGAAAGTTAACTTAGACTTTAAGATTTGAATATTTTAACCAATAGGTTTAAGCGTTCAGTTCTTTAATCAGTGTTAGCACAACAGAATAATTTTAGAGTCTTCTCTTTTGGAAATCTTTAGCGTCACAAGTTGTTTCTTAGTTGCTTAGCGTTTGATTGTGTTTTACTTAATTGATTTATGCAATGAAATGATAGATAAGAGAATTGACTGTAAAGTAAAGAACACGATATTTGTAAGGTTCATTGGGTGGTGTAATCTCAGCTACGTCCTTCTTCTCCTTTGCACTCGGAGGTAATCCACTAGATTGATTATCGAAGAGTTACACAGAGACTTCTACAAAATAGAGAAACAGGAAGAGATGGATATGGATGACTTGAGCTCCTTGGTCACACAGATTTCTGCTACAAGCCACTTCAATCCTTTGCTTTTGGAAAGACGATTTCGAGCTCCTTGATCACACAGACTTCAGCTCCAATAAAGACCTTCCTTAACAAGCTTCTCTTACTCAAAAATACTGCTTGTGAAGTCAACAAACTTTCTCACTCAGATGAAAGATGTTGAGGGTTTATTGTAACAGGTTTGTTCGATGTTGGGAAGTTCAAACAACTAGGGATATCTCAATAATAGTGTAGGGTTTTTCTATGAAGATGTTTGAGATATCGTTGACTGTCTTTGGAATGTATTTGAGAAGCTTGATGAATTTTGGCTATGGAGTTTGCAAGCTTTTCTCTCAAATTATTTCAGCAAAGTTTCTCTCTCTGCACTCTCTCTAAGGTTTTGCCGGAGGGTACTATTTATAGAGATTCTTGGGATTTGTCCATTGAACATAATCAGGCGCATGTCTCTCACGCAGCTCGTCAAATAGTCCCTTTTTGACATTCCTGAAATTCTGCTGGTTCCGATTGGACAGGAGCAGACTTGAACTCTGGAAAGCTGACAGTCTAGTCAAAAGGTGGCTTGTGCACAAGTCATACTGTCTTGTCAAGCACTTATCAAGCATTCAAGTCCTTGATAACATGGGTTTTATCCTTCAGGTGAATCTGAAAGCTGGACGCTTGAGTAGCTCGGACGCTTGAGATCAGCTGAGCGCTTGAAATTGCTGAGCGCTTGACAGACGCTTGGAACAAATCTTCATCTTCTCTTGACTTCAGACGCTTGAATCTTCAACTTCATCTTTGATAGACTCACCCAAAATTCTATCAGTGATTCGGTATCTAATCCTAAGTCTAAAATCTACAAAGATAAAAATTACAAGCCTAGCAAAATAATAAACTTTCAAACGCTTATACAGATATTCTATGAAAGTACAAACTTACATTCTTTTGGGGTCTAACATAAAATCCTATCTTGTCATCATCAAAACATCTAACAAGAGATTCCTAACACAACCAATTGGTTCATGATGAAATTCACTACGAACTGATCGTAGGTAGTAGAGAGCGACTGAAAGACTAAATCTATAGCCAAGTCAGGATTTATTGGCACCCCATATTGTTGATTTTGTTCACGAAGGCAATCATTCTCAACATATGATCGGTGACCGATGTTACTTCAGTCATGCGAGCTCTAAACAACTAATGAGAGATAGCAAACCTCTCACGGCGTGTCTTAACACCGTATAGCTTTTCTAGTGCAAAAATAATCTCTGATGCGTGTTCCACAGTCTCAGATTGTCTCTATAACTCATTAGTCATGGAGGCCAGAATGAGACAATGCACATAGATATTTTCTTTGTGCCATTTCTCATGTGCATAACGAGCAACACTTGGATTGCGGCACAATCTTAAGGTTACGGTACTAGCCAGGGAAGTTCGGGCCATTAAGTTTATTAGTTTCAAGGATTGCCAAGAGTGGAGTTTTAGCCATTGGATTGTTACTTTGCAAAAACAGAAAAACATTAGAATTCTATCATAGATTATATCCACATGAAATTATGAAAATTTTAACTTCACGTGTGCTCCCACTGCTTTTCGAATTCCATCACCCCACTCACATAAGACAGGAAATGTAACAATCTCCAGCGGGTTTGGTGGTCAAATGTCCCATACCTCATTCCACGACTCGTGAGACAATGGGCGGTAACATTTGATGAGGCACGCCGGCCTCATCCACCTCCATGTGGTTCTCGAGATGTTTGCCTCTCATTTCATGGACGTCCCGAAAACACGATGCAATGGTACACTAGTCTATGCTTAAGTTTGACCCATTAAATTCTCATAGCATAACAATAGCCAGGTGGTCCCACAACTCATGGACGACTCTTTAACAAAACTGAAACCAAGTGCTCTTCTAATATAACCTCTGGGTTATATAGAATGCTTAAATGCGAGATTAGTACACTTAATATTGCCACCATTCCATGACTCGTGAGACAATGATGACAAGCCTCGCATAATTCCCTCTTACATTTAGTGAAGGAATGCATTGGACTTAATCAAGAGCTTCCGATCCTCTGATTTCTCCATTTATGGACTTAATATTTTTATATGGGGTTTTCACATACAAGGTTTCACTATTTTCAGTTATTTATTTTTCTTAGGTGATCATGCAACACAACACATAAATAACAATAAGCATGCTATACCTAAAGTGGTAAATGTGATCTTAGTCAAGCCAATCCTAAGACACCCCGAGCCATCAAGATGTTGACCAATCTAATCTGTGGACCCGGACCCTCTACTAAGGTTTTCATAGCTCTTCGAACTTGAACGTCTCCACCATCGTCTTCAAGATATCTTCATCTTCGTCTTTAAATTACAACAATACAAGAGAAAAGGAAACCTTACCCTCTCATGTACATAAAATAAAAACATGGCATGCAAGCCTCAAATTAAAATGACTAGTCTATGGCCTGACCCGGATAACCACATAAGCACATAATACATGCTCACATCATGCTTTCATAAACATAAATTTACTGGCTTTAATTAAGGATAATATCATTCAATTAGTGGACCAATTAATTATTTTCCAAAAATAAATTTTAGAAAATCCCATGGAAAATCATAATTCTCCATTAATCCAAAAATTAATTCAATTTCCAAAATTCTAATATCATTCAATTCTAGGAATGAATTAATATCATATTAATTTTCCAAGAACTAAACAATTATTTCATGTCTTGAAAAATCAATGAAAAAGTCCATTTTTCCATTTAATCCGAAAAAGACCAAATTCAAAAAACATTTATTTTATTCAATTTCCAGAGTCCATAAAATACCAATTTTATCTCATACATGGAATTAAAATAAAATTCACAATCTTTGAAAAGTCATGAAGAAGCCCACTTATTCATTTAATCACAAAGGCCTCCCAATTTCAAAAAATCGCAATTTCATTTTAATATCGAATGTCAATAAAATATCAATTTTATGTCATCCTTTCAAAATTCAAATGAAAACCCATATTTTGAGAAATCATGAAGAAATTCATTTTTTCAAAAGGGGCCAATTTAAAAAATTTAATTTTATTCTAATTTTGAAAGTCAATAAAATACCAATTTCATTTCGTCATTTCAAAATATAAATAAAAACCCATGTTTTTGAAAAGTTCATTTTTAGGCAAATAATATATTCAATTGCATTTTAAACCCAAAATATACAATTGCAAAATAGCCCAATAGGACAAATTGCAATTTACCAAAAATTGAAAAAACCTTAAGGTCTAACCCTAGTGGGCCGCCGCCGATTAGCCGGCCCGTTCTAGATTCACCGGGGCAGCAGTATTCGACAGAGCCGTTCGCGATGGCTACCGCGAACAGCTATGGTTGTTCGCTGTTCATGCGAACTACCGCTGTCCGTTGACAACAGCGGTTCAAGTGGACCCGCAATGGCACGCGAGTGTTGTCGCGGGTAAAATACTTTTCTTCCACCGTTGAACCCAAAACACGCATGAATATTCATGAATAAAAAATGCAGCCATCCGAGTTTTACCAAAATGCAATTTTCAGATTTTGAAAAATCCATTTTTCAGATCCAAATCAAATTTTCAGATTTAAACGATTTTAATCGGTCCAAAAATGAAATAAAAAAATCCAATCCATTTTACATGAGATAAAACAAATTTAAAGCACATAAACATAAACACAGACAAATAATTCGAGCCATGTCAAAACCTTGGCTCTGATACCATTGTTGAGATCGGTGGAGCCCTGGCGGTGCCGGTGCAGCGGAAGAACATGGATTTTAATAAAAAAACCCGGCATCCCCAAATTAGAACTAGGTAGACATGGTACCATTGAATTCAAAAACTAACTAAACGTGAGTTTTCACGTGTTTACCTCTTGAAGAACAAAATCATAACGTCTTTTTAAGCTACTCTCTGCTACACCTCTTCAGATTGGTTTTGCTCTAACGCCCCAAGTGTTGCGCCTCTAAGATGTGTCCATACCTTAGCTCGTACCCTCGATTATCTCCACTAGTGCTAGCCAAGATAATAACAAGTTTTGGCTTATGAGAAAAAGGAGTAGGAATATTTTTGGTGTTATTCGTAATCAAAATATAAGTTGGAAGAAATACTTGTGAAAGAAGTGGAAGAGAAAAGATGAAGAGAAATAATACACAAAACCTAGTTTGTGTAGAATGAATTGCCTAGGTAAACAAAATATAACAATACATATATATATATATATATATACATATATATATATATATACCCCCATATGTGCCCCACGACACATATGCCTCATCTTACACGCCACTAAGGGTGTATATATATATATATATATATATATATATATATATATATGATGGTAAAACTCTTCAGTCAGAAATTATCACGTGAATTACCACGTGGGGAAGAGAATCTGATCCAACTCACAACAAACTAGGTTGGGGGTTGATGAATTTATAGATTGCACTCACTGTTTAATCAAGTTCTATACTTAATATTCCTATGTATAGTTCAATTAAGTAAACAAATACTCAAAATAGGTGGTCAATCTTCTTGAGGCATAAAGCACAAAATTAAACAAGCAACGAGATGAAGAATTAAACTAAAAACATAAACTTCACATTAAATCCAAATAACTAGAGTTCCGGGGTGCACCTACTACAAATTTAGCTCATGATAGTTAAGAAAAACACACAAAAATTAAGAGAATTCATGTTTAAAATCATCAAATTCAACAACAGAAAGATCTAACCAATAGAAAGATAAAGAACAATTGAATACTCAATATTCTTCTCGCCTCTGATGTCGATCCTCACTTGTATCCTTTGAAGCCTTGTAAACGTTCACTCCTATTGCTCGAGATTTGTTTCTCTAGGGTTCTCACTCTCTTTTCTCAGCCAAAAGAAAAAACGTCCTTCCTTGTGTGACTCACAAAATTATTTTATATCTCCAAAACACTCTTCTTTTCTCTTAATGGATCTCAGCCGTCCACTTTAAGCTCGATTTTGTCTGATCTAACGGAGTTCAATGAGTCCAATCCTAATAGGAAAGTTGAAGCCTTGTTTGTTAGCTTTTACACCCCACTGAAATCAAAAGATTTCGATATTTGGTTGAGGAGATATGGCCAAAAGAGTGCAGCCTGGTCGCTGGAAGAAAATTTAGGAGCAGGTCTCGCGCCACGACATGAAGTGCCATGCCGTGGCATGGCCAGTTCAAATTTGTACATGAAACTGGCTGCCTGCGCGCGCCCCGTGGCCCCGTGGCATGCCACGGCGTGACTTGAAAGTTTCAGATTTTTTCTTGATTCTTTCTTATCTCTTTCCTTCTTTTATGCGATTTTCTCCTCCTTCCTTGTGATTTGCTCCTCTCAATTGTGAATTTATACCAATGAGAACCTATAAAACAAAATTTCATTCATTTGTAACACCCAAGACTCAAAATTTACTAAAAGCACCCAAAACATAGCAAAAACACCCAAAACAACTATTAAAGACAACTCAACACAAAAACAAAGAAAAAGCGGTAAAAAAACTAGAAACCACTAACACGAAATGACAAAAGAGCATGTAAACCACCAAATAAAACCTAGATAATTCTATTAAAATATAGAATTATCACACCCCAAACTTAAACTCTTGAACGCCCTCGTTCAAGCTCAAAAATATAGAATAGTAGCAACTTGAAAAGTTTACTTATTCATCAAATTAGTGATTCCATTATTCTCAACGTTGCTCCATGTCTCATTTAAAACTCAACTCAAGCTTTTCAAAGTAGCAAATAAACTTGGCTTCAAGGGCAATCAACAACAATTTTTGTGTGTGTGTGAATAGTCTTAAGATTAAAAGGTTTGTATTTAACTTAACATCATCAAACCATGCTCATTATCTTCTAACAATCGTAAGAACTATAGATTGATTTCTCACTTATCACAAAACTTACTAAAAGAGAACTTTCATACTCAAGATTTTTTTTTCATTCTTTTTTTTCCCTTTCTTTCTTTCTTTCGGGATTGACCTTGTAATTCGAAGGTAGACGTTGATTGTTCTCGACTTCTCACTGAATGACATCTTCAAAGAATATCTTTCTCTCATTTTTGCCCCCCTTTGAGGCCTATATTCACCTTTTTACGCGAATGCAAACATTGGTAATTAATGCCCCCGGTTACTCAGCAAACTAGTACTTTCAAAGTGATTTTTTTTTTCAATCTCTTGCACAAGGTTCTCTCTTAGTATGTCTTAAGAAAAGTTTAAAATCAATTCTAGTTCTCAAGAATGTAGACAATACTTACAAAGTTTGATTTCAACTACGTCTCATAGTAAACAACCAATCAAAGACTACGTGCTCATGATGTCGAAGTATTATTTCATGCCCTATCAACATTATTCATTCCTACCCCAATCAATTGAAATTGAGATTGAGATTAAACTTAACAGGAGATAAAAATTATCAACATCGAACTAGAATCACCACCAGGCACTAAGTCTACTGAGCAAATCATGCTATTCCATAACAACTAACTTCGCACAGACAAAATATTCGCATTCAAGATATTCAAGCAAAAAGAACGCCTCTTATTGCTCCCAAACTTAGCTCATTAGCTTTATCATGCAAACTCAAAGACACCAACCACCCCAATTTAAACATGTTCAGTGTCCCCACCGACTAACATCAAACCACATATTCACATAACAAAATAAAAGAAGCAGCAAACTAAAGTAAAAGAGAGAAGAAAAACAGGAAAAAGACAACCTGACAAAGTCATGCATCCTGTTCCATTTCCGCTTCTCCTTTGTCTCGAGGTGGTTCTTATTCAGCACATTGTGGCATTGAACTAGTATCCATCTTCCATGGTCTAATACCAGTATATTGCCCCTGGGATCGGACCAAGGTATTGAATACCTCTTGCATATACTGTCCCAAGTCATCTATCACATTGAACAGGTGAGATATCATGAAACTTTTTTTGTCTAGTTTCGATTCTCCTCATTCCTTCAAGTATCTGCCTTTTCTCTGCTCTTAGCTCCCTTATTTCCTTCATGACATCGGCTAGATGGACCCTGTCGTGTTGTTGCTCTGTGCTCCTTTGTGTTGGTTCTTTGCCCTGAAGTTGTTCTTGTTCTTCTGCCCTCATAATTCTCTTCGCACTAATTCCTGTCCCATTGTTGAACCTTTCATCATTCTCAGAAAATTCGACTCCAGCACTCCTGCATAACTGTGTAATAAGAGATGGAAAAAGTATTGTTTTCTTGTTGATTGCATCCCTAATACCAGAATTTATGAATTTAGAGAAACAAGTATTTTTCTTTTTCATGATTCCATACATCAATAACATGCGCTCATTCGTGGCAGTACCAGAGTGAGAAGAAGGCATAATTCGAGAATTAATGAAATTCAACCACAACTTAGCTTGGTTAGTTAACAATTGCTTGCTAGTTTTTAACACACCTTTATGCCAATCTTGTGGAATACCATTTTTGCACAAAGTATTAAAAAGATCTTCTTCCACATTTAGTGATATGCCCTTTTCTAACCACTTAAGATATGCACATTCCTTAGCAGCAATTTTATACAACATCAATTCTTTTCTAATTGCAGGAATAGAGAAATAAACTTTAGTCGATCTAACTTCCACATAGTTCAGTGTGGGATTAGCCATAAGAGACGCATAAGATTCCCGACAAATCTCTTTCACTCCCCCCTTTGGGTGTTTTATCAGACTTGGCAACCTATGGTATTGAACAAGAGAACTAAATTATTCAATTGATTCGTAATCATCTTGAAAACCCCTATCATCTAACACATTCCAATTTTTAGTTATGTTAAGATAATTCTTCCAAATTTCTGCAATACCAAACCTATCTTTATCATAACTAATTTGTTCGGGTTCACGAGAAGTGCTTGCTATGGCTTTCCCTTTTTTCTCAATGGTTTTTATTTTCGGAGCCATAGTTAACTATTCACCACCCACAACTCACCTCTAGAAACAATTAACAATCCACAAAATTTCAACAATTAAGACTCACCAAAAACCACACCTCCAAGCCACAAGAATTTTGATTTTTACACAACAAAGCATACAATCGCAAACTCAACAACCACTTTAACCACATTAAATCAAAATTTAAAGGATAGCCTTTTACCACACATGGGCTTTACCATTACCCATGACAAATTGGAGAAAGAGAGACGAAATCAGAGCTGCGGTGGTGGTATGAAAGTCGCGCTGGCGATGTAGCGGTGGTTTGGGTCTCCGGAGAGCAGCGGCGCTGCTGTGGCTGTGCGCGACGGCTAGCAGCGGTGGAGTGGTCGGAGCTTTGGTGGCTATGGTTGTTGGCTTGAGAGTTGGAGAAGATGGATGAGTTGTGTTGAGGGAGATGCTAGATTTAGGGTTTTGAAAGTGTATGGGATTAAAGTTGCTAATAAGTGGGGGTTTTGATCGGGTTGGATTTGTTTTGACCAGGTTATGGGGCTTTGACCCCTTTTTTTTTTCCAAAATTTAATTTGAAAATTTTTCTTCTCTCCTTTTTCAAGTGTGCTGCCTCAGGTCACGCCGTGGCATATTTTTCCATGCCATGGCATAGATTGAAATTTCTAGTTCAAAATTGTTCTTCAACTAAGTGTACATAGTCTGTCTTGCTCCATGCCATGGCCTGAAAGTCCGTGTCGCGGCATACCTGTTCATCCCCCTTTTTTTTTCCACCTACAAATAGGAAAGTTAAACACAAAATAAAAGCTTAAAACACCAAGAGCAAACTAACTAGCTCGAATAAAACAAGAACACAAGAACAAATGAAAGAGATACAAAAACTAAAACTTAAGGAAACCTAAAAATTGGGTTGCCTCCCAAAAGCGCTTGGTTCTTCGTCATCAGCTTGATGATGCTATGCCATTGATCAACTCTCGTACGAGTTTTGGGGCTCAATCAAGTCGAGCACCATTTTGTCACGGTGAAAGTCTTGGCCCCAATAAAACTTCAACCTCTGTCCATTCACTTTAAAGTCAGCTCCAGTTTTAGGATCCTATATTTTTACTACACCATGTGAGAAAACTGTCAACACAACAAATGGTCCCGACCAACGGGATTTCAATTTACTGGGAAAAAGTTTAAGTTTAGAATTAAACAAAAGAACTTGTTGACCTGGTTCAAATCTTTTCTCAACTATCAATTTATCATGCCACCTTTTAGCTTTCTCTTTATAAATCTTAGCATTTTCATAAGCATCCCTCATAAACTCGTCTAACTCCTCTAATTGCAAAAGTCGCTTTTCACCGACAACTTTAAAATCAAAACTAAACTTTTTAATAGCCCAATAAGCCTTATTCTCTAATTCTAGAGGAAGGTGACAAGATTTACCAAAAACAATCTATAAGGTGACATCTTAAGAGGAGCTTTATATGCTGTCCTGTATGCCGAAAGTGCCTCATCTAACCTCTTCACCAAATCTTTCCTACTTGGATTCACTGTTTTCTCTAAGATGGTTTTGATCTCTCGATTAGACACTTCAGCTTGCCCATTAGTTTGAGGATGATAGGCCATTGACATCTTATGTTTGACATAGCTCTAAATTGTCGATTTTTAAAATGAGAACCTTCATCACTAATTATAGCCCTAGGAGTGCCAAATCTCATGAAGATGTTCTTCTTAACAAACTCAACAACTGTTTTAGCATCATTCATAGTACAAGCCTCAGCCTCTACCCACTTAGATACATAATCCACCGCCAACAAAATATAAATTTTACCAAATGACGATGGAAAGGGCCCCATGAAATCTAATCCCCAAACATCAAACAACTCGACCTCAAGGATATTATTAAGAGGTGTCTCATTCCTTTTTGACACATTACCAGTACGTTGACATCTATCACAACCTGATACGAAGTGGTGTGCATCTTTAAACAAGGTAGGCCAATAGAAACCAGATTGTAATACCTTAGTTGTTGTTCTATCCCCATTAAAATGACCCCCGTAAGGTGTAGCATGACACTTAAATAAAATTTCACTTACCTCATTGTCAGGTACACATCTTCGAATCATTTTATCAGCACATTGTTTGGAAAGGAATGGTTCATCCCAAAAGTAGTTCTTTACCTCATGAAGGAACTTCTTGTTTTGTTGATAGCTTGTGTCGGATGGCAGAATTCCACTCACCAAATAATTGACGATGTCTGTATACCATGGCACAGTGTCAACAACAACAAATAAGTGTTCATCAGGAAAGACTTCCTTGATAACTTCATGCTCTTCTTCTCTTCCCAAATTCTCCAATTGTGATAGGTGATCAGCCACTTGGTTCTCCGTTCCCTTTCGATCCTTGATTTCCAAATTGAACTCTTGAAGAAGCAAAATCCACCTGATCAATCAAGGTTTTGCATCTTTCTTGTCAATCAAATACTTGATTGCAGAATGGTCAGTAAGCACAATAACCTTAGTTCCTATCAAGTAAGATCTAAATTTATCCAAAGCATAAACTACAGCAAGAAGTTCTTTTTCAGTGACTGTATAATTCATTTGAGCAACGGTCAACATTTTGCTAGCATAATAGATAGAAAGAAAAACTGTATTCTTTCTTTGACCAAGTACTACTCCTATTGCTACATCACTCGCATCACACATTACCTCAAATAGGAGAGATCAATTTGGTGGAACTATGATGGGGGCTGAGACTAACTTCTCCTTAAGTTCATTGAAAGATTTCAAACAACTCTCATCAAATTTGAACTTCACCTCCTTCTCAAGCAAGTTGCATAGAGGCTTGGCAATCTTGGAGAAATCCTTGATAAATCTTCTATAAAATCCCTCATGTCCGAGGAAGCTCCTTACTCCCTTAACAGAGGTTGGTGGTGGTAGTTTCTCAATTGTATCAATATTCGCCCTATCCACCTCTATTCCTTTGCTTGACACCCTGTGACCTAAAACAATACCCTCCTCGATCATAAAATGACATTTCTCCCAGTGTAAAACTAGGTTTGTCTTTTCACACCGTTTAAGTACTTTTTCAATTTTCTTAAACAGTCATCAAAAGACTCCCCAAAAATAGAAAAGTTATCCATGAATACCTCGAGAAATCTCTCCACCATATCTGAGAAGATAGCCATCATAAACCGTTGGAAGGTTGCAGGGGTGTTACACAAACCAAATGGCATTCTTCGGAATGCAAAGGTGCCATAGGGGCATGTGAACATCGTCGTTTCCTGGTCCTCAGGGGCTATAGCAATTTGGTTATATCCACTATATCCATCCAAGAAACAATAAAATGCTTTACCTGACAATCGATCGAGCATCTGATCAATGAATAGCAAAGGGAAGTGGTCCTTCCTAGTTGCCTTGTTGAGCTTCCAGTAGTCCATGCAAATCCTCCATCCCGTCACTGTTCTTATCGGAATGAGTTCATTATTTTCATTTTGCACAACAGTGATTCCTCCATTTTTAGGCACACATTGCACCGGGCTCACTCAATTGCTGTCAGAAATTGGAAATATTATCCCAGCATCGAGCCACTTGATAATTTCCTTTTCACCACCTCTTTCATGATAGGATTTAGGCGCCTTTGACTCTCAATTGACCCTTTTTGTTCTTCATCTAGGATGATCTTGTGCATACATAGAGATGGACTAATTCCTTTGATATTTGCAATAGTCCATGCAATGGCTCTCTTGTGCTCTCTCAACACTCTCAACATCTTATCTTCCTCACCATTGGTTAGCACAGAAGAAATAATAACGGGAAGAGTAGAATTAACACCTAAATATGCATACCTAAGGTTGGACGGAAGGGGCTTCAATTCCAGTTCTGGTGGCTTTTCCAAAGATGGCATTATAGGTAGTACTGGTCTCTCCTGAAAGTGTAAGGGTTCACACCTGTTCACCATTTTAGGAATTTTAAGATTTGCCACAAGACGAGAATGCTCCTCAGAAAACTCTTCATCATCACAGTCCTCTTTGTCAAGTACTAATTGGATCACTGCCTCCAATACATCTTTACATTGGTTCTTTTCAAACTCGTGGATCACACATTGTTCCACCTTATCTATCACTGAATAATCTTCAACTTCATCTGGATGCTTCATGGATCTTTGGACATTAAAGACTACTTTCTCATTTCCTAAGGGCATAATTAGCTCTCTACGAGCCACATCGATCAATGTCTCCGCAGTAGCTAGGAATGGCCTCCCTAGTATGATTGGGATCTCTCCCTATCTGCATCAAAATCAAGAATCACAAAGTCAGCAGGGAATATAAATTTTCCAACCCTTGCCAACACATCTTCCACTATGCCCTCTGGGTATACAATAGATCTATCTGCAAGCTGAAGTGAGACCGAGGTAGATTTCATCTCCCCAATTCCAAGTTTCTGAAACACTGAAAAGGGTATTAAATTTATTCCTGCACCCAAGTCACACAAAGCTTTAACAGCATTATGATTACCAATACGACATGGAATAGTAAAACTTCCAGGATCTTTCTTTTTCGGAGGCAATTTCTTTTGCACTATAGCACTACATTCCTCATTTAACTTCACAGTTCTAAATTGTTCTATCCTACGCCTTTTAGACAAAATATCTTTCATAAATTTATGATAATTAGGCATTTGTTCCAATGCATCAACCAGAGGAATATTAATTTGTAATTGCCTAAGAACTTCTAAGAATTTCTTAAATTGTTGCTCATCTTTCTTTTTCTGCAATCTTTGAGGAAAAGGTGGTGGTGGTCTTACCTCATCAGTTTTGTCTAGCCTTTTACCTTTCTCCTCAGTTGCACTTACCTTATCCTCTTTGTCTGGAAACTTTGACGAGTCACCTTTTACTTCTTCATCCACTTGCTCAACCACTTATTCTCGAGCTTCCTCTGGCATTTCAAGTTCCTTGTATGAGGTTCCACTCCTAAGGGTTATGGCTTTGACATGTTCTTTTCCTTCTCTATGAGGGTTCTCAGTATTACTAAGGAGTGTATATTGTTGTCTCTCACTCAACACTTGAGCTAATTGCCCCATTTGGGTCTCGAGATTTCGAATAGAGGCAGCTTAATTTTGGATGGTAGTTTTGGTTTCCACTATGAACTCCTTAAGCAAAGCCTCTAAGGGTGAACTTTGTGGTTAAGGTTGTTGGACAGCTTGTGGAGATTGAAAGCTTGGAGGTCGGGGTTGGTTTGTTCTATGGGATGTTGGAATTATTCCCCCCCTGGTTTGCCCATGAGAAATTAGGGTGGTTACGCCAACCCAGATTAAATGTGTTAGAAAATGGATTTTTATTCCGGTTTGGAGTTTCCTATGTAAAAGACGAATTCGGAGTTGTAGGGTCACTCATCAAACACATGACCTTCGCCACAAAGCACACAACTTACCTCCTGATTCACCTGCACAAAATTCACATTGCTCTTAGTACCCATAGACTTAAGCAAATTAGTAAGAGTACTCATTTGCGTTGTAAGGGCTGCGATAGCGTCATTCTCTTGAAATCCTGCTGCTTTCTTCGCTGTGTGTCTCTCTGTTGACCATAGATAGTTGTTGCCAGCTATACACTTAATCAGGCCATAGGCCTCCTGATAAGTCTTGTTCAATTGTGCTCCATTTGCTAACGCATCTACAACCATACAAGTCTGTGGGTTTAGTCCATTGTAGAAGGTTTCCATTTGGATGTGTAGAGAAATTCCATGATTTGGGCACTATCTTATCAACTCCTTGAAGCGCTCCCATGTCTCATACAGAGATTCTCCATCTAATTGTTGAAAGATGTGATTTGGTTTCTCAACTTGGCGGTCTTCATGGGTGGAAAATATTTGCTCAGAAACTTTTCCGCCAAGTCGTTCCAAGTTGTGACAGACCCAGGTGGTAGAGAGTTCAGCCATGACCGTGCTCCATCCCTCAATGAGAAAGGAAACAACTTCAGCCAAATATTCTCTGCTTATACTCCCGACCATTGAAAGGAACCACAGACTTCATGAACATCCTGAGATGGTTATGTGGATCATCAACTGCTGATCCACCAAACTGCCCCATCGATTGCAGCATTTGAAACATGACAGGTTTCAGCTCAAATGTTCCTCCTCGAATCTCAGGCCTCGCGATAGTAGGGTTCCGATTTCCTAAGAATGGATTTCCATAATCTTTGATAACCTGATTAGCCTCATTTTCAACTCCGTTAGCTCCATTAGCTCCATTAATTGCATTGGCTCCATTTTCACCATTATTTGCTTGGTTTTCTGCCATTTAGAGTCATTTCCAAATTCTTTGTTGTTTCCTGTTGATTCTAAAGGTTCTCTCGATCTTGGGATTTGTAGTGAATTCTTTAGAACATGCAACTCTGCTCATAAACTACCTATTACCTACACGAAGTAACAGAGTGTAAAAGACACAAAAAAAACAAACTCACTTAACTTAAAATAAACCAAGTAAAAGTCCCCGGCAACGGAGCAAAAAACTTGTTGGTCGTTTAGCGTATATAAAATTAAGACCAATTTAACGCAAGTGCACGTGCCGACAAGTAATAAAGTGTACCAAGTATGGATATCGTCACCACGAAGACTTAACAAAATTTATAAAGAATTAAAGTGAAAATTATATCTAAGTGTCTCAATTTTCAATTGATAATATGACTGTGTAATTAACCTACTATGAAAAATAAAAACTAGCAACTAATTAAAAGCAAGAATTAAGTGAGAATTAACCAAATTAATTAAATGTAGGCTCTCCCTTTCCTTCTAGTTACCGGATGAAAGCAATGAATTAATCTCTAGTTCTATCACCATCTCAATTACAAACTCTAAACACTAATATACTTCTATGCAACTGTCGAATACATAAAAGCTTATCTAATTCTAGTCTTCTCCATATGTCTATGCAAGAATAAACTAAAACTAGACACATTGAGATTAAATTATCTTCAAGCTAAGAAGCGTCTAAGTGTATATGTCTATCCTCAAAGACATATAATGCAACTTATCCTATCCTAAGTTCATTATCCTTCTCTGTTTAATCCAAGTTCTATACTCAATATTCCTATGTTTAGTTCAATTAAGTAAACAAATACTCAAAATAGGTGGCCAATCTACTTGAGGCATAAAGCACAAAATTAAACAAGCAATGAGATGAAGAATTAAACTAAAAACATAAACTTCACATTAAATCCAAATAACTAGAGTTTCGGGGTGCGCCAACTACAAATTTAGCTCATGATAGTTAAGAAAAACACACAAAAATTAAGCGAATTCATGTTTACAATCATCAAGTTCAACAACAGAAAGATCTAACCAATAGAAAGAGAAAGAACAATTGAAAACCCAATATTCTTCTCGCCTCTGATGTCGATCCTCACTTGTATCCTTTGAAGCCTTGTAAACGTTCACTCCTATTGCTCGAGATTTATTTCTCTAGGGTTCTGGCTCTCTTTTCTCAGCCAAAAGAAAAAATGTCCTTCCTTGTGTGACTCACAAAATTATTTTATATCTCCAAAACGCCCTTATTTTCTCTTAATGGATCCCAGCCGTCCACTTTAAGCTCGATTTTCTCTGATCTAACGGCCTCCAATGAGCCCGATCCTAATAGGAAAGTTGAAGCCTAGTTTGTTAACTTTTACACCTCACTAAAATCAAGAGATTTGAATATTTGGTTGAGGAGATATGGCCAAAAGAGTGCAGCCTGGTTGCTGGACAGAAATTCAGGAGCAGGTCTCGTGCCACGGCATGAAGTGCCATGCCGAGGCATGGCCAGTTCAAATTTGTACATGAAACTAGCTGCCTGCACGTGCGCCGTGGCATTCCATGGCGTGACTTGAAAGTTTCAGATTTTTTCTTGATTCTTTCTTATCTCTTTCCTTCTTTTATGCGATTTTCTCCTCCTTCCTTGTGATTTGCTCCTCTCAATTGTGGATTTATACCAATGAGAACCTATAAAACAAAATCTCATTCAATTGTAACACCCAAGACTCAAAATTTACTAAAAACACCCAAAACATAGCAAAAACACCCAAAACAACTATTAAAGACAACTTAACACAAAAACAAAGAAAAAGCGGTAAAAAGACTAGAAACCACTTACACGAAATGACAAAAGAGCATGTAAACCACCAAATAAAAGCTAGATAATTCTATTAAAATATAGAATTATCAAGGAGTTGCCTACGTACCCCATAAAATGGGATCAAGTCAATTCGTAGTTCTTTTGTGAAATTACTCTCAGAAGTAGAGAGTGAATTTTTTCTGAGAGAGTAGATAATGATCATATTCCAGCTCTTCTAAGATATTTATATGGAGCTGGTAGTGGGCTATAGGCTGTGGGCTTAACTTTAGCAGCAGCCCACCAGGCTTAGAAATATACCATTTATTTAGCCGTTAGACTATTAAAATAGCCCGATTAATCTCAATGCCTTAATAACGTAATAGGCCATGTTCCCAATGGGCAGTCGGCCCTTTGGGCTTGACTAGTATATTAACCAAATACTTGATCCACAGGTGGTGCCCCGGCCCTAGCCGGAGGCAGATTCGTTACCATAATGTCCCTAGATATTTTTGGTGCACATCATAATGCCCCCCACTCCCGGGTGTATCGTATAGGATACCCGGGAGTAGAAATATGTATGGGTGTGTGGCAAACTTTGTCGCCTTGGGGGTTCTAACGAGTCACCCCTTTGAAGGGGGATATCTTAAGCGTTATTTCGAGGCAATGTAGGCTTCGACTTAAGTCAACACCCGTAGCTACCTTGAGGTTTGACGCCTCGGGGTCGAGCGCCGCGAGGCCAGATGCCTCGAGGTCAGATACCTTGCAATGCCAAAGAGGTATTTTGATTTGGGTATGTGTTTCATGTATTAGGGGGGCTCTTAAGTTATGAACTTCATCCCCACTTGACTAACAACCTTAGAGGGGCTATTAAGTTAGCCGACGAGCATCTTTAGAAGGATTTTAGTTGATGAGATGTGCTTCAAGCACACCTTTAGTTGTGAGATGCACCTCGTAAAGAGGAGGTCATGCCTTGCCTAGGTGAGGCTTGCGTCTTGCCCATAGCTTGTCGTCTAGGAGGAGACTTAGAATTTTAAGGCCTCTATCCGGGGTTTCAACATCCCGGAGGAGACCTATAATTTTTTACCTCAATCCAGGAATTTGTACTCCGGAGGGGACTTGAAATTTATTAGACGGGCCTTTGCCCTGAGGTGAGGGGATAAGGGTTTTGGCCTCGAGGTATAGGGGCAAGGGCCCTAGTTCCATGGCTAATGGACAGGGTCCTTTACCTCGAGGTGAGGAGGCAAGGTCCTAGGCCTCGAGGTGTGGTGACAAGGTCCTTGACCTCTAGGTGCGGTGGCAAGGTCCCTTGTCTCGAGGTGAGGGGGTAAGGGCATTGGTTCCATGGCTAATGGACAAGATCCTTTGCCTCAAGGTGAGGAGGCAAGGTCCTAAGCTTTGAGGTGTGGTGACGAGGTCCTTGCCCTTTAGGTGTGTTGGCAAGGTCCCTTGCCTCGGGGTGAGGGGGTAAGGGCCTCCGCTCCGTGGCAAGGAGGCTAGGTCCTTTGCCTCAAAATGAGGGGACAAAGTCTTTGGCCTCTAAGTGGTGGTTGTTTTCCCCTTATTGCAGTGTTAGATTTATTTCCTATGACCTTTTGCGCTCGTTGGATGTTATCTTATGTAACGCCCATGAATTAGGTAGGATCACATGTCAAATTTCTCTTTCTCCTTAGGTAGGAGAGTCCCTCCCTTCAAGAGGGGGGTCGATACCGAGCATCTGAAGGTGGGAAAGGGAGACATAAGATTAGAGGTTTTGAAAGCTCCCCACCCACTTTTATCCAAGTATGGGTGGGTTGGTGGCTTTCACTCTCGCGCCCCTTCATAGCCTCACTCTCTTGGAATTTTTTTCTCTCTAGGAGCTCACTCCGTTAGCCAACCATGGGTAGAAGCCAAGATGACCAAGGTCAATTTGAAATTCTTAATGCTTGCTCCTTATTTCATATTGTCATGCTAGTAGTGTGAGAAATGGCTTGTTTTTTTGCCAACACTTAATTGATTTACTTCGCAACCTCTCCGCCCTCATGGAGCATTTTTTGGGGGGTCGCTGGTGTTTAGGAAGAATGTATCTTTTTATTTGGGTATCTCGTGAATGGGACGTGAATCCCGCTCTCAATAGATAGCCTCGGGGAGTTAGGAACCATACACCGAGGGGGCGCCGGGGGTGACCCTCGTCCTTCTGTCTCGCAGCTGGGCACGAGGTGAGGCAATACCTCACGGTGCCGCTAGGTATTGTACCTCGTGGCTCGTGGCTCGTGGCTCGTGGCTCGTGGCTCGTGCTTGGCGGTGCCACGAGAGCTTGTGGCCGCGAAGCTTGGTGCCTCATTAGCTTTGCGATGGGCGTGTCCGGGATTATGATTATTTTCTCTCCTCTTATGACTTGTGAACTTTTCCGTTCGTGCTATCATTTTTTATGCCATCTATGAAGGATTTGTCCCTAATAAAACCCTCTATTTTTCATAAGACTAGGGAGCACTTCTTCCTCCATGGCTACATGAGCTCTAGCATTGTCATTAGCGTTTTGCTAGCTGGTTATTCACCAGCATTTTGCTAGCTTGCATGACACGCTAGAACCTAACGTGCTTGGATAGCAAGTATACTAGTCGTGCGTAGTAATAAGTGGACTAAAAGTCTGGGTTGTCGAATCTCAAGGACTAGGTATTTTAGTTTATGATTAACAATAAAAGAAAGACAATTAAAATAACGTGCAAGAATTGATTGAATAAACGAAGGATAAAAGAGGAACGAGCTATAGATTAAAACTCACGTATGATAAAATGACTAAGGCACATGCTACAACCGAATCTACTCGTCAATATATATGGGTTACTCCTCGAATTATTAGACTCCTATTGCTTTGGTGGAAACTCCTTTGTTAACTATTACCCGATGTCTCGGCTCATAATAATCCTATGATTAATTGACGGTTCTCTAAATATGTCTATCCGAGAATCTAATCAATAACCACACATTAACATTCTAGAGTTTCCCCGGATGAATCCGGCTAAGAGCACCCGAAAATCTTTACCTATCTCTAGGGGCAATTCCTCATTTGTTTCGGATGATGTGTTAATTCCCTTGAAACCTAACCTATCTTCTCTCAAATGACTAGATTAGGCAAGATAGCAAGCATATGGTGATCAAGCACATGATTGGAATGAAAGTATAGAATTAACACACAAAACAATAGGAGAATTAATACAAAAAATTACTTCATATATATTGACTCATAAATTTAGCCTTCACATGGGCTTAGTTCTACAAAATTAGCTCTTCATCGATAGCTCAAGAAGATCTAGAACAATCATATACATAATTATCAACATAAACATGTAATGAAAGCAAGTAAAACTCCATAAGGCTTGGTTGATGATGAATCCTAGCTTGAACTTCAATCTCTAGCTTAATCCCCCTTCTTCTCCTCCAAAGATTGATGAATTTGTGGCCCAAAAACCCAGAAAATCGCCTTGAATCCCCAAGAATCCGCACCCCCCTTCATTGCTGAAATCTGGCTTTTATATACTTGAAAAACGGTTACGCCGACACCTAGGCGCGGGCTGTACGGCGCCTAGGTGCGGCCTACGTGGAGTATCTTTCTTGGGGGATAAGTCCGGAAGCGCCCAAGCATGGCGACAACGGCGCTCGGGCACAGAAAAGACGGCGCCTAGGCGCGGGTAAGGCGGCGCCTAGGCGTGGGCAACAGGATGCTGAACTTGCTGCTTTTTGCTCGGCGCCCATGCGTGGTCATACTGGCGCCTGGGCGTGGTCAACAGGCTTGAAATTGTGTCGTGCAACGTTTTTCGCCCTTTTCTTCGTGTGCTCTCGTTTATCATCTGAAATCACTTAACACCCCGATTAAACGCAAATGTGGCATGATTTAGGCAATAAATAAATCTAAAAACATGAAATCACGGGCTTAAAAACACATAAGAATGCCTTTTATCAACCCCCCCAAACTTATCAATTGCTCGACCTCGAGCAATAAACTATAGGATAGGAAAAACATCACCAAACAATGGAGAAACAAAAAGAAGAACTACCTCACTCACTTTCGTGGAGTACACGGTTGCATTTAGCGAATGCAACAAGCCTTTAAACCCTTGAGTTACCTCAAAGGACGAGTTATAGTCTTGTGAGGGTTTGCATACGATATACCCACAAAATCGAAGGATTTTCAACCACACTCAAGCAATGCAAATCAATATGATTAATAATAAAGAAATGGCATGAATTCATCTGTTTAAGCTCAAAATTACATATATATACACGTCACATACTTGCTCATGTTACGCCTTAACCTTGAAAAGACCATCCGAAGGGTGTAGTGCGATAAATCTAAGGTATTATAATCGAGTGGCATTCTTACCACTTTTCAAGCATTAATCCCATATCTTATCGACTTTCGATTAGTCACACGGCATGAGAATTGAAGAAAACTTCATAGCCACTTAAAATTTCATCAATTTACCCACTTTGGGCTTTAACTTATGCAACTTTCAACTCAAAACATTAGAGGCTAGACCATGTGCAATGTTCGGTTCTCTTAGGCTTTCTATGACACCCTTGAAACGAGCTTTGAGCCAATAACTCCCAAACTGGATGGTTATAGGGTATTAAGTGTAGAGACACTCCTAAGGGCTTAATCACTCTAGTGCCAAAGGCCACAAAACCAAACTTGGTCCTTATTCTCTTTACACTTTCATTGGCTTGAGCTTAGCTCAAATTAGCTTAATAGTACAGTATTCTAGGCATGGTGCTCTTCGCCCCCAGTATCTATTAAGCCTGACTTTTGCAGTCATACCTGATGTGTGTGGGTTTCACACCAACAATATATTTATATGAATAATCAGGATAATAAGAGTGTAATGGTGAGGTATGATAAAGTAATGTAAATGCTATAATGTAAACGACAAGCGATTTAACGTGGTTCGGTCCAAAACTTAGACCTACGTCCACGGGGATTCAAAGGGTGTTTGTATTATGCTTGAGATGGGATATTTATACACGTTTGAGGGGGTGGGGTAAATTATAGAAAGTCAACTATACTAATTATACACATGGTAAGGGAATAAATCAGCATCCTTCTAATTTTAGGATATATCTAATCATGGATCAATCACCATTAATTCTAATATATGGTCTAATTCCGTCAGGTCTTCAATTAAGGTAAGTATTGACTTGATTGATACTTTTCCCCAGCATTGCTTTATATAGATATGCGCTTTCCCGCAGGTCCAGGTTGGCAGGTCTTCCAGCTCTTCTAGCTCAGGTTGGATATCCTCCAGAATGGACCTGAATTCACCATCTTAATGGGCTTTGACCCATTAAGCCTTGGACTTCCTCAGCTTGGCCCAAGATCCGAATTCTACCTACATCAATACCAATGTTCAACCTCTTTTATTCTTTTTAAGCATACAAAGACATTCTCAACTCATAACACATGTGAAACATCTAAGTTGATATTTCCGGGATCGAGCCTTTAAGTGTTTCAAAATGGGTGTCCACTCAACTCCTCTACCCTCGACTTATGTGCGCATGTGAATCATCTTAAGGATAATCTAATCTTGTTTAGGGTCCCTTGAGCAAGGAAACAATGTGTATAGTCATTGAAATCCAAATTGATAGAGAAAACATGCCATGGGTTCAAATTAACCAATCTCAATGCATCAATTGAAAGGTTGAACTTCTATCTAAAAAAAGAAAAAAATTTAAAATTGCACACATTTCACATGTAGAGGTACAACATCCCCCCCCCCCACCAAACTTGGACCGAAATATGTAAAACATGAATAAACATGACAATAATGGATCTAGTATACCCCCCCCCCCCCCAAACTTAGAATGAACATTGTCCCTAATGTTCAAAAAATAGAAGGGCAAAGTACACGTCAGCATAGGGGTGCTGAAAAGCAGACCCGAGTCCTCGAATGCAAATGTGTCCAAGAGTGGCAACAGTGGTGTGAGCAATGAATGCAACAACTACACATTAAACGATGCTTGCCAGACAAAACGTTAAGCAATGGATAGAAGTGAGAAACGAAATACAGCCAACAACAAAACACAAGAGAACTAAAACAAACATGCATCTACTAAATAAAAAGGAATAAATAAACACTACAAAAATGAAAACAAAATGAAAAGAAAACTTACAAACTTAGGTTTCCTCCCAAGAAGCACTTGTTTATAGTCATTAGCTTGACTTTGTGCTCTTTGAGGTTCAAATAGGTGGACCATTTAACACGCTCATATCCTTATCATGCCTCCATTTGTCTTTGGACCCCACTCGTCTCCACTCATATTGCGGTGATTTGAGATTAGACCTTTGTTCCGGATTTGTCTTATCGATCTCCCGAACATGTAGATGTGGTGGAATGTACTTCATGCAAAAATCGTCTTTTCTCACCTTACCTTTTTGCTCATTGGGGACCTCATCCTCCACCGTAAGAGTGTCCTTAGTCTTAACAAGTGGCCATTGCTCATCAAACAAAAGGTGAATAACATCGACATATGAACAAGTAAGATCAGCCATAGGCGGTTGCCTGTCATGACAAACATCGAATATCACCTTTTCATCACTCACCTTCAATGTCAACTTACCCTTTCCCATGTCGAGCTTGGCGTTGCTAGTGGCTAGGAAGGGTCTTCCTAGAATCAAGGGGACGTCCATGTCACTATCCATTTCGAGAACCACGAAGTCGACCGGATAGAAGAACTTATCGACTTGTACAATGACATCCTCAATAATGCCCTTTGGTTTCTTGATAGAGCGATCCGCCAATTGCACGGACATGGATGTTGGCGTAAGATCTCTAAGGCCTAGCTTCTTAAAAATAGAGTAGGGAAGATACTTGCTCCCGAATCACAAAGAACTTTGTCGAACTTGAGATGGCCAATAGTGCACGGTATTGTGAGACTCCCTGGGTCCTTTAACTTGCAAGGTAACTTGTTAAGTAAAACGGTGGAGCACTCCTCGGTTAGACAAACCGTTTCATTTTCCTCCCACTTTTTCTTGTTGGATAGAATATCCTTGAAGAACTTAACATAGTTTGGCATTTGCAAAATAGCGTCCACAAAAGGAATATTTATCCTTACCTCACGAAGAATAGACAAAATACGGAGGAAACTCGGATCCATCTCCTTCTTTTTCTTCTTTTGTGAATTTGGGAAGGGAAGACGGATCTCAATGGGAGGAGGAGGCATTGGATTCGGAGAACTAGGGCTGGAAAAAATAGGAGGCGGCGCTGATGTCGGTGCCTAGGCGCGGTGTGGTCGTCGCTTGGGCGTCGTCATGATGGCGCTCGGGCGTCGTATGCAGTGACACCTTTTCTTGACTTGTTGTGGATGGCACCTGGGCGTCGCCTGACTCGCGCTTAGGCGTGGAAGACAGTGTTGCATCATTTTCCAACTGCTTCCCACTCCTTAAAGCAATTGCATAGCATTGTTCTTTCGGGTTCTTTTTCGTGTCGCTTGGTAGAGTGCCCGGGGCTCTTGCACTAATCGCGTTGGAGATTTGACCCATTTGTGTTCGTATATCCTTCATCTCCACGAACATATCCTTTATCATATTACGGAGTTCATTGATCGCCGTATCCGATTTCTTTATTTGAGCATCAAGTCGCTCGTCGATCGTGGGAGGTTGTACATGCCCTTGCCCTTGTATATTGAGATTGCCTTGCCTTGGGGGTGGATTATTGAAAGGAGGCCTCGGGGGTTGGTAAATACCCGGTTGTGCGTTTTGTGCGAGGTTGGGTCTCTTTGGAAAGTTTTCAGGTACGTGAAAGTTCAATTGGTGCCGGTTATGATTCCCAACAAAATTTACCTCTCCAACCTACGATTCCGGGGCAACCACGTCCTCTAATTCTGGAACACAAGCAACCCTTCGATTTGGTGGAGGAAGCTCATCATCATCTTCGGGATAAAGTTCATCCTCCCTAGCCATTTTCTCAAGCTTAATCCACACGGACCAACTATCAAGGCCTAAAAGGTCACTACCGGCTCCCGCATTGAGTCGGTGTCGAATCCTAGATCGGACTCCATTATAAAAGGGTTGCACTTGCTCGTCTCGTGTATAATTGTGATCGGGGCACTTTCGAAGCATGATCTTGTGCCTTGCCCATGCGGATGCTAAGGACTCGTTCCGTGTTTGTTTGAACCCCTTGATCTCACTTCTAAGCTCATTGATTTTTGATGGAGGGAAGAATTTGTTAAGAAACTCGTCCACTAGATCATCCCATGTTCCAATTGATTGTGGAGGCAATGACTTGTACCAAAGAGTCACCTCATCCTTCAAAGAGAAATGAAATAATCGGAGGTGGATCAAAGTGATCTAAGTGGTCATGAGGAGAGTCTCTCGAGTCACCATAAAACGGCTCCGCTTGAACCATCCCGAACAGATGAGAAGGAATGTGGAAATGTGGTGTAGCAAAGTCCGGGAAGACAACGGGTCCCGGTGTAGTGTGCACCCGGGGTGGTTGATTACCACGAACCGATGGAGGTAATGGTGGAGGTGCCGGTTGCATAGCTTGGAGTATATTTTGCAACCATTCCCTATTTTTCGGGCGATTCATGTCGGGAAAGTTCCCATTCGGATTAGGATTGAAATTGTGGGCCATTTCTCGAGCTCTTTTACTAGCCCGAAGAACACGTTCTATCTCGGGCTCAAATCGAATAGGGGCTCGTTGGAGGAGCGGGTCATGCACCACAAGTCAAACCTATCAATTAAGCACAAGAAACAAAAATTAGACTAATATGAAAATAATAAAAGCAAGAAATAAATGAAAAACTAAGAATTATGAAAACGTAAAATAAAATCAAAAACTAAAAATAACAAGTCCACGGCAACGGCGCCAAAAACTTGACACGCTACAACCTAACGTGCTTGGATAGCAAGTATACTAGTCGTGCGTAGTAATAACTGGACTAAAAGTCCGGGCTGTCGAACCTCAAGGACTAGGTATTTTAGTTTATGATTAACAATAAAAAAAAAGACAATTAAAGTAACGTGCAAGAATTGATTGAATAAACGACGGATAAAAGAGAAACGAGCTATAGATTAAAACTCACGTATGATAAAATGACTAAGGCACATGCTACAACCGAATCTACTCGTCAATATATATGGGTTACTTCTCGAATTATTAGACTCCTATTGCTTTGGTGGAAACTCCTTAGTTAACTATTACCCGATGTCTCGGCTCATAATAATCCTATGATTAATTGACGGTTCTCTAAATATGTCTATCCGAGAATCTAATCAATAACCACGCATTAACGTTCTAGAGTTTCCCCGGATGAATCCGGCTAACAGCACCCGGAAATCTTTACCTATCTCTAGGGGCAATTCCTCATTTGTTTCGGATGATGTGTTAATTCCCTTGAATCCTAACCTATCTTCTCTCGAACGACTAGATTAGGCAAGATAGCAAGCATATGGTGATCAAGCACATGATTGGAATGAAAGCATAGAATTAACACACAAAGCAATAAGAGAATTAATACAAAAAATCACTTCATATATATTGACTCATAAATTTAGCCTTCACATGGCCTTAGTTCTACAAAATTAGCTCATCATCGATAGCTCAAGAAGATCTAGAACAATCATATACATAATTATCAACATAAACATGTAATGGAAGCAAGTAAAACTCCCTAAGGCTTGGTTGATGATGAATTCTAGCTTGAACTTCAATCTCTAGCTTAATCCCCCTTCTTCTCCTCCAAAGATTGATGAATTTGTGGCCCAAAAATCCAGAAAATCGCCTTGAATCCCCAAGAATCCGCACCCCCCTTCATTGCTAAAATCTGGCTTTTATATACTTGAAAAACGGTTACCTGTACGGCGCCTAGGTGCGGCCTACGTGGAGTATCTTTCTTAGGGAATAAGTCCTGAGGCGCCCAGGCGTGGCGGCAACGGCGCTCCGACAAGGACAAGACGGCGGCGGCGCCTAAGCGTTGGCAACAGGATGCTGAACTTGCTGCTTCTTGCTCGGCGCCCGGGCGTGGTCATACTAGCGCTTGGGCGTGGTCATACTGGAGCCTGGGCGTGGTCAACAGGCTTGAAATTGTGTCGTGCATCATTTTTTGCCCTTTTCTTCGTGTGCTCTCGTTTATCACCTGAAATCACTTAACACCCCGATTAAACGCAAATGTGGCATGATTTAGGTAATAAATAAATCTAAAAACATCAAATCACGGGCTTAAAAACACATACGAACGCCTCTTATCATTGCGTAAACCCACCAACTTTAGGGGCATTTTATATAGAGATTTGTATTCCACTACATGGGGATTAAGATAAAATGTGGAGCGTCAAGCCCTACAAATCGGGGTGGGGGGGCTGCCGCGACCCCACGAGTCGCCCTCTTTCGGGGAGCTGCCCCGGGGCCTATAGCTGCATTCTTATTTTTGGCTTAGCATATAGCACATTTATGAGCTACTCATCGGCCCTTCATAGGCTTTGAGTAATCCATTTATTTTTCTAACCCTGTTGCTTTATGAGCTTTGTTGGGGTGCTAATGGTGGCATTACTTGTTATCGCCATATGATGCCAACGGGTGCCAATAGTGGCATTACTATGCCCACGACACATTTTCCACTGCCAATGGTAGCGTTACTATGCTCTTGGCATGTTTTCTATGGAGCCTTAACCCGCTCAATACCACTGAGAGGACTATAAGGTGTTCGTGAGTTTTTAAATGCAGCCTCAATTGAAAATTTTAAGTTCCAAACGGCTATGTTGATATGTTATTTTCTTTTTCAAATACTTAATAAATAAGCCTCATGAGCTTTATAAAACGTTGCGGGTGCTTTTGAAAATCCTCTTATTGGCGCAACTTGAGCGTTAATCGCTAGCGCCACTTACTTATAAAAACACTAGCTACAAATATTAGCTAGTTACTCAATACCTCCTTGTCCCCCCACTCCTTAATGTTTTTGTGTGATTAACACCTTAAGGAGTAAAGCTTGTATGGGGTTGAGAGCCTTTTTTTGTTAGCGGAGGGCTAACTTAGAGCTTGGTTTCACCCTTTATTTATGCTTTTGAATGAGTGGCGTGTTTAGTGGCACTATCTTTAGTGGCCACGTTATAATAGGAGGCTCGAGTTGCCTCTTATGTTCTACTTTTAGTGCGACAGTGGTCATCACTTTAGCTATTTTTGTATAATCTCGGTCCAGAACCTTGGTGGGAGGGAAGAGATCCTTTGTGGAGCCTCATCCCCTCTCGGTATTGCTGGAAGGATTATCAAATGGACCGTCCTTGTTCGACTCTTTGGTAGCTCGGGGAATTTTTAATGGATATTGACTATCTCTTCTCACCTTTTACTTAGCTATCTTAGCGTGCCTTTAGCATGATTTCATGAGTTCTAGTTTAGGTACTTAGCCATTTTAACGCACTGTTGGAGGGATTTAATGAATTCTAGAGGTGAGTATCTCTTGGGCATTTTTGCTATATTGAGCTTCACTTGTTAGCTATGATGCACGGATACAGATACGAGGCTAGGGGTATGATACAACACGGATACAAAATACGGCAAATCTTAAAATTTTAGGATACGATACGCCGAGGATACGTCTATATATATGCATGTATAATATTTAAAAATAAATTTGATGCGATAAATTCATTGATATAAATAAAATTTTGTCTAGTTTTGTAAATTTCTTTGTCATTAATTTAATTTTTATGTGTTAATTTTTAACAAAAGACCGAATGTATTATCTATTTTCCTATTTTAGTCCAAGAAGTATTATATAATGTTTAACAAATATTCTATCTGGTATCCAAAATATATCGGATAATTTAAATTTTGTGTCGGATATGGTATCCAGAATTTTTTCTTTTCTCTTTATTTTGGACACTTCAAAAATTGTCTGGACACGATATCCGAGAGTATCCGTGCCAGATACGGGTATGATACGGATACGATACTATACGGAGTTAATTTTAGGAGTATCCATACAACATAGCTTGTTAGCCATTCGCTTCTTAAATGCTAAAAGTGCTACCTTGGCCTTGAAATATTAGCTAGCCATGCCCTTGAAATATTAACTAGCCATTGCCTTCACATATTAGCTAACCACTGGCTAGGTGTTTGTTTGTATCTCCACTCTTTGCCCCCCCCCCCCCACTCTTTAATATGTGAAAGACATTCCGGAGTAAGTTACAGAGAGGTGTTTCTATGACACCTGGGAGTTACACTTTTCTCGTGTAGGCTTACCGACACTGAGAGTTCTACGCATAACATATAGTGTTTTGCTGATAACGAGAGCACTCGGCCCTATTTATTGAGTGTCGACCCTTGTGAATATTAGGCCTTGTGTTGCGGCTTTTTTCACTAGGGTGACATTTGTCTTTGTGTAAACGCTTTTGTGCAATTACTTGTTTGCCTTTTTCATGGTTGTTTGAAAATGTTTGGCTTTGTTCGTTTCTATTTTGAAACCATATTTTGGCCAAAATTTTGGTCAAAACTCATTTGGCTTATCCATTTTTCACCAAACAGGTTTTTTTGGCCAAACATTTCTGACAGCTACATTGCCTACACCCCCTACACCTTTCTCCACTTTTGGCTTACTTTTTTGTATTATATAAATTTTATATTATATTTTTCAATCATTAAATAATTATAAACATAACTTTTCAGACAAAAACTTACGTGATTTAACTGCTACAGTAACTTTTGTCTCGTTTGAAAATAAAATCAAACACAAAACCAAACACATTTTCACCAAAGTACACAACTCCTAATAAACTTTGTCACCAAAATTTTCATCAAAAAAACCCTCCAAAAGCTTTTATTTTTCGGACGTGGGGGGGGCGTCCAGTTTTGAAGGTATTACTGCCCCCCATTCCTTATGATTTTTAGGATTTTAGGAGGCTTGAATAGCCATAAGTGTTATTTACTTGTGGCATAAGGTGAATTATCACGCTGGCCATATTGATATGATCTCGGTCCAGAGTCCATGTCGGGGGAGGGTAGTTTTTCAAACCTCATTCCCTCTCGGTACTACTGAAAGGATCATAAGATGGGCTAGCCTCAAACGAGCTCTCAAGGGTTTGGGGGGCTTTTGTTGCTTCACCTATGTTAGCCTTAAAAAGGGGCATTAAGTTTTTTTAGTAGCTTCGGTCGGAAACATTGGTTTCGAGGAGCATTTTTGGGTGTTGTTAAATCACACATTCCATAATGTGATACACATTCATATGATATGCTAGGACGTTATCAAATAAAACTAAACTATACCGGAGTATAATGAGAAAGGTTCCTCTCGGTACTCAACAAAAAGATAGCAATCATTCAGAAGTATCCAAACATCAATGTAAAATGTACGGGGGTGCATACAGGCACCTCAAAACTCAAGTAAAGGTAGGTTGTGCTGGTGGGCAACCCTACCCAATGCTTGGCTCATGGCCAACCTACAAATGTTCAATTGCAATATAGAAAATAAGATAGTTTCTTAATTCACATGATACCTGCTGATGCCTCATTAGTCATAATGCATTGTCGAGCTTGGGGTATGTTCCCCAGGGGTGGTTATCTAATGCTTGGCGTCCGGTCCCGGCATGCCTGTCGCCTTCATTGGCGCCCTTGTGTGCGTCACTTGATGTACATTGGGGTCTCCCTCTTTGGTGAGAAGCGCCCTACTTTTGAGATGGGCATTGACTTCTTGTGGCGACACATTGCGGTTCTCATCCTCTTCAAAGGCAGCTACTGGGACTTTGGCCAAGTGCCGACTGATTGGTTCTTTCCCCCCTGAGTGACTTTCCTCCAGTGCGGTTAAGTTGATGGCAATTTGTTTCCCCTTGTCGCTGTGATCATTGTCACCGAGCTTCCTTTTAAGCTTATTCAAGACGTTAGCGTCATATTCTCTCACCACCTTCACGTCGCCAACAGCTTCCCCCGTTCCCACGGGGGTGGGAAACTTGACCTTCATATGAAAGGTGGATATGACGGCTCGAAATAGGTTTAAGCTCGGCCTCCCCAAAATGACATTGTAGGTGGAAGGCGCTTTGACCACCAGGAACTTCACCAACCTTGTAGAGCGGGTGGAAATGCATCCAAAGATATAGGGAGAGACACCTCCCCTAGTACTTTGCCGAACCGATAGTCTCTTCCTTCCTAATGTATTTTTCGGCTCTAGCCAACGGTTCCTCCATAGTCGCTGGCGGGTTCCCAGCTATAGATTCCTTGAATTTACTATTGTGCAAGTTCCTTTGCATTATCCCTGATAGCCACTCATGGTTGACGTGCGGTACCTCAGACACCACTGTGGGTAATCTCTGCATATACTCTCTCAAAGACTCTCCATCTTTTTGCACCACCGCGAACAGAAAAGATTCTGTCTTAGGACATTTCTTGTTCATGGAAAAGTGGTTAAGAAAATGCTTGGTCAGTTGCTTGAAGCCTGTAACGGTACCAGCGGGCAATCGATTGAACCATCTAAGCGCCCATCCAGAGAGTGTGGTTCGAAAAATCTTGCAATAGGCTGCATCGCTGACGTCATACATATCAGCCTTAGCATTGAACTTGTCAACATGCTTTTGAGGGTCACCAACTCCTTCATACTCATTTAAGTGGGATATCTTAAGTCCTTGAGATAAAGACTCTGCCCAAATTGCCGAGCAAAAAGGACTTCTCATGGGGGGAGCTATAGCTAATGGTACTAGCTACATATCCTCGTATCTTCTATAGTCATCTAAACTTTCGCCACGGCGGGGTTCACGTCTGCATTGGCCTTCACGCCTTGGCAAGGTCTCTTTGGAGGTCAACGATGCTCAACCTCTATGTGGTGACCTTGGGGGCGTCAACTTTCGGTCTCTTCCCCGCGGTGGCCTCTCTGGAGGTGAGGCCACTGTTGGGATTATGCCCTCAGATGTCATAGAGGATAGAATGAGTAGGGCATCTATCTTGTATTGAACTTAATTATTATTAATAAAAGACACTATGTAGTTTTTCACTTATTTCTTATCTGTATCTATAAGTTGTGTAAAACATTTTACCCGTGTTTTCAGTGTGATCCATCTACTTCCTATGGGATAGGAAGAATGACACTAGAGAGATCGACCTTGATTACTAAAACTAGTTCGCAAGTAATATGAAGTCTTTAATGGGCAAATAAAGACTTTGAATACTTGTACAATCTTATCTCTGACATGAGAGTGCCAGTCGAACACCATGTGATGGTGGGAGCTTAAGACTGTAGGCACATTAGTGGAACTGATATGCTCGAACATGACTCGCATCTGTTCTATCACATGGGTTTTCACTCTGTGACTGTTAATGACAGAACTGATTATGCGTAATAGGTATATGTGAATCTTTGACCTGAAGTATCGGGCTGAAGATGTACTTGTGACATCAATTCTTTCACTAGAGTAGTTAAATCCAATTCACCCGTTGGTGGAGTCGACCTCAAAATGCGGACTTGATGGGCAAGTGGTAGTCTTAGCAGATATCTAATATGGGATTTATTCCCTCATAAGTGAATGAGAATGTACCCTATGTAATTATAGATTAATAGAGATCAAAGTTTTTGGCCAAAGCAAAAGAGACGATTGTGTTAGGCACTTAATCGATCTCAATGATCTCGTATTATTATAATTTATATATATGGTCAAGTCCAGTGAGTTTGACATAACCATGACTCTCACTTGACCGAGGAACGTGAACAAAGGGTTTATACATACACGGTAGTTACGATTGGAAGGTTATGGAATGATCCATTCATTCGTATTTCATTTGGGCTACGAAGTGGGCCACGTGACTGACTAGGTGTTACCCATTTCCTTTGGTTTCCTCTCATTGCCAAATGAAATAAACCTAAAGAGTCACGCTAAAGAATTGATAAAGAAAATTGAAAAAGGATTTTCTACTAATTTAGGAGAGATTTAATTTATTGGATAAGTTAAATAAATAATTAATTACTTATTGGATAAAATAATTAATTAAATGGATAAGATTAATTATTTATTAATTTCTTAGAGAAATATATTAATAAATTAATTTATCTAATTAATTAATTTTATTATTTAGTTAATTTATTTATTTATTGGATAAAATAAATTATTAATTGAATAAAAAATTAATTAAACAAAGCAAAAGAATTTCGGGCCCCATATGGGGCGTCCAAGAGGACGTCCATTAGGTCTAGGTTAGATGATCAAGTTGGTCTCTTTGTTTTGTCTTGGTCAATAAGTCACTGAGATATAAAAGGCTTCTCTTGACTTAAACCTAGATATACAATTACAATTCATTGTAACTCTCCAAAAGAAAAGAAGAAGAAAAATATCCTCTCTCTCGATATATTACACTAACCGTCGCCCTATAGAGCAAAAAGAAGGGATTTTTTCATCATCAATTTGTGCGTGATAATTTAGAGGCAACGTGATTCGTTGTTTGGATTTATCTACAAGTAACTTCAAGAAATCAAGACTTGAAGAACAAAAGGATTGGATAATTCAAAGAGTTCGTGGATTCAAAGTTTTCAAAAGGACTTGGATTCTCCTACCACTTCGCTTCAACGGGTAAGATAAATTGATTCGTTAAAGTATTAGATTCAATTGTGCGATTAGAGAACACTTTGGGTTTTAATTAAATTTTTGAAATCCTTCCGCTGCATTTATGAGTTTTTTTCGCGAAACCCAATAGTTAATCTATTTTCTTCTCTCTTGTGTGCTATCCCATTTACAGGGGAGTTGGATCGCCTTGATCCAATCCCACCGGGGTCAAGGACTCTTGGCCTCGACGAGGGGATTGGCTAGGTTCAACTCGCTGGGGGCGACTTTTCTCTCGAGGCACTTGGCCCCCATGAACTGACTGAAGGGGTGGATTTTGAACTTGAGATCCCCTTTGTTGCGGTGGGGGTGCTTCCCCGCGGTGGCCTCTCATTTGGGGGACGACAACTGATGGAACAGGTGACGTGATGGGTGTGCCTGGGTGTATTGTTGGACCTCTCGCGTGGTTGCACGCACAGAGGTATCTTCGACTAGAGCAAGTAGTGCCTCTTGAGTGATTTCAAACACCCTAGTGGCAGGGGATGGAATCACTACTGGCGTTACGGGAGAAGCATTTTGCTCGTTCACCGAGGGTGGTACGTGAGGACCCCAACCATCAGCCTGCCCTTTCGGGGGATCTTCTCCACCTACTTGAATGTTGGGCTGATCTTCAGGCGTTGGGTTAGGAACTTCATCGATTGTTGTTCGCTGATTGTTGTTAGTCATCCTATCACCAGTAGTACGTGCTTGGGACCTAGTTTGCATATTCAGTGGCTGCAGCACTATTCCCACAGACGGCGCCAAACTGATGATGGTAAAATTCGTTAGTTAGAAATTATCACGTGAATTACCACGCGGGATGGAGAATCTGATCCAACTCATGACAAATTAGGTTGGCGGTTGATGAATTTATAGACTGCACTCGCTGTTATATGAGCTGCCTACGTACTCGATGAAATGTGATAAAGTCAGTTCGTAGTTCTTTTGTGAAATTTCTCTCAGAAGTAGCTAGTGGATTTTTTCTGAGAGAGTAGATAATTATCATATTCCAGCTCTTCTAAGGTATTTATATGGAGCTGGTAGTGGGCTATAGGTCGTGAGCTCGACTTTAGCAGTAGCCCACCAGGCTTAGAAATATACCATTTATTTAGCCCTTAGACTATTAAAATAGCCCAATTAATCTCATTGCCTTAATAACGTAATATACCATATTCCCAATGGGCCATCAGCCCTTTGGGTTTGACTAGTATATTAACCGCGGACTTGATCCACGAGTGACGGACAAATTCATTACCATAATGCCCCTACACATTTTTGGTGCACTTCAATATATATAGTATATAAGGCTCATGCCTTATATAATTGTACACGGTCAACCGTGTTCCATATATACACACATATATATATAATATTATATTATATTATTAGAATTTCTTTCTTTCTTTTATTCTCTTCCTTAGTTAATTAGACCTGCTAGTTAAATAACAAGATCTTCCATATATTTGAGATCCTTCCCAAATATATAAAATCTATTTAAATAAGATCTTTCCATATAATCAGTCAACTAATTAAATAAATCTTACCATATCCATAATATCTATCCTAATATACATATAAGATCTTTCCATATCAATTAACCATGTAATTAATTAGAATAGCTCCTACCATATATATTACAAGATATAGTAAACATATATATATATATATATATATATATATACATAGACTTGGTGATCAAGATAAAATCCTCCACCAAATCCACACACACATACATGCCTACGTGTACATATATATATATATTATATTATATTTATTATCCTCTTTCAGATATTAATTAATTAAACCACTAATTAACTAACAAGTCTTTCCCAATTTAATATTTCAATATTAAATTATAGAATATTAAATTATAAGATTATTATTAATTAAGACCACTTAATTAATTTATTCCTTTTCTCGATTAATTAGTTCTAATTAATTAATCTCTCCATTAATTCACAAAGAGTTAACTAGCTGATAGGTACTACAGTAAGTTAAGTGTGTGATCCCTCAGGCTCATTAACAAGCTAGCAATAAGTCATTCCATAGGCTAGACTAATTATTCATAATAATTAATTAGGCCTTGGATTAACTTCACCAATTAACCCAAGGCACCTATTGGTCGTGGTTCAATGTCTAGCAACGTCGCCACAACTTTCTAGATGTCAACGATGATAGCAAACTTATCCAGATTTTGATCTTCATGCGAGTCGAATCCCTCCTTCTTTTTCCTGTCTAAGGCCTAGGGTTTGGCGACGGTCGAAACCCTAGTAGCCTCAAAAACTATGACTATGTTGGTTCCACTAATGATCCGGTCTTCTAAGAAGGGATCACCAATCCCTCTTATAAGACTATGCTCTGGCCAGAGACTTTTCTCGATCATTCAGTTTCACTCAACAACAAAGGAAATGTCAGGTTGTTACCCTTGGATGGATCCCTTGACGACTGCCATCTGTTCCGTTGTACTACCAGACTATACAGAACATACACGTCGTATGACTCTCCTGGAGTGCACGTGCATATCAAAGTATAGTGGGTAGTACCCTTTCCAATGACATCTCACGTCTAAGGATTATCTCACACTACAAAATCCAAGGACTCCAAGTTCAACAGCACCAAAGAGGAATCCTTGGAGAGGCCGTTCAATTTTATACTCATCCAAAGTATGAATCTCCATGCATGTATTAGCCGTACTAGCAGCCATCGATAATGGAACACATCAATCTCTTGAGAGAGTTACATGCATGAACAAGTCTTGGCGAGGCCAGTGATATCCCACATCTCACAGCCTCTATGACTTGGAACGTGTTTTAGGATTACGGTCTTTGAGAGCATTCCATAAGCATCCTGATCGCCTCCCCCAAGTGTAATCAATGTGATCTTTATCTATACTCTCCTGAGTAGTTGACAATAAAGAAGCATTTCAACAGTTTTGATATAATCTAAATGATAAGATTGTCGTAGTGTTTATGATCCAGTGTTCAAGCCAGCAGATGGCTTACCGGGCATACAACACTATTAAAATTATCACCGGGCAATCCTCCAAATCTGTCTTGATACCATACTCTTGCTTTCATTCCACGTTTACATTTAACCAGGTCTTCTACAGCGATTTTACATATAGGACCCTTAGGTATATCGGGATCATAATCGAGGATATCCACAACAAGACTCGTAAAAGTATTCGATAGTTCTAGTTCTCCATCTTTTTGCCCATGCATATCCTTGGTAACCTTCGTTTCGTGCAGAAGGGGCTCAACACTAACATTGCTAGAGGTTGTACTATCCTACCCGTTAAAGGTTATTCGACTTGTGTTTATCATTCCTAGCACGCCAATGTACATGGTTCGAGTTTATAAAGTTTGCTTCCAAGGAATATCCACATTCGACACATTGATAAGTCTTAACTTTCTCTTACCAGACTGATAAGCCTAACATTGAAGATAATTTGTGTATTGCTAGATGCTTAGAACTTCATCTAGATGTTCATAAATGAACAACTGGCGGGAGTTGTGAGATCTGGAAACTTGATCTAAGACCTAATAATGTCAGTTGTCACTAAAAATAATATAATAAACTAGATGTAACTCGTGTCAAGGCACGGGATACTATATGAGAAAATAGGGGTGATCATTGGTTTTGAAAAATCGCCCAAACCGACCGCACCGCACCGTTTTTGTCAATTTTTTAAGCAAACTGTGGTTTAAATTTTAAATAAAAACCGCACTGCCCAATGCGGTTTTGTTTCAAAATTAGTGTTAAAAAAATCGAACTGCATCGTCACCGCCTACATACATACATATATCTATATATATTTCTTATTATTCTTTTTTAATTTGAACTTTTAATAGGTTTTACTTGTAATACTATTCATATTTATAGTTATTTAATATTTTTTATTGAATTGATATGGTTATATCTTTTACATGATTAATAAATGTTCAATCAATATTCGTGCTTGAGACTTTTAAAGTGATAATATCTTATGATGTTTTAGTGTTATATCTTTTTTGTATGATAGACACTTGAAGAGTTTTGACCAAAAAAAATATTATAGATTATATTTATGACATTTGTTCTATTTAACTATCACAATTATTTGTAATAGCAATGTCGCATTATATCACCTATTGTTTTATAACATTATAATATACTTTATAATATCATTTTGTAGATTTTAGTTCACAAATTTTAATAAACAAATAATTACAACATGTTGTACCAAAAAAAAATGAAAAAAATTACAACATGTCATTTTTTGCATTACTTGTTTATTTATAAATTTCTCGTCCTACGGTTCATACAAGCTAGGTAAAGATATTTTCTTATTTATGAGTGTGTATTTATTTGATATACTTATATATAGTAAAATATGTACATATTATATTTATACTCAGTGTAAAATAAATATTTAAAGTGATATACTAGTATTTTTTTCTTGTTCTAAACGTATGATAGTACTCTTATATAATAATATGTAATGAAACTAGTGTTTTTTTTAATGATTCATGGAGTTTTATCTTGATAAATATTTTTCGAACAAGTATTTTCTTAGTTATGAATTATCATTATCTTTTTATTAATTAGTTTAACAAAAATTATGACAAGCATTGTTTGCTTATTCAGTTTTAAAGTGTAAAATAACTTGAAAAACCGCCGAACCTCACCGAACCGCACAAAACTGCATAGTTGGTTTTGATTTACAAAACCGCAATTTCAAATTTTATTTCCTCCAAGCCGCACTTGGCAATTCGGTTTAAAATCAATAAAAAAAACCGCAAAATCGAGCTGCGATCACCCCTATGAGAAAATATTGAAAAATAAGTTTACCCATTACATAATTTATTTATAATCTACAAAAAAAAATTAAAAACAAAAGGACGATTCAATTCTATTATTGAAAGATCTCTTTCTATGAGCGTTAAATCATATTTATTTGGTTTAAAAAATAATAATACATTATTGACAATTAACTATATAGGGTATTTTAGTAAATTTTCTTTTAAATTATATTGATAACTAACTACCTTATCTTGATTCTAAATTTGACTACATTTAGGGTGAAAAGGCCAAGTTGAAGTTGTAATAGTTTATCAAACAAAAAATATCTGAAGAAGCAAGTGAAAAGGTTCAAAGTCTGTCAAATACATTAGCAAAAAGAAAAATAATTAAACATATAAGATATATTACAATATTGAAAAGTACGTGAATTTTCTTTTTAAAAAATGTATGTCCCAAGGATATTCTTTACGAATACAAAAAACAAAAGAGAAAATTGTAAAAAATTATGTAAAAGTGAAACAAATAGAACAGTTCTAAAACAAATGAAGAGAAACCCCACTTTATCCAATTTTATTTGGTCAAAATAGAATTAAAAAAACAGTGAAATTGATGAATGAAATCAAATAATATTTAAAGAAAAAATTATGAACAATAAAAGCAAAAGTAACAGAAGTTCGAGGAGTAGAAACGATCATAATAAAAAATGAATATACGAAAAATTGGTTTGATTAATATCATATTAATTACTAAAAAGACTTTGCAAACAAATAAGAATTATAATGACTAAAAATTGGTGCGATTCAATATTTGAGGAATCTTCTCACATCAATTAATAGAAGAATCAAACCAAATAAATAAAATTTGATGAAAAGTTAGAAAATCGTTAAAAAAAGAAAACTGCAAATCGAAAAAAAAGTATAAAATCAAATAAACTATTGAAATAGTGGTAGCATTGGGATAATAGAAAAATTAATTAAAGCAGCGAAAAGTAGTATGAAATGTAGATACAAAGACGAACTAATAACCTCTAATGTAATATAATATGTTATAGAGATCGAAAAAATTATTGTGCATTGCAATAGCTAATACTTCAACATAATAATAAACTGGTGCCGACTTTGATAAGTGAAAAAACTGATTTTGTTTAGAAAAGAAGATAACAAAGTCAAATTCGTGTAGAGTAGAAATATTCAGGAAAAGTAAGATATTTTTTTATGAATATATCTCAACTTTAAACATAAAATACCACTTGAAGAAGAAAAAAAAATATAAATTTGACAATCTTCAATGTTTTTGAAATTTAATTATGAAAATGCTAAATAACTAAACACAACCTAATTCCACGTGTATCGACTTCTCTGTTTTCCCCTCAATCAACAAATGACGGAATAATTTTTGAAGAACCATGGAATTGGACTACTTTCGTATCAAATAAGAACTTGCTTAACCAAATCCTACATACAAAAGCAGGAAACAAAAACCCGACAAAGCAGTTGACACAAACATATATAGATATGCACACGTAATGAAGTTGTGGTACTCATAATAGAATAGCAAATACAAACTATACAGTGATATGTTGTATTATATAAATATAACAATACGAAATTTGATGAATATGAAACCTAAGAAGAAACGAATTTCGCCTTAGGTCCTTGGTATTTTAATAGCTTGTCTCCATGGCGGTATCACCTAATAAAAATGAAACTTAGATTAGTAAATAAAGAATGAAAATTTATTTCAATGAAAAAATATTATTTTTTTACTTTGGGTCCATTAAAACACAAAATGGACTAAGTGCTCCACTTTTTGTTGCAAAGCTGAATGGAAGAAGGTAGATTTCTCACTTCCGAACTCAAACTAGAGAAGAAAATGGTAAAAGTAAATTTTAAAAAGATAAATATATTGATGTTACAACCTACTATCAACAATCTCACCTGAATATGTTGAACGATTTGTAGCGAAACTGACATTAGAGACTGTAGTTGAAAAATGATAGGTTAGTGTTTAGATTCAGGATACTTGTGCAACAATCATTCAAAAACTAATTGTGCAGGATCATAATTTTTTATCTATTATAAATAGTATCCACTAAAATACAATTACAACGTTGCTTTTTTAGTCTCATTCAAAGTGCATTCTCACTAATCCAAATCCTACTAATGGTTACAATATATGCAAATAATTAATAATAAACATGAATCATGCAAAGGAAATTTGCATCACGCCACACCTGCAGAAGTTAGTCGCTTGTGAAGGTTTCAAATTTGTAAGTCTTAGGTAATTTTTATGGAAGATGTAGATGTATTAAAAGTTGATAATTTTAAATTTGAAAAGAGCTTCCAATTAGCCATGAATATAGGAACAGACTCATTTGAATTATTGATTCCTGCTTAAGATACGATTGCTAATCTAATTGGGATATGGTTATGGTTATTATCCAAATACTAATAATTCTTTTTTATTGAATTGACCAATCAAAGCTTTTCATTAGAATTAAAAAATACAAAATTCAAATTTTGAATAAAGTCACATGTTTTAAAAAAAAATCTATCAGTTAGTCTAGCTTTATCCAGAAAAGATATGAGTGTTTATATATTTGGATAAAGATAAATATTTTTTTAAAAAAATTTAATAGATATGTAAATATTTAATTTTGCTTACGTGGCAAAATTGAACTCAATTAGGCCATCCACATATGCGCTTATTTAGATGACCTCAAAGGTTGTATTTTATTATATATAGATAAACAAGAACAATAAATTAATGTACGAAAACCAAAAGATTGAGAAATAAATTGACAAACAAAGAGATTGATTAAAGAAAATCAACAGACAAGAAGAAAGTTTGAAAATTAAAGAAATTTATTTCAAGACACTTAATATATATACTAAATGACGTAAAAAAGTCGAGATGGAATATTTAATGGTTGAAGCCAAATATCTAAACGAAAAATTCGAATGAACCATTTCCATTCTTTTATCATATGCAGAATTTCTTCCATATGGTATAATTAATAACAACATAATTACTTGAATAAAAATAAAATCGAAAGATTGAGAAACAAATTAAAATGAAAAGAGATTGTTCAAAGAGATAAATTAATTAATCAACAAAAAAACATAACTGAACTCTATTTAGAGAATATGATTGAAGGTTATGGAAATAACTTTCAAAACATCAATAAAATATAACACGAAAAGAAAGAACTAAAAACATAATTCCTTGAAAATGATAATTAAAAAAACAATAGAAAAACCTTTCACAAGACTTGAAGAACACCAATGCTACAGTAACAATTCTATAAACAACATTGCTGCAGATTTCTTGGTTTGATAAAGAAATAATTTGGTGGTATAATTAATAAAAGATGAGAAGAACAAAAACTTATGTGGTACGTTCCTTATTCATAAGCAAAATTGTGGGAATCCTAATATAGTATGTTACTGACTTTTATCCTTAAAAACTAATCCGTATAGATATTCTAATTTCGAATTTGAAATTTAAATTTCATTTTTTCAAATTTAGCAAGCAATTTTAATATTACCCGGCCTTAGGAATTAAAAAACTCAAAATTCTGAGAAAATTCTATTTGGCTGAATTGAAGTCAATGAAAGCCAAAGACCACTCTGCTATATATATATATATATATATAGATGTAAAAATTAAACCTTAATAATTAGGAAAAATTGTGGGAGAATTTTGATATAGGGCTTGTGTAATTTCGAATGGATAAACAACTTAAAGGAAAAGTCGATGCATGAGTTTATACTCGCTTTTATTTAAGACGATATTGTCCCACACATAGTGTTTACGTAATATGACAATCGCCTCGCAAGATATAGTGACTTGTTTCTTGTGATAGTAACACTACAAATCCCGTGAATCGGCGAACAATTTATTGTTCTGAACTCTCTTTGAAGAAAATGAGTAAATAATGAAAATTTGGGATGAGGGGCTTATTTATAGAGTTGAAGGTGTCTAATCGTCATTAGACACGTCCATTCGTGCGAGTAGGTGCATCCGTACAGTTGCGACCGCTGACTGTACGACTATGATCAACTAACCAATATCCGCCCGCTTGATTAATTTCTCATTCAACCTAAATGAATTTGAGTAATTAAATTCAAATCAATTATAAATTACTAAAATGCCTTCAAATTAATTTTCTTAATCGAAACACCCATGATAATATCTTCCAATCCTATATACCAATTTCACCAAAATTTCAAACAATTGCTTTTTTATATAAAACTTCTACTTAGAATTTTCAAATTGATAACTTATATTAATTACAATATTAATTTTAAATTTATAAAAATTAAACTATATATTATTTGAACCAATTCATCGTACTTCTTGTATCTAGGGGTGTGCACGGTTCGGTTAACCGCCCGAACCGAAAACTGAAAATTCTGTCAAAACCAAAATCGAACCGAAAAATTCGGTTCGGTTTGCGATTTTTGCTTTTTCGAAAATTTGATATTCGGTTCGGTTTTCGATTTTTAGGTTCGGTTAACCGAACTTTTTTAAAATTAATATATGTTATTATTATTTTATGTAATTAAGAATAAAAGCTATGTAAAAGTGTACTCGGATACACAATTTTACTGGGGGAAGATCCTTAATCCCTTCTGCAAAGACCCAAACGGTGGAAAAGAAAGACTCCTTCATCTCACATATCTGCAAATTCTGTCTTCGAACCCAACAAATTCTTCATCTCGTCAGCTCACAAGCTAACAGAGTAACATATTTGAATCTTTGGGGAAAATTGCATATAACCCCCTGTGTTATCATTTTTTTGTTGAAAACCTCCTTATGTTAATTTTTTTGCACGAAACCCCCTTGTAGTAGTCTAAACCCTGCACGAAACCCCCAATTCGTGTTAAATCCACGGAAGTAGCATACACACGCAGTGTATTTGAAGTAGGGTTGGGGGTTTCGTGCAGGGTTTAGACTAACACAAGAGAGTTTTGTGCAAAAAAATTAACATAAGGGGGTTTTCAGCAAAAAAGTGATAACACAGGGGGGGTTATATGCAATTTTCCCAAATCTTTGATTGTAAATTTGTAATATTTGGTTGGGTTTGTTGGGCTTGTGCCTTTCTATATGTTTTGAGAAATATATAAATATATATCTATACTATTTATTAAGCGGGATACCCTTAGAGTAACCAACTTGGGAAACCAAATGTGGACTTCCTAATATACCCCTTATTCTTATTTGTTTCATAGCAATTAAAATGATAAAGTGGTAAATTGCTTCATGAGAAACCGTCTCCAGAAACTGCTAAATAGGTTCCTTATCCAGATCAATTCAACAAACTAAACTCTTTGCTTTCAGCCCACGATGGACACCGCGGAAGTTATACTGGACACCGTGGAAAGTGGAAGTTATACTGCCATCAATGATACCCTTTTGTTGTTTACAAATGAAACCAAAGTATAGGATCTGATAATGCGATTAAGAAGAAGATTGAAGCATCATCTCTCTCCATCTGTTAAGGACATATGATGACTTATACCAATAAAGTATGTTCGGTTTGATGGAATTTAATTTGATTTTTACTTCTTTTTCTCTTCTGAATTTTGAAGTTTAATGGTCTTATTTATTCTTTGTGCAATAGATGACGGAAACTTCTCATGGTAATTTCTTATACTTTCAATTTTTTTTTATTTGATATAGTGCAGAATGAAGTGAAAAACGAGCCTCTAACCAATTTTTCTATCAATCGAGCTGTCCACTTGAAAAAGGTATATAAATTATTATTTAGTATTTTACATATTCCTTATCTATCTTAGAAAATGTTTATCTTTCTTATATATTTTTTTCTTTTTTTGGATTGACTGTGGATATTGTTTACTCAAGTTATAGGGAGATGAAAAATAATTTTTTATTTATTGAAATAAATTGAAACATAACTAGAGTTCATTACCAAAGGAAGTCAAGTATGCACGACTTTGTATATACTAATCTAATTCTAATTATTTATGGAGTTCCATTCACTGTAGGAAATTAGTTTGTATTGTTTATTTATACATAGTTCATATGATATGCATCATTTTCTTTTGTGTTGGTTGTAGCAATTTTTATGTTTCTTTTTCCTTTTATTACTAAATGTATATTAATTTTAATGAATTTTTTATATACAAATTTTTTTGTTTGGCAAACGCATTAGTGTGCTCCGATGGCTAAAAAAGTGTTTGCAAACTCTTAAATTAAGTGATTATGGGATTATGGATTAAATTAATCTATTTGGGAATGTTTGCAAACTTCAATTATGCTGTTGATTCTCTTAAATTAAGTGATATTAATCCATAATCTACAAGCTGGTAAAGGGGTGCTTGAAAGTGATTATGATATTTTTATAATTAAATAACTATTTTTTTAGACACTTTTATCCTCAATAAAACTCCAATAATCCTAAAATACCCCTAGTAAAATTTATCCCATTAAACTTTCGTCTTCCTCCCAGAAGTGTTCAAATCGTTCAGGACTTCTGAGTTCTGCTTCTTCTCTCCCAAATCAAAGGAATTTTACGCCAAGCAAGTATCTTCTACTGTACACTTTTTTTTCTCTTTTTATTTTTTACTATTCAATTTGCCATTCTTTTTATGAAGTTTTCCCCAATTTCGCTAGAAATAGTGAAAAAGTCAGGTAAGTCGATTTTTTCTCCATTGTAGATCATGAGTCCTTAATCTATGGTTTATTTATTTATTGAACTGTTGGATTTATCTTTCTTTATGTTCATCCATGTTTATATTTTCACTTTAGGTGTTCATCCATATTTCATATTCAAATTTAAGTTTATGGCAGAAATCTTATTGTTAAAAGTTTCACATGAATACATGTAAATTCATGTACTTCGCCTGGTTCAGTAATTGTATATTGGACTAAAATCCGATTAGAATTTATATTTGACCCGTAATTGTATATTGGATTAAACAAAGTTTGAACAAAATAAAAGAATATCAAGGGAAAGTGACTTACAGAGCTTTCGTCAAAAGAGATGCAATGGTTTTGATCTTTTGTGTAACTTAGTAAAAACTTTATGGAGAAAGATATATATACATGGAAGACGTTAGTTCTAGAGAAAATAGGAGAAAGAACGATTCTGTGAAAATAGCAGAAAGAACTATTCTGCTGGAAGACGTTGCATATCCGTTCCCTAAAAAAAAAAGTAGGTTTGTTAATCTTTGGGATAATTTTGTATTTTCCAAAAATAAATTATTTTATAATCACTTTTGTTTTCAAACATTCTCTTATAACTTTTTTTCACTTATCATTTATGTTTGCAAACAATACCTACTTCTGATTATTTCTCATTTATAATCACTTTTTTATAATCTATTGAGTTTGCAAACAATTATTTTTTTCCTCCAAAAAAACGACGCCGTTTCACAAAGCCGAATTCCGTGTTCATTGTCTTCACAAATCGCAAGCTCCTCTTCTCTCTACTCCTCCCAGCTTCCCAAGACGGAAATCCTCTTTTCGCCTCACAAATCGGTAATAATTCTGAGAATATCTTCTTCTCGTTTATCCTCTATTTAACTACTTTATGACATTCACTTTTGCGGTTTTTTCTCGATCTGGGGTTTTATATGTATATTCCTCCTCCTCCTCCAGCGTCCTCCTTTTCTTGTTTGTGGACGCATCTCATCTCCGGCGAAGACAAGACCGAAAATTCTTTGCCATATCTGTCACGGTAATAATTTTGAGATTATCTTTTTGTCGTTTATCCGAATTTCTTGCTTTTGTTTGTATATCGATCGACTTTTGCGTTTTGTTGCTTCTGCGATTTTCTATCTGACTAGTTGGTGTTATTCTCTTCTTTCTGGTTTCTGCTGGTTTGATCTAATTTAATGTTTGTTTGTATGTGTTCTTCAGTTTTGGGTAGAGGAAAATTTGGAGAAAAACTTGTGGGTTTAGTAAGGTAAATTTCGCTGACCTCCTTTTGATTATTTCGACTTAGAAGTGACGGAATATGGGCAATTTCTTCTTGTTGTGGGCCTCTTTGGTGTCTGATATGATCTGGGATGGGATTGAGGGGTGGGTTTTACGGTTGAAGACGACAGAGGAGATTCTATTTTCTTTTTTTTTTTTTTTGTGGATTATATCAGCTTTTGGTGAACACAGCCTTAACTGTCTATATGCGAGGTATCAAAAACCAAGCATCTAGAATCTTAATATGGACTGTAATTCACAAAAATCTCCCTGCATGCAACAGGGACTTGTACTGACTATATTCCACACTGTTGTAGCTGAATTCTTAACTGAATTATTGACGAACGGAACAAATGCTTTGTCCAAAAATAGAGGTAGGATTTCAAAATGGTTTGGAGAACTTATACTTCATTTTCTTAGTCCAACCAAATATTATACTTTTTATTTGTTTTTTTGTTTTTGATTGAGGTGGGTGGAGGAAAAACTGAATTTTTTTTCTTCATTTTTGCTCGGTTTGTGTGTTTTCTTTATAAATTATTGGTTTGTGTGAATCTTTAGCAGGCAATCAGGCTTCAGATGAGTATATTGTCTGAAATTTGTAAATTTTGTATCTTGGTTATTTTCTTCGCTGTATGACTGTTTTCGTTGTGCCCCTGTTTTTTTAATAATATTTTTGCTATCTATGTGTGTTTGAGTTCCAATTATGTTGCAGCAACTTTTAGCAGCGCATTGGGCTGCAAAATTTGGAGAAAACGTTTTGGGATTAGACTGGAAATTTTTTTGGGTTTGTTAAGGTAAATTTTGCTGGTCTCAGATTATTTGAACTTCTTATGTTGAGCCAGTGAACGAATAATCCATTTGGTATACTGGTGGTGGTTATTATGATTTATTATAAAGATTTATGTTTGTTGTTTAATTAGCTTCTGGAATAGACAAATGATTGGGTGAATATTGAACTGAAGGCTTCAATTATAAAAAGTATGAATTTGTGTGGTATTTATGCATTTTTTTTAACAGATGTGTGTATTGAATCTGGTGGACAATGCAGTCTTTCTTTTTTCATGTCCAACCTTTGAATCTCTAAGGTTTCTGTAGCTTGGGCTTATCTATTTCTGCTAGGTTTAGGCTATCAACTTTAGTAGCTTCCTTAACATTATGTATCATATAATTTCAGTAGTTAAGTACAAAAACCTACACCAATGAACTCATATTTTCACGAAAGCAACCAAGAGAGACGACTATGCATGTGCTCAGTTTGAAACCAACGAATTTAAAAGTAGCAATACGAATGCTATCTAAAATTTCCGCGGTATAGTTTCTCTCTATAGACTCTATTAGGCAAGGACTATCAGTAGTAATAGCCTCTTGACAACTTTACAAAATATCTAATAGCTTACAGGGATAAAACTGAACCTAATACCAACATCAGACATATATGTGAAAAAGTGCCCACAAACATTTCCGAATTTTGGCCATTTCATCGACTTTTTAAATATTCTTTTATCCCAACCATTCCTTTTTTTTTTTTTGGTAAATTTCAATGTGCTTTACAGCTTACTTTAACTAACGTCTCTCTGATCATTTTGCCTGAGAAGTGAAGGAATATAGGAATTTAATTTCTTGATGGTTTTTTTTTTCTGCTTTTGCTTTACTTTCATTTTTTGCAAAATATGATGTCTCTAAAAGTAAAGTGCAACTTTTGATTGGAGAACTAATTGCCTCACACTTGGTCTTTCTTGTTTCTCTATGTTAAAGTTTATCAATATTTGCGTTAAGGAGTTAAATGGAATTTATTTTGCAAAAATGAATATATATTCACAAAAAGACCTTCATAATTGGATTTAGCGTTAACTATAATCTCAAATAACCAATTCGTGGTTGTGATTCCAGCAGTATTAAGATGTTTTTGTGTTATGCCATTGGAAGTTTGTTGATAGCTCTACTTGATCTATTAAGCCCTTAAAATGCCTTGCTGAAAAATAAAGAGAAGATACTATAATATTCTTGGATCTTTTTGGGTTTGCTTACATCTGATAGTTGAACTTTTCAGTGAAAATGATTTAAGCAAGGATATCTAGGGTGATACTTGGTGGCACCGGGAGTCTAACTCCCATGAAATTTCCACTACACAGTGTTAAATTATAATAAAATATATATTTTTCGGTGGATCCCACACATGTTTTAACATTATGTGTGGTGGATATTTCCCGGGAGTTAGACTCCCAGCCACCAAGTATCACCCGGATATCTATAACTCATCTTCAGAATAGGTATTCAACGGGTGTTTTTGGAAAGAAATGTAAGAAAGAGTGCTTAAGTTGACTAGAGAAAGTTGCTTGATTCGAAGTTGCTCGTTAAGTTATATGTTAGCTGACATTTTTGTAAACTAGATGTACTACCAGAGACTGGACTTTTGGTATGGAAAAATGTACGCCTCCGTTGAAAATTCAAGTAATTATAGTAAATCCTGACCTGTCGACCCTTTACCATAAATAGTTTCAGTTTGATGTATGATTTGAAAATACATGTCCATAAGCTAAAGTCACTGTCTATGATTCACCATTCTTCCAATTTAAGAAAGATTAGATGTCGGTTGACACTATCATTATGAATCGTTGTTTATGTTTGAAATTTAAATTACTTCCTAAAGCTCTATATTTTTGAATGAGTCTGAGTTAATTTAATTAATACACGGAAGTAATATTTCATAATGAAAAATTACATCACAAGTATAAAAAGGATTTATATCGGGCACCATCACCGCGCATTGCGAGGTGCCTGTTATCTAGTATATATATATGGGCTAATGAAGTTTAATTGTGTGTGTGTATATATGTATATAAATGTAGTCATTTAGACATTTACAGTGAACTCAAGCCCCGGAGCAGGTAATTTGAGGATTTTCTTTTCTTTCTGTTTTTTTTTCTCCCTTCTGGAAATTCGGTTGACCGAAACCGAACCACCGAGAAAAATTCGAACCGAACCGACAATTTTGGTTCGGTTTTGGTCTGAAATTTTGGTTTTCCGAAAGGTTAACCGAAATGTCGGTTCGGTTTTGAACCGACCGTATGAATAGGGTCTACTAAAATTTTAAATCTCAATGCTTTCAATTTTTATACATTTTGTTTTTTGGTATATACTAGGGTTTCCCCCAGCCGGACGCCGGAGACTATTTCCCTTCGAGGCGTTGAGATCACCGAAGTGGGTTTTGCCTCTCCCAGCAAAGCCTTTTCCATACACACCGCCAGGAATCAAACCCTGGACAAATGCTTAAGGAACCCAGCTATCTACCAACTGTGCTGGACCTTGTTGGTAATTTTTATACAATTTATGGGTTGCAAAATTGTATTAAACCCAATAAGATATTCTCATTGCCATAGCGTGTCCAATTTTAACTTGACCGGTTTACCCTCTTCTTAACCTTTTTCCTTTGTTGTTGTTCTTTCTCTCTCTCTCTATCTCTCTCACAGCCCATTACGCTGAAGTTAGGAGGGAGTGTTGAAGTTAGGAATCATGGTGGAGCATGGTAGTTCAATTCCTGTGACGAATACGAGGAGTAGCACTAGTGATGATTCTTTACTTCCTGGAGCGACAACAATAGTATTTGACGCAGTTGAACACCCACTCGAATTAGAACAAAATAATAATTTAGGAGAGGAAGATGACGAAGAAGACGACAATAATAGCGACGTTTCGGGAGAAGAAGGCGAAGAAGCAGAGTATGAGTTTCAATTCCAAAAGGAAATGGATCCTCTCTCATTTGCAGAAGAAGAAGATGCCTACGGACTGCAGCCTTACGAGCGATTCGAATGGATACAGCACCATTACGAGGTCGTCCTGGCTGCGAACAACCGCCCTGCTCTTCAGCACTGCACGAGGTATGCAACTCCTTTTTATTTTGAACTCATTCAGTAATTTCTTTTAGAGTTTGTGTATACCTCCTTTTTATCATCCATTTGAATGGTGATTGCAGTGAAATACCTCCTCCTGCTAAGAGGTTGAGACAAGAGGAAAACCTTGGAGCAAGCTTTGAAGAAATAATGGAGACCATGACCTATGGTATGAGAAGAAAATCAAGGAAGGTGTGAGCTTATTTCGGTTTTCGTTTAACTGCTTACAATCTCTTTGTTTGAAGATCCTTAGCCTCTGAATGTTTTTGATTGTTTCTCCTTACAAGAACATTTCTATTTCCTCATTGATTATCTTTTGAGTTTTTGTGGTTTTTCTTTTGGAATCTTTGACTTTAATCTGTTTATGATAAAATCATCAAGGAGCTAGTCAGTACAAAACTGTCCTTTATGTGTTGGAAACAAGGATAAATGGTCTGGCAATTGCATAATCAATTGGGGCAGTTCTTTCTTTTGGTTTCAAGTCTTGAAGACTTGCTCCTCCATTCATGGCCTTGGGATGGCCACCACATTCAGTTTCTGGGTTTTCATTTGGATTACTAAAGGCTTTTCTGAGCTAGTGTGATTTTTTTTTTGGCATTATTTACTTCAATCTGTTCGTATTGGTTGTTAAATCCTCTGATTATTTTCATCCTTCTTGCTCATTTCTTGGAGTAAACTACAATCTATTTTATGTAATTTTTTAGATTTCTTAGTATTGTTCTTCTAAGCATTTGTTCCTTACGATTCCTGTGTTCTTTGCTATTAGCTTTACCTTAAAAAGGCATACTTATCTGTCTGTGATATTTCATTTACACTTCTTGCGTGTTGGCATTAAAATCAGGCTAAGCAAAAAGGAAGGAGGAAGGGATCAAAGAATAAAGCTAACCCTGAGGTGACTAGAAAACTTGGTGATGCTACACTCCATTATGCACATGGTCGCTTTGAAGAGGTATACTACAACATCCATCTTTGATTGTTTCAAAAGATATCTTTGTCACCCAAGTCTGTATCCACGAGTCAATCTAGGGGGCTTTTTATATAAAAAATCTTTATTTCTCCTCAAGTAGCTTCTGCCTGTAAATAATAATAGGATGACAGAAATCAATTTTATTGAATTCCATATTTTGTTGTCCTTCCCTTTAACGCATGGACTATGGCCTGCTTTTACAATGTAAACATTTGATATTTTATGTCTATATATTGTACTCATTTGCTTTCTCTCATTGTCATATTCTGAACTGTAGGCCATCTCTGTGTTGAAAGAAGTTGTTCGTCTTGCCCCAAATCTATCTGATCCATACCATACACTTGGTCTAATTTATACTGCTATGAATGATCACAAGAAAGCCTTGAATTTTTATATGATTGCTGCGCATTTGACTCCAAAAGATGCTTCTTTGTGGAAACTTCTTGTCACTCGATCAATGTAAGTTGCCCACACGTGGTTTGATGTCTCTCTTTGGATGTATCACTTACTAAGTTTGTGTTGTCTTCTGTTTTTAGCTTAATTGTAAGTACTTGACATCTATCCCATTCTAACCCACATTCCTTCCTTTTTTTAATTTGTCATTGTTGTTTGGTTGGCTGTTCTAGACTCAACTTAGCATTTGTGCCTCAATTTGATAAAATTTTAGTTCATATGTGTTTACGTAAGATACATGGATTAGCTTCTTTCATTTAGCTGTGTTCATTTGCATTTTTAAACATTAGGTGAACTTCAAAATAGGTGTTATGGACATGGTTACCCGTCATTGTGTTGGATTTGTTGAAAATTTACTATGTCGTCAGAGTGAGATTTACTCATACCATAACCATGTCGAATGAATGCTCAATATGAACACTTCACTCTTAATTAAGGTAGAGGCTCATTTCATAGTTAGACTAAAAAAGTATGGATGTTTTGGACTGGAATTCATGTAATTTTAGGTAGACCACAAAGACTCAAAACTTTTGCTGCCTTCTAGCTTGGTATATCTTGTAAATGTTCATATTATAAGATTTCTGTACCAAGGTCAAGAACAATAGGGTTTTATAGACTGTCAAAATGGATCCTACAACATTGAATATTTGAGCTGTAACACGTATTGATGACATAAGGTTTCCAAAGTTGATAAAAGATGAGCTTGTGGCTCCTCTACTCATTGAGCAATTTGCTAGCTCATTCATCTGTCCTCTTGTTCTTATTGGGTTAGGCCATTGCTCATCTTAAAATTCATGTTTGTTGTGAAACTTATGCACTATGATTCCATTACTAGTTTCATTATACATGTATATTACTTGTACCTATTCTCTCAGCTGTTGTTAAGGATTTTGGATAGCAAGAATGAATTGACTTTTGAATGACTTGTTATCATGTGAAGAGAGCAAGGAGACAAAAGGCAGGCAAATTATTGTCTTAACAAAGCAATAACAGCAGAACCAGAAGATATTAGTCTTCGGTTTCATCGTGCATCTCTCTATGTTGAACTCGGAGAGCATCAAAAAGCTGCTGAATCATATGAGCAAATTTCCCGCCTCTGTCCTGATAACATTGAAGTCCTTATAAAAGCTACACAGGTTTAGTTGTATTCTTAATATTCTTTGACCATCCCTTCAATTGCATATTTGATTAGTACGGACTCTTCAACATAGGTTATTAGTTTTGAGTTGACTGCTGTGGTGATTATTATGCTTTTCAACTTCATTTGTTTAGTGTTTTGTTATTGCATGCTATTCCTTGAGAAAAAGCAAAATTATCTAAAGGTCTCCCAGTGAAGACAAAAACAGGACAGACAACCTAGTACCTTTGTCCACCGGACAACCTAAGGTGCTCCATTCATATTTTTCAAATTATGTGGGGTCGCTTACTGTGAGCATGGTGTTCTTTCTAAAGATTTCCTTCCTCAAGCGTAACTGCTAAGATTATCAATCTATTTGATTGCAATATACTATCTACCTGATTTTCCTTGCCTTTACTTTTGCACTATTGAGACCGTGAAAGACTATGCAAAATTTATAATATATCAAATACTTTTTCTGTGAATCTGGAATGTGTTTGCTGTGTAGGTGAGTTTGGGCCACCATTGGGGCTCCTATAATCTCTTTGCTGAGTAAGGGTGTTCGGCAACCTGAGCCAAAAATCTCTTTTCGTCTATTGTTATGCACTGAAACGTTTAGCAGAAGCTAGAATTTTAAGTGAGATAATCTGCGTTTCTAGATAAAAGATAAAAATTGGAGCTTTGGCCAACTGTTTTCTGAAACATCAGTTCTTTCGAAATCACCTTTTCATAAAAATTAGATATTAGAAAATGAATTATAATAATATCAATTCTTGTAGATTCAATTTTCCAATTGCCTGGCCAAACTCACCCTTTGTTCGAGATGCAAGAACCATTTAAATTCACATGCATTGTCTAAGATAACATATATGGCCCATTTTTGATTAGCAATTCAAAGGCTGAAAATGCAACAATTGAACTCCGACAAAGTAATACCTAATATACTTTACTCATTGAGTATGCACTGTGCTTAGTAGCTACATATGACAGATGTCACCCTCTCTTATTTGCACTTATCTCTATTTTTTTTTTTTTTTTTGGTTTGTTTCTATGTTTTTCTGTACTAATGAGCTGAATTTCTCATTCTTGTTTTCAGCTATATCAAAAATGCGGGCAACGTGAGCGAGTTGTCTGTATTCTGGAGGACCATCTCAAGAATCATGCGAATGATGCTAATTTGAGTGTGGTTGATCTCTTAGCTTCAGTACTCATGGAAAGCAATGCATATGCCAGAGCTCTTGAACTTATTGAGCACGCAGAGCATGTGTACTGTACTGGAAAGGAGATTCCATTGTATTTAATTGTCAAAGCTGGAATATGTCATGTTCACCTTGGACATCTGGAGAAAGCAGAGGTTTGCCTATATCTCTATGTTGTCAATTCATATCAATGACCTTAGTTTTTTGCTTATTATTCGACAATAAGCCTGGTTTGGATTATCTTTATCAATCATTCAAAACGGTGTAATTGTCCGAGGAGTTGATATGGTTCAAATTTGTCTATGCCTCTGTTTAATAATGTCAAATTGTTTAAATGTCTTAATATAATCTTGGGGATATGTGTTGACCTTGTGTCTATGGTTGTTTTTTGATTTTCGTGTTACATGACATCTTATATACCTCCAAATGAACAAATAAGTAACAAAGGCATACAAAAACTTAACAAATAAGTAACAAAGGCATACAAAAACTTACTTTTGCAGAAAATAGATATAAATCGATATAAATGGTGACATGTATAAGAGGCAAAAATATATTTCTGAATGCTATTGGTTCATGCTCTACGGATGCTTGTTATTGTTATTATTTTTTGCCTGATTTTGCATATCTGTAAAACTAGATTTCTATTCTCAAAAGTGTTATCATTTGATCTTGAACCTGGAGTGTACTTTGAAGATGTTTTGGCCATAAATGATATTTTAGACGCAATTATCTTGATGTCTAAGTTGAGAATAGATATTCGTTTAAAAGAATTGCAGAACTGAAGCTTCACTACTTATTACGTGACTACACTAGTAGACTTATACACAATTAGTGACTGCAATCTTATATAAGGCCTACCTGGATACCCATGATCTTTGTATGTGAATTCTATAAAGTAATAAGCTAGTATTTTTTTTGGACATATGAAGAAAAAAGTTGACTTCTAGGTACAGTAATTTCTGCAGTTATTCTTACCGACCATGTCTTGACTAACATCAAGAGGGGTGGTTATTTGTTAGCTGAATATATAGACCTCAGTGGCAATTTTTGTACTGATCTAGAGGGTTCCGTCAATACATACCTTGTTGAAATAGGATTACTAGGGATCCATGCTTAATAAAATCTTATGCTTCTTCTAACGCCTAATGAATTTGCAAACTCGTGATGGGTCTTTGTTAACAAAATCCAAATGTCCACTGGTTTTAGAATCTCGTTACCCCATATGGCTAAAATGAGAGAAATAATTCCTCTCTTTTTTATTATTTTGCTCTATAATCCGTATTGCATATTTCAAGATACAAAGACAATTAGGCTTCAGCTCCTTTTATAACATTAAATTCATTAAAAAAAGTAAACCATCCTTTCACTAAATAACTTCAACTCGTAATGCAGAAAAATAACTGCCTAGCTTTTTAGATTTTCGGGTTACGAGTTAGCCTCTAACTTGATTTTTGGGTTATGAGTTAGCCTTTTGATTTTTGGGTATGACTTAGCTGCTCACTTATATATTTTTCATTTGGAAAAAGAACTTGGAACACTCTAAGGATCTTGATATTTATTGTATCACAATTGTGGGATGCATTCGAAGTTCATTCATATACCACTTTTAGTTATACGTCTTACATATCTTGTCCTTGTATACCTTATTTATATTTTTCTCTTTCAGAACTACTTGTGGCTTTTGGTTTGAACTCTTTTTGCATTTTACTCATTGCTTTCAAAATTGTTTCACAGGCTTACTTCATTTTCTTACAACCGGAGAATGCATCTGCTCATCCTGACTTAATTATTGATGTAGCAGACTCATTTACGACTGTTGGGCAGTATGAACCTGCGTTGAAATACTATATGATGTTAGAAGAGGACGCAGATAAATATAATGTAAGGAAAGATAAACATATATGATATTTTCCTCCTTTTTTAATAAGGAAAATTGAACTGGACACAGCATACATTGTTCTTCCTTCATGAAACATTTGGCAATGTCTTGCACATTTAGCAAGTTCTTATGCCGTATGTTAACATATCTTTAGGGCTATCTACATTTGAAAATTGCGAGGTGTTATCTTTCCCTGAAGAAAAGAGTACAAGCAATTGAATATTACTTCACAGGTAAATAAAGGATTTCAGAAGCATATATCCGCTTGCAAATGCAATGCTAACAAGTTAATTTAATTTAAACCTTGATTGTGTCTGGGGCCTATAATTTACCGGGAAACATTTCCGTATTTTCTTTTTGTTAACTTTCCCCCATTCATTTTACAACAATACACTGAAATGTTTGACAATTTTTATTTGTTGTCAGCTATTCAAAGACTTGATAAGAGTGCTGATGCTCGGTTGACATTATCGTCTCTTCTTCTTGAAGAAGATAGAGATGATGAAGCTATTTCCGTGCTTTCCCCTCCAGTAGAATCAGGTATCCTTGCACTTATCAAATTTCTTAAAAGTAACCTTGTGCTGTTTCTTAGTAAATGCTATGTTGTATCCTCAGAGTCTGTTCTCGACACAAAATCTGGTACGAGTAAATTATGGTGGCGTGGTGGAAAGATAAAGTTAAAACTTGCCGAAATTCATAAAGCCAAAGGGTCATTTGAGGCTTTTGCAGATGTACTATTTCCTGTAATTCATGAGACGTTGTTTCTCGAGACTGTCCAGCAAAAGGTAAATTGATATTACACCCGACTTTGTCTCTGTCCCAACCCTCCCTTCCCCTATCTCGCACTGCTCTGCTTATTTCAACATTAGGTGATATGAAATGAAACTTCTGGTTTCCTTGATTATTAGTTTTTTCTTTTCCTTGAAATAGAACTTATCCATCGGGTGAAAGGCCTCAATAGTACGAAGGTAATGATAAATTATACTGACAATTCTTTTCATTTATGTGGCCACTAGATATTATATACTGAGAATGCAAAGCGTGACATCCTATTACAGAGACCTTGATAAAGCACTGTGGTTTTCAAAAGTTATTTTACATTTTTGTTTATTAGTAAAGGCTAGGTAATCTCCATGAGAAGGTTATAGCATATCTACTAACAAGTCTAACTTCCGACCTTTGTCCAAAGGCCATAACTTGTTTATGTTATGGATGAGTTGAGAGGAAAGATTGGATGAATTTTCATGCCCGGGGCCCACTAACCCATTGGACGCAAGAATGCCTCCAAACCCGCCAAGTGCAAAGAACAACCTGCCCAAAAAAAGGAATATCTGATGATACGCAAGGTTCTTTAACCAATGCTTATAAGTAAGGTGTTACTTCTTCAATTTTTCTTCCATGTGGGATTGGGCATCACGAATGAAATGAGGAGTTTCTGATAGGACAAAATAAGAGGAAAGTGGTCTGCACTAGTTCAATAAGTGAATCAAGAGAGAATCCCCAATAGAAGAAGGATAAAAAATAAATTATCTAGAGAATCTGGCTAACAGCCAAATTATCTGCTTATTTGAATTGAGGCAAACAAACAAATAAAACTGTGAAGAGATGAAGTTTTTATTATGGTAGAAATGCAGGAATGGGGACATTCTCAAGAGGCGAGAGGCAATAGACGTAGCATACATAACAAAGAAAGTATGAATCTTCCATGGTACCCTCCCAGGACATGAGAAACTCATTTAACTGAAGATCCTAACGATGGAAGATGAATATTTGTCTGAGAAATAAGCATTCATGGATAGTGTAATTCCTTGAGTTGATCGCATTTAAGGTTTAGCCATAAATTTGAAACATGACTCATCCTCTGCAGTGCAAAACATTATTTAAATGAACTGTCATATTTTCAGCTGAATAATTGCACTGTCCTTTTAATTTCTGTTGTTTTATACGCTCATTGTTTTTCTGATGTTCATGATGAAGATTCCATCATCATATTTAATTATTTATATAATGAAAACTAACATTAAATGATAGGCATGGTTTCACTATGCGAAAGATATGATGTTTGCTCCACTTTCATTTATACGTCACAGCAACTTCTGTGACAGTTTTTTTTTTTTATCCATTGTAATGAGTTACAAATTCTTCTACTTGTGGAATCAGGTTAAAGCCCGTAAACGACTGTCTAGAAGTGTGCTTTCAGAAAGGGTGAAAGTTCTAGATGATCATCAAACTGGCAATGTGTTTCATGGATTTAGACCTGTAGCTTCATCTGCTGATCTGTGAGTATTTTGTGTACTTTTCACTTTGACGTTAATTTTTTAACTAAAATCTTGAATAGGCGGTAGTTTTGGCAAATGGCCTTATGTTTTTCATTATGGTTTTTTAATTATTTTCCTCGGTAAGTTGAAAGTAAAAATTCAGATGATGCTTGCAACCTCTCTACACAGACGTAAATAAGCAGTTGATGATGAATTATTCAACGTTTTTTTCCTACAAAACCATGATATATACTACTTACCGTGCATATTTTTTGTACTTAAAATAAAAATCTGGTATAATGTATTTTTAATTTGAATAATTATGTTATATTGATCCGATACTTATAAATAACGTTGGCAGTTTAATGCTGTTATCTGTATGGAGCATAATATGTCATTAATTTCAATTCAATATTAGCATATTATATTTACATATATAGATGTTTGTACATAGATGAATTGTGCCCTGGAAAATGCATTTGTACTTGAGAAAGGGATTTGGTAGCTGAAATATGGACTCGGACTGCCAAAAAAAGGAAGTTGTAAGCAACAAAATCTGCGATAATGAGATACCGTATGGCAGAAACACGGCTTCTTTTTCGCACACCTCACAAAATGCTTTCAAACTTGAGTCCGCTTGGTACTTTATAACTTTGGCCTTAGAGATCACTGCTCTTATCCTTTGGCAACGTCAAAGCTTCTGAGAGAAGATACTCTCAAATTTTGACTCCAATTGGCCAAGTACTATTAATCATGCTCCTAACCAGTCTTAGATAAAATTATGTCCAATATAAAAACTGGAAAAAACTTCTTTGACGGGGTGAAACTGCAATCTTTTAGGTGAAGATAGAGACGGGAATCTTTTAGTAAAAACAAGTACATGTAGAATTGTTGAAGTAGTAGGAATGAAGAGTCTTGTTCTTCTGCAAATTTCAAATGATGTAATGTTTCAAGAAGCTGAAAAGTCTAGAACTATTTTCAGTTTAAGTTGCTTCGTTCTTATAAATTTTTATCCGTGTTAGTTTTTTAAGTGGCAGCATGACGATTACCCAAGTTTTTATTGATGCACTCTAGTTGCTCCAACTTGTCAATTTGCTTAGTACAAAAGTTTGTTTAATCCTATTTTGATAAGACTACCTTTTTCTTGGTTGTCTTGCATACTTGTGTTGATGGAAATGTTAGAAGAGAATTGGTCATTGGCATTGTTGAGACATTCCATGGGAGATTTGTTGCATTGTGCTGTTATGCTGTTAATTTGATAACATGTTACTGATGTAGATGGGTTGTTACTGAATGTCGGTTACTCCATTCATATCATTTGGCCTAAAGTTTCACCACGTTACCTTCATATCCAACTCGAAATGCAGTTAAGAGATAAGATGCTTCACACCTCCAACATAAACTGTTATATTAGTATTAACCAAGACATTACCATGATAGATTAAATAACCCAACAAAAACTACTTTTAGGGAACTTAGTTTCCAGCTTTAGGAGATGCTTAGTTTATGCTAGTACGTGTGTTGCACCACCAGAGATGTGGAAAAATTAAAAATAGACTAAAATAATGAAATTTAAAAAAAAATAAAAAAATTTATATTTCAGCACTTAATTCATCTTTCATGTCTTGGAATAGGTCTAAAGCTTCCAGAGCAAAGAGGTTGCTTCAGAAGAAGAATGCAGTGAAGGAAGCGAAAAGGGCTGCAGCGTTGGCTGCTGGAATTGATTGGAAAAGTGATGATTCAGACAATGAATCTCTGGTAAGGATAAAAGGATTTGATCTAGATTTTAGTGAAAATTCTTTACTGTTGACTCAAAGAATGTGACTGGTTTTATCTTTTTATAATTTCTATATGGGACTTATTTTACTTGTGCAGCAAGTGTTTCGGGAGCCTCCTTTGCCAGATCTTCTAAAAGATGAGGGGAATCATCATTTGATTGTAGATGTAAGTCCCTCGATTACTGGCCCTCTCCCTTCTACTCTCTCCCCTCTTCGTACGTGCATGCACATGCGACTTCCCAGCACCCGACCCCCCACAAGAAAAGAAAGATTATTTTTTTAAGGGAAAATTACTCGTAGCCCCCCTGAGGTATGGCTTAATTACAGATAAGCCCCTCTTATCTTTCAAATTACGGCTACACTCCTCCTAAGTTTGGGAAATACTGTGTGTGTGGGGGGGTGGGGGGTAAAAATGGCCGGAATTTGCTGTGAGGGTAAAACAGACTTTTTGCAAATTCCGGCCATTTTTACCCCCCTAGCTTAATTTCCCAAAGTTAGGAGGGGTGTAGCCGTAATTTGAAAGATAAGAGGGGCTTATCTGTAATTAAGCCATACCTCAGGGGGTCTAGCTCTAATTTCCCCTTCTTGTTTTTTTGGTTTGAAACATATTCTTTACCATCTATGCTGGATCTTATCAACATTTCAGATTACAAACATTCAATATCTACTAGTTGAAATTACTCAATGAAATACAAAGATGTAAAAATGCCGGGGGAAAAAATCACATTTAAATTATAACAATATTGCTGAGGAAGAGGGACCAGTTTGAATTAGAAAATCATTCACTGACAATCTTTTTCCCATGGTGTTATGCCTATTATACAAATTTAATACCAGTCAAGGAGAATGTGTCTGGACACAGGTTTCAAACTTATTTACTCCTATTTCCTGGTGACCCACTAAAGCTCTCAGCTCAAACTTTTTAGTTCCTTATTAGTTATGCTGTACTAAATGAGAGATAACACAACAAGAGAAACAACCCATGACGCAAGAAAGAACATGTGCATCATAAGAAGATACAAAGTTTTCAAGGTTATTTTCATAACACTGAATATCGTAGAAGACAGGAAGTGTTTTGCTTTGCCAATCAATTTGCAGATGAAGTCGCCAATATGACTAAAAAAGAATAAAGAGGGAGAAAGGGCTGTTTGAAATCAGAGTTCATTCATTAATTAAAAAAACAGAATGAGAATCACAACTGATGAGTTCATCTTGCTTTTTGTATAAGAATGTAGTAAAAGTCATTCGTACTGTAGTAAAATCTTATCATTTGATATATTAAAGTCATGAAAAATTACAACATAATATGTGGTTGATATTTTTGATACCATCTATTTTCCTTTGCCTTAGTTGATTTGTGATTCATTTCTTGAATAATCTATCACTGAAGAAACTTTCATACCTTTTCTATAGTTATGCAAGTCATTGTCATCACTGCAAAGATATTGGGATGCATTAAAAATAATCAATCTTAGCCTGAAACTGGCAGGCAACACGTTGTCTGATCAGATGAAGGAGGAACTTCGAACTCTTGGAGCTCGTAAGTTTTGATACTATGTGGATCTGTTAGCTTCTTTTTATTTTGCGATCGCTCTTCACCTTGTGTTGGATAAACTGTGGTGATGGCCGTAAAAAGTTCTGAAGCATCTCATAACTTTTTAACTTGTAGAAATAGAATATAATATTGATGGTCCTGCACAACGGAGGGGTTGTGGGCGTTACATTGTTAGTCGGCATCCTTACAGCTTTTCTGCCTGGAATTGCTACTATAGAGGAATATTGAGGTACTGATGCCACTTTTCACGTCGTTAATGTTTATCTTCTTATTACAATGTACTTCATTCTATGTAATTTGACTTTATTGATCTAACATTTAGAAGGGTTAGCTTGGTTGTTCATGTGATTTTGAGTTTCTGGACAATTATAACCATTGATGTAGACGGATTTATATGGGGTCGACTATAGACTAATATTTTTATTGCCCTGGATCTAGAGTCCTGAAAGCTTCTAAGAATCACTCCATTTAGAGTTGAGATGATATAACTTTGCACAATTTGCTCGATAACAGTGAGATGCCTCTTGGATCAAATTGAAACTCCTATGCAAGATACATTATATTAGTTCAAAAAAATAATGTTATTATGGCATAAATCTCATGTTCAGTAACAATTTCACTTTGATTGCTATCTGTTGTTATTCTTAACAAGAAAAGTAAATGCCTAAGTAATTGTGTTTTGGTCCATATTAACGGTGTTGATGACATGTGTTCCTGGACTTCATGACCATGGTCGATATGGCTTTTGACCTATTATTTTTTTGTGTATTTTCTAATTGATTGATCTTTATATACTGTAGAAACAATCGGATGTCAAAGCACAACAAATTTCTTCATAGCATGAGAGTGAAACACACAGATTCTGTACCACCAATTGTTATTTCTGCACATCAGTTTACAATGATTAGTCAACATCAAGCAGCTGCCCGAGAATATTTGGAAGCCCATAAACTCATGCCCGTCAATCCCTTGATCAATCTTTGTGTGGGTACGCATCTTTTCCTTCAGAAAGTTATTAAGAATTAAGACGGGATGAACAAAAATGTTGATATTCCTTTATGCTTGTAATAATACTGGAGAAAATCTTAATATATTGCATTCCTTCTTATGTTTTAGGAACTTCCTTGATAAACTTAGCCTTTGGCCACAGACTTCAAAACAAGCATCAGAGCATATTACAAGGACTTGCTTTCCTCTATAACAACTCCCGACTTTGTGAAGATAGCCAGGTTTCGTTCTATTTAGCCTTCTTGATTAAATATTCCGGACATTCTATTTTCTATCTATGATTAATGTTCTTTAAGCACATGATAACTATATTTAAGGGTTTAAATGTAAATTACATAGACACCTTCTGCATGAGATGCTAATTACAAAAAACACCTCGATATTTGAGAAATTACCATAGTTTCCCGTGTCAATAAAAACATATTACAATTTCACCCTTCTCACTAAAGCAGATTACCCCCCCCCACACACACAAAACCACCACAACCCCATAACCTTAGGGGCTCGTGATAATTAACCAACAAGAGGGTGCATGTAATTATCGCTATATTAAGTTGCATGAAAATTTGGGATCAGGATATCGCGTGTGAAGGAAATTTCAATTAGTATCCAGATAGAGTTGTGAGCCATTAGCTGAGAATATGATAATGTCACAAAGTGAAGTGCTGACAGTACTACGTGTAATCTAATGGTTCACAGCCCTACTCGGGTACTATGCAAGTTGTTCACATCTCAAGCATATTTTAGTTTGCTAGACTTCTACTTTAGACAGCCGTTTCCACGAGAAAAGAATAGTTATGTTATTAACCTTGACTTTGCACAATATCAGCAAAAGTACCCTTGAAACTTAATTGCAGGAGGCCTTGTATAACATCGCTCGGGCTTACCATCATGTTGGTCTGGTTTCTTTGGCTACTAAATATTATGAAAAGGTTTTGGCGATTAGTGAGAAGGATTATCCCATCCCAGTACTTCCGCATGAAAATCCTGATCTTATGGATAGTAAAAGGCCAGGATACTGTGATCTTCGTCGTGAAGCAGCTTACAATCTGCACTTGATCTACAAGAAAAGTGGTGCACTGGATCTTGCTAGACAGGTCTTGAAAGATCATGTTGTCTTGTGATAGGCTGATACATATAGCTGTCTCGTTGCATATTGTTGGCTAGATATTACTTTTTGTTGATATCTGGTATTAGTACTTTTTATCTCACTTTGATGTGTGAGATGATTCCCCCTCTTGAGAACTTTGGAGAGTAACCATTTAATGTATAGTGGAACCTAAGGTAGGAATGAACGTTTATGTGGATTGGTGGTATAAATGTAGATATTTAAATTAAGAATGATAATTTATGGGTTATATTTCTTCTATATCAAATTTGTTAAATAATGCCGTGATTATGAATCTCATTACTTTTGTTAGGTCCCTGCATTTTTTCTGGTTGAATGGATAAATGAAAATTTAATGTATTGTTCGTCATATTACAGTATTTTGTGAGAGTGGATTTTAATTATTTTAAAATGTGAAACATTCTATAAAGGGCAAAATGCACATAGGTTAATAACATGACCTATGTATCAAATAATCCCTTAAAACTACTAAAGGCACCATTTACCTCTCAATAATTTGACATGACACTTAACCCTTCAACATAATATGAACACCTAGTAATGCCCTTTCCATTAGTCTTTTATCCATCTTTTGTCTTCTCTTTAATCCTACGAGATCGGGCGGCATTTCATATAAGTTGAACAAAAACGGGTGGCCTAGGCTAAAAGGGTAAGTGAAGACGACATTGAGGTTGTGGGTTTGGGGAATGGGGTAATTCCGTCGGTAGGTGAATGAAGAAGAGGAAAAGGCGGGTGAATTTCAAATTAGCTCCCATGAAATTCAGTAAGTGCAAAAAGATCATTGTGAAACAAAAAGAGGCAATTTATGACAATCTTACAATTGTTAGATCAATCCTGCTAGAGATCAAGGGTCAATATAAATCCCTCTATATTGGATAATAATAAGTAATAACCATAGATCTTGATAAAGGTCAATGGCCATATTTACTATCTTATATTTTATATTAATCTTAATATATAATATATAATATTAATATTCAATTAATTATATATTTATAATATATATGTGTATTTCGTTAGATGTATACATAACATATATAAATTAATAAAGTTAATATATTATATTATTATTAATATATATATTTTACATATATGTGTGTACACACACATATAGGGATAAAAGCAGACACCCCGACCTATTGGGGGATGTGCATTTTACCTTCAACCTATCAACATGTGCACCCGACACCCTTACTTTTGGTGAATGTTGCATTTAACCTCTTTTGATCGGATTTGGGGGAATCTTAGGAATATTTCGGCGCATGAAAGGTACAATCGACACTCAGGGAGTAAAGTGCACGAACACCGTATGATAGGGGGTTGTTTGCTTTGATCTCAAATTTCTTATTTTTCTTAATCATCATTTTTTAAATCCAAATAATCATAATTTTCAAAAAAAAAAAAAAAGAAGGAAAACTCAGGAAAAAAAAAACCATAAATGTTCCAAGAATTCAATAAATAAGTTACAAAAATATTAAAAATTCAGAAAATATAAAGATTAGAAAAAAGTAGAAAATTTCAGCAAATTTCAGAATGAAAAGAAAAACAAAAAAATCAAAAGAAAAACAATTTAAATTCCAGAAAATGAGACAAAAAAATGACAAAAATAATAATAGAGGAAAATTTTCAATTTTTTCCTAATTTTTTAATTTTATGGTTCCCTTTTTCTATTAAATTTTAAGTTTTCTAGGTTTTTCGAATTTTAAATTCTTTTCTTCTGATTTTCTATTTTTTTTTCTAAATCTTTCAGAAATTTATTGGAATTTTTTTATCTTCCTGAATTTTCTTGTTTCTTCTGTTTTTGCTTTTCTAAATTTTCTAATTTTTTTGCCTTTTCTTTTCTTTTTTGGAATTTTAAGGGTTTTTCCGGTTTTTGCTTTTTTATTTTATTTTTTAAAATATATTTGGATGTTTTTCTTATTTTCTTTTTGAATTTTGTTCTCCTTTTTGAAAAATAATGTACATTTGAATTTTAAAAAATAAAGATTTAAAAAATGAAAGAAATTTAGAATCAAAGCAGATAAGCCCCTATCTTATTGGGTGCGTAGCACTTTGCCCACTAAGTAATGATTTTACCCTTACATGTGCCAGAATATTGACACGAAAAATCCTTACGTGTATTAAACAGCAAGTGGACTGGTCGTGTGTAGTAATAAAGTGGACTTTAAGTCCGAGTTATCGATCCCACAGAGACAAGATTATTTAAAGCTAGGAATTTAAAAGCAATTAAAATTGAATTAAAAGATTGTGATTAATTTACAATAAAAATGTAAAAACGAGATTTAGCAAATAGATTTAGATTCTTATGAGATAAAACAACTAAGACACATGCTTCAACCAAATTTACTTGTTAATATAAATATGAACTATTCTTCGTATTATTAGACTACTATTGCTTTGGTGAAAATTCCTTAATTAATTACTACTCGATGTCTCGGCTGTAATAATCCTATGATAAATTGACAGTTCTCTAAATATGTCTATCCGAGAATTTAATCAATAATCATGCATTCAAGTTCTAGAATTTCCCCGAATAAATCCGGCTAACTGCACCCGGGAATCTCTACCTATCTCTAGGGGCAATTCCCTATTTTTTACGGATGATATGATGATTTCTTTGAACCCTAACTTATATTCTTTCAAACTATTAAGTTAGGCAATATGACAAACATATGGCGATCAAACATATGCAAGTAATTACGCACAAAATCAAAACACAAAGCAATTGTAGAATTAATACGAAGAATAATATCATATATATATACTCATAACTTTGGCCTTCACATGGCCCTAGTTAAGGGAAAATTAGTTCATAATTGAAATTGGGAAAACAATAAAAACATAGAATTACTCATAGATAAAGATGAATATCAAACTAAGAAACTCCCTATTTTGGATTGATGATCGATTCTTGATTGGAAGCTTGAATCCCTCCTTTTCCTCTTCTTAGCTCTTCAAGTATGATGATAGGATGACTCAAAACCAAGAGAATGCTCCCCCAAACCCCTGAATTTTCGTCCTCACACTCTCAAAGGATGATTTTTTTATGTCCTCAAGTGAGCTCCCCACTCCCCTTTAAATACCCAAAAATCCACCTACCAAGAATTTGAGCTACCCTTCTCTTTCTTTTCTCCTACCAAGAATTTCTACCTACCAAGAATTTGCACCTACCATTCTCTTGTTTTCCACCTACCAAGAATTTCCACCTACCATTCTCTTGTTTTCCACCTAACAAGAACATGAGCTGCCACTTTCGTGTTTTCCAGCGCAGGGATAGTGATTTATTCATAAACGTCTCCACAGATCTCCGAATTGGATGATTCAAGTACCCATGTAAAGATAAGACATAGATCTAAAACTTTGTAGAAGGACACTTCATCCAATTCTGTCTCTAAAAATATCAAAATGGCGTTCCAACGTGGAGGTTGTTTCTGATTTGGCGCCCAGGTGTGCGGAAATGGTACTAAAACATGATTTTGGCTAACTCCAACTTATTTCTTGCTTGTTTGGTCGTGGAGGTGTGAAACATCTTGACGTAAACTTGTTTTAAACATCGTTTTTCCACCCTTTCTTCAATTGTATCCACTTAAGGCCTGAAATCACTTAATGCACGAATTAAACGCACAAGTGACAAAATCAAGTGATAAATGAACCTAAAACATAAACGCAAAGGGGCTTAAAAACACGTAAAAATGACTCCTATCAAATATTCCCTAAGATTCCATCAGATCCGATCATAGGGGGTCAAATGTTGATAGAGTTAGTACCCGGCGCGGCAATTTGGGCGCCATTCTCGAGATAACTCTATGACAGGCTGATTATAATAAAGTCAATTTATATGATGACATTCTTTATTATTAGACTATCATTTAATAGTTAGAATAAAGTCGCTTACGTCTCCAAGGTTGTGAACCTTTAATATGTTCCAAGTCGTGAAAGGGTTCATCAAGATGAGGGATATTGATGAACCCCAAAAGACTTGCTTGTACAATACATTCTCTTAGAGAGTGTACCTCATTTTATAGGTGCTGGCATGATGAAAGCTGGTGTATGTACGAGGGTTCCCATTTGGAAAATGGGTAAACTGAACTACCCTAAGAAAGTTCCTTAAAAGGAATTCCAGTCGAATCTGGAACTTCCTACAGTTTCATAGTATAAGAGTAATCTTCATGGACCTGAGGTTCCATAGGTATCTTGTACGTAATTCATCACTCTTTGATTTACTTCATGGTCACATAGCGGATCGTCATGACCATGTATGGAGATACATGAGAATCAAGATAGGATCTATCTCTGACTTGTATAGTCACTACATCTCCTATGTTTACATAGTGAGTTGACTTAAGGAATTTTTGGCGGAAGTAAGATATCTAAAGAGACATAGGATTTCCTCATTTAGACTATCAAAGTCAACTCTACTGTAAATGAGAAACATAGATATTAAGTTATTAGGGTTTCGACTTAACCTATATGCTAGACTCAATTGGGAGATAAGATGGAAGAATCTTACTCATACGAGAATCATGATTGTGAAAGGCGTACCTTTACATTTAGTATATGTCTATGTTTTCGTGGCTCGTTGCTAGACAATAACTATGATTTATAGGTGTCTTGAATTAATATGGTAATTGATTCAAGACTTGATTAAATCAAGTCAGATTTAATTTAGTTTTTCCAATTTAGGAAAATACACTAGCACTTTGGGAAGGTGTACCTTCTACTAGTACATAAACGAGTCTAAAGGGTCACATACATAACTATGTAGAGTTTTCGCTTTTATAGTGTCATTAATCAATTCGAGAAAATTGAGGAAATTAAGAAAGTATAGTACTTTCCTAATTGAGAATATAAATTAATTTGTAGGATCCAATTAATTAAATTATTTAATTAATCTAGGAGGATCAGTTCATTAATGGACCTAATAGAAGCCAAGTATTTTATTTAGTTGGGCTAGGTCCAAGTTAAATAAATAAAATAAATATTGGGCGGAAATAATTAAAGTTAGTTTTTAATTATTGAAATTAATTAAAAGTATTGGATTCTTTAATTAATTAATTATTGGAGTCAAGAATTAAATCAAGAGATTAAAACTTGGACTCCAAAATAAGGAGAGAGGCGTGTTGGGTGAGATTTTAGAGGAGGAAATTATTTCCTTCCTCAACCTCTTCGATCATGGTAAATCTTAGATGATTTATTTACATAAGAAAAGATAAGTTACTTGATAACTAAGTCTATTCTTTATAAGATTATATGTATGTTAGCTATACATATAAGTTATATAATATATGGGCGTGTATGTGTGTGTATATATATATAACTCCTAGATAAGGTATATCTACAATTAAGGAAAGAACTAAATCTTGGAGATTTAATCTTAGCTTATATCTAATTTTACTAGGGCTAGGATTATACATATATATATATATATATATATATATATGTATGAGTGTGTGATCAATGAAGAGAAAATTTACTTTTGCTTCTCACAAGCATAAAATTGCCCAACACATTTAAGGTAAGGAGGAAAATTTTGATCCTCTTATTTTCAATCTTGTCGTTCCCTATCCTATATTCAAGGTGTGATTTGTTCATGTGTTGAGTTTAATCACTTACATATATATGTATATATATATATTCTACTCCTTCACACACTAAGCCTAGATAATTATATCTAGATTTGTTCTATTGGCTAGCACCGGGAATAGAATAATTGGAGATTTGAGGAGGTGTGAATACTCTTAGAGGCACAGCGATTGAGGCACTTCATGGGGGAGATACATCGGGCGATTTCTGTGGAATAAAACAGGTTATGGAAGCTCATAGCGGGTTGATAAAGATCCAACCAAAATTTAAATTCGTTGTTGGTAATTTTCATTTCGCGTATTAAATAATAAATAGATTAATCTAGCCAACTATAATCCGTACCGGAGTGTTTTTGTTTATGCATTAAATTTTTGAATTCCGCTTTGGTAGTCAGCTCGGAGATTACCCGAGTGTTTTTTGTTTATGCATTAAATTTTTGAATTCCGCTTTGGTAGTCACCCCGGCGACTATCCTACCCAACATATGCAATATTCATCAAATGTAAGGGTGTTGGGTGCACACTTTTATAGGTTGGGAGTATAGTGCACAACCACAACCAGCTAGGTAGATTCGGGGGTGTTTACTTTTATCCCACAAACCCCCCCCCCCTCCGGCCGCCACCGTCGTTCACCACCATCTCGCCTTTGCCCCTTAGCCCCCGATTTATTAGGATTTGGACAATGATTCAGGTAAACCTGGAAAAAGAAGGGAAAAAAATATATTCAACTTTATCATTATTCATATCTCCATTACATCAGCAATGGACACAGCCATTGCCACTGACTCGAGATCCTTTTCTCTTAAACACAAGGCCCCTTTCCAGTAATTTTGCTTCTATTTCACCTTTTGGATTTTCCTTACCGAATTTTTGGAAAAGAAAGTGCGTGTTTTTCATGTTTTTCACCTTTATTGACATGCTTCTTTGTTTGGAGAGTGTATAAATGACAAAAAAACTTGTCATTAAAGGTGAAAAACACGCTCTTTTTTTTCCAAAAATCCACTGTTTGCAGACTTTTTAAGAACACAGGGTGGTTTTTAGCCTATTTCGTTAACACGGTTTTTTTTTTGCAATTTCACACTAACACAGGATTTTGTTTTGCATTAATCCCTTTTTGATTTCTATACAACAACAGAGCGTGCGTTTTCAAGTAAAAAAATTATCAAAACGAGATTGCATAGTAAGATGGACGGTAATTATTTGAGTAGTTCATTACTAGTTTATATTGAAAAAGAAATTGTTCAAACTTTCAATATCGACTCGATCATTGACAAGTTCGATCTAATGAAGAAACGTCGAGCATAATTTAGAATGTCCAAAGTAATATCTAATAAACAGGTTAGTACTATATTTACTTAGTTATGATTTGCATATTTTTGAATTTTGTATTATCTTAAATTATTTTATTTTTTTAGTTATAGACAGAGGGATATGACTCGACAAATCCGAGCTGATTATTTTTAATCATGGGTCAAATAGACTCTATAAGTTTTCAAATAAGGAGAGGAAAATCAAAATTTGTGACAACCTGTAATTGAACTCAGGACCTCCCACATGAAAGTGGAAGCCGATTCACTAGACTAACAAGCTATGAATATCTTAAATTATGATTTTTTCCTATTTTTTGTTCACAAACAACTTTTTGTTAAAAGTATTTATATTTTGTACTATGATTTGTATTCATATTATATACAAAAATTTTATTGTCTTAAGAAAAAAGATTGTAATCGCACCAGGAAAATGTGTATAAAAAATAAATATCAAATATTTATATTTTTAAATTTTGATCGTCCATCCCAGTCAAAATCCTCCATCCCTATTTCCCTATGTATAAATGTGGAGGAAAGTGATCCATAATTTGCATGAAGTTTTTTTTATTTGAACAATGACAGAAGATTTTCGAATGGCCACCATTTTGGGCATTAAAGAGATCAATAGCAACAATAGAATCCACCTCCCACACCTTTCTCAAACCAAAATTCCATGCTATTTCTAAACTCGTGACTTACCCGGGTTAATTGCAATTAAATTCCTTGTGAAATTTCATAAGTGCACAAAAATTTCTGTTAAAAAAACGAAAGGTAATTTGCCTCCTCATGTAAAAATAATGAAGCAAACTGCCTCCTTCGATTCATTTAACCTACATTCATCAATATAAAAACTAAAGTGCACTTACGTTTTTAAAAGAATTACCCTACATTTTTATTTTTAAATTATTCATAAATTATTCATATTCTTTTCCCCCTTTTCCCCCAAAATCATCATCTTCCCAAAATCCAGTAAATCTACAACTTTAACCCGACATAGCACAATTTTGGTTCGGTGGTTGTTGAGGAGAAGACTCAAACAACTGTTATAAAAAATTGGCATTGGGGGATGTTCGATGGCAACGACGATGGGACAGCGAAGGCAGCTCTGGAAACGGCGACCTGGGCGGCTAGTTGATTGGAAGAAGTTAAGGTGAAATTAGATGGATGTTGGAGGTGAGGATGAAGGTAAATTAGTGCACTGTTTGCAGACTTTTTAAGAACACAGGGTGATTTTTAGCTTATTTCATTAACACGAGGGGTTTTTTCGCAATTTCACATTAACAAAGGGTTTTTTTTTGCATTAATCCCAATCAAAAAAGTCAAAATAAGCCGAATCAGTATGTCTACCAGATAGACATACTAAAAAAACCCCACTCCCCAGTAAGGCAATACTTGTGACCCCCTTACAGCCATCAAACAAATTATACATATATAAATACACGTATGAAAAAACAACACACAATTTGATATCTTTTATCTTCCTCAATTTTCGCTAAATATAAATTTCTATTCATTTGTGAAACCCTAAACTAAATAATTATTTTTTGCTAGAGTTTAGAGATATAAATTGAAAAAAATCAAATTCCAATATTTTGTATCCAACATTTCAGATTACAAATATTCAGTTTTCATAACTTCTAGTTTCCTTTGCCTTTGTTGATTCGTGATTCATTTCTTGAATACTCTTCCGCCGAAGAAACGTTCATACCATTTCCGTAGTCATTGTCATCACTACGACGATATTGGGAATTTGGGATGCATTAAAAATCATCAATCTTAGCCTGAAACTGGCAGGCAACACATTGTCTGATCAGATGAAGGAGGAGCTTCGAACTCTTGGAGCCCGTAATAAGTTTTGATAGTGTAGATTTGTAAGCTTCTTTTTACTCTGGATCACCTGGTTATTTCTGTGGCATAAACTGTGGTCATACTTGTTAACTGTTGCGGGCGTTACATTTTTAGTCGGCATCCGTACAGCTTTTCTGCCTGGAATTGCTACTATATAGACTATAGAGGAATATTAAGGTACTGATGCCCCTTTTCACGTCATTAACGTTTCTCTTCTCATTACATGTATCTCATTCCATCTAATTTGACTTTACATTAGTAACATTTTGAAAGGTTATGCTTAGATGATCCTGTACTTTTCAGTGACGGGACAAACAATTACAACCATTGAAATAGAGGGATTTATATATGTGGTTCATTATATACTAATGTTTGTAATTGCCCTGTAGCCTGAAGTTCTGAAAGCTCCTAACAATCACTCTATTCAGAATGAAGAGGATGTTTCATTGCAAATATGCTCGATAAGAGTGGGATGCCACTTGGATCAAATTGAAATTCCTATTCCAGATACATGATATTAGTTCAAAAAATAATGAGGGTATTCCCATGTTCAATAACAACCTCACTTTGATTTCTATATCTTAGTACTCTTAACAAGAAAGTAAGTAGCTAAGTGATTAAGTTGTGTTCCGTATCAACAGTGTTGATGACTTGTGTTCCTAGACTTCATGCCCATGGCCGTATGGCTTTTGATCTATTTATGAATTTTGGTATTTTAATTGGTTGATCCTTATATACTATAGAAACAATCGAATCTCTTTTTTGTTTTTTTTTTTGATAAGAATCACAAAGATTTTGTACTACCAATGGTTATTTTTGCACATCACTTTACAATGATGAGTCAATCCCTTGATCAATCTTTGTGTGGGTACGCATCTTTTTCTTCAAAAAGTTATTAAAAATTAAAATGGGACGAAGAAAATGTTGATATTTCTTATGCTTGTAATAATACTGGAGATAATCTTAATAAATTGCTTTCCTTTTTATGTTTTAGGAGCTTTGATAAACTTAGCCTTCGACCACATACTTCAAAACAAGCATCAGAGCATTGCTTTCCTCTATGACAACTCCCGACTACAGAGCATATTACGTCGAGACCATATTGCCTTCCTCTATAACATCAGAGCATATTACGCCGAGACCCTGATTATTTCACACCCTGAGATTTGAAAAATTACCATAACTTCCATGTCAGTTGATGTATGTGAGTTTCACATCAATAATATTTATTTTAATATTTGGGATAATATGAATATAATTGTGAGATGTAACATATAATATGAGAGCAATAATGTAAATAACAAGAGATTTAATGTGGTTTGGTCCAAAAATTAGGCCTACGTCCACGGGAGAAATGAGCGTATCCTTTTATTATGCTTCCACCGTGTGCTTATATACAAGTTTTTGATGGTCATAATAAAATATGGTAAGTCAACTAAGCCTAAAATACATAATAATAATAAATAGAAGACATAATCTTCTAATCTTGGCGGCATAAATGCTAATTTGCTCCATATCTTGAGCTTGATTGCCTCAGGTCTTTATTTAGGAAAGTCTTTAACTTAATTGATTCTTGTCTCCATCATTGCCTAATATAGAAATATTCTCCTTTGCAGATCCAGGTTGGCGGGTCGTCCAGAGAGGCCGGGTTGGGCTTACTTCCTTCTAGAAAAGTCCAAGTCTATGTTTGTAATTCTTTGTCGGCCCATTAGGCCTTGGGCTCCCTAGCTTGGCCCAATATCTATTTTTCAGCCACATCAATAGTCCCCCAACCCTACAATTTGACTTGTTAAATTGTGAGAGTTGTAAAGAAAATATCATGTGGGTCAAGTTGACATAACTACAAAGCTGCAGACCTGTCCTATTAGTAGAGCTGTGTGAATTGTAGGATTGAACACCCTACATGGGTAGATTCTAGAAACCTTAATCTTTGATTTGACTGAAAAGTCCTTGACGGTTGAGCTTCCCCACGCTCCTGCAGTTATCACATCGTGCCTTGAAAAGCTAGGCCGCCATCATTACTCCGTCAGTTTGAGCCGTCATAACTGTACCTTGGAGGTTGCTGAGTGGGGACACGTGTATGGCCCACAATTACTCTCGCGCTTCCCCAGGCCAAGCAGTTACCATTTTTTCAAAATATCTCTCAGATTTTATTGCCAAAAATTTTGAAATTTTATTACCATTTTCAACTTCCTTTGATCCTTTTAAGAGAATCCTTCCTCTCTCTTCTTCTTCCTTGCGATTTTTCTGCCTCTGGCAGTTACTCCACAATCGTTGCCCTCTAGGTATTTCCTTTCCTTTTTAATCTCTTGTTTTTTCTTTGTTTTTGTTTGCTTTAGTTTCTCTGTTTTTCCCCTTCTTTCCGTCAATTTGTCAAATAGTTTAGGATTCGATTCTCAAAATCGGGAAGAACGAGTCAATCTGTTAGAGCCTGGGTCTTTTGATGCCACAACCTCCTCCTTTGTAAAGGATTTGTATGCTACCACCCAAGTGGTTGGGGTAGAGAGTATGTCAATGTTTCCTCTGAAACTTAATCTTTATTCATAAGGCGAGGAGAGAAATTCAAAAATTGCACCACCTGACGATGGTATTCAGATAACTGGCGGGGGGTAGGATGGTGCTCCTCCAACCTCTCCAAGAACGTCCGGCGAAAGTTCCATACCACACCCGGAGGCGGGGCAATATAGAAAAAATTATTCTTCCATTGCTTGTCCCCAGGGCGACCAGAAAGGAAAATGGTAGGACCTCGGGAGGTCAGATAAAAAACCCCACTGTTAGCAACACTGGAACGAGGATGAAAGAGGGCGTAAAAGAACTCGGCTGTGGGCTCAACCCCGTGATAGAGAAGAAGAACGGCAAACCCAACCATCATCCGAATAGCGTTGGGCGCGAATTGGTTCAAGGGGATGCCGTACCTATTGGCTACAAAAATAAAGAGAGGAGGAATGGGGAACCGAAGACCTGCTTTTAGGAGGGCCACATGAAAACAAGTATGCTGAGGAGGGGGACGATGGGCTCTATCCTGGGGAGAGGGAACTATTATCGAATAATCGTCAGGGACGCTATACATACGGCGGAGGTTTTTCAATTTTTGTAGGGTGAAGGAAGAAGGAGTCTCATTCCAATAATTAGGGTTTGGCTCTTCTCCCTCCCCCAATTCAAGGTCAGAGGGGTGTGCACCGTCACCCCCTGAAGAAACCCCAGCATGCCCAGCCCCAACACCCGAAGACGGAGGGACATTGGTGGTGTGTCGGCCATCGGATTCGTTATCCAACGAGGATAATTCTACAAACTCTCTTCCCCCTAAAACAGGAGACCCATCATACAAATCTCACACATAAGAGGAAGTATCCCCCACCGAATCATGCGCTAACAAATTTTGGCAATCCTCTCGGTTTTGAGAATTCAAGCCTAAATTATTTGACATTTTTCGCAAAAAGAGGGGAAAGGGAAAACAGGGACAACAACAGCAAAGTAGCAGCAAACACAAAACAACAAACACACAACACAAAACAAATAAATAAGAGGAAGAGAGGAAGCGCAGTACCTAGAGAAGGGGCGGTGAACGTGGGAGAAAATGGCTGGTAAGAGAAGATAGGGGAAGAATGGAGAAACTCTAATTTTAAACACAAAACGCACAAATGACAGAAGAAAATAAAATCTCAAGTTTTGGCAAGTTACTTTTTGAATTTTAATTTTCAAAAATAAACCGAAAATAAATAAGGAAAGAGCGGGCTTCAACTTGAGCCATACACGTGTGCAAAGATCAACGGTTGTCAGGGCATGAAGATGGCGGCCTTAACTGATAGAAACAATGAGTGGCGCGATTTTTCAGGAAATGCCTTCATAACTGCAAATCTGGGGAATTGCAACCGTCGTGTCAGGTACAGGATATCGCCCAGAAACGCACCTGAGAACAGGATCCATACCTGAGAAGAATCTCCACGCAACTTTTTCCTAAGCAGCTCGAAAATACACTCAGCTCGGCCCAAAGATCTATCTCTTCTCAACTCGCACAACTTGACTACGTCAAACTGCGGCGTTGTGGGGGACTATTGATGTGGGTCGAAATAGGCTCTTGGGCCAAGCTGGTAGCCCAACATGATTAAGGGCCCAAGCCCAACAGCATAACGGACTCGGACTCCTTTAGAAGACATTATAGTCAGGTCCACCCCTCCGGAGGTTCGCCCTATCCCGACCTGTCCAGATACAGCATTCTATAAAAGGCAAGCCTGGAGACAAGGATTAATCAGGGGATGCACTTACCATATCCGGACCTGCGGAGATCACTCTAACCGACCTGCCAATTATACCATAAAAGAGATGGCTCAAGCTGGAAGGATTAGGATTTATTCTATTTTCCATTGTACATTTAGGAATAGCTGACTTACCTTATTAGTCACACCCTCATAAACATGTATATATATCAACTTCAAACACTAATAAAGGATCGACTCTTTTACCCCGTGGACGTAGGTCATATTATTGGCTGAACCACGTAAATATCTCATGTTCTTTATTTATAATTCGTGCTTTATATCATATTTTCATGTCATATATCGCATATTATCATTTGTGTGCTTCCCACACACATCAAGACCTATAAAATTGGGATTAAAGGAGTCATATTTAAATGAGTGAACTTTTGTTGTTATATATTTTCTTTTAGAATCTAACACTTCATACCTCAAAAATTATGAATTTAAGATCTCTATCATACCTTTTATTACAACTTCACATATAATTAAATTGTTTGAGCACCAACCCAAGATCTATTGGTCTAGTGGTATCCACCTCCCACTTTATGTAAGAGGTCCTGGGTTTGAATACATGTTGTCTAAATTCTAATGGCTCAAGTTTATGACTATCAAGTCTTCGTTTTCAAATCTTCACTTTATTATGTTTATTTTCGGGATAATCGAAGGAATAGCAATATCTTGATCTGATTGAATGTAAATAAACTTTACATAGAATATGTCTTATGTGTATATGATCATTGTAATTTGTCATGAAAATCACCTTTTCTTACTTGTACATATAAGGGAATTCATTTCTTTTGTCTTATCACTTTTCTAATTAATAATGTAAAATATATAATATCTATTTTCATATTTATATATGTCGTTCATAGAGTATATTCTCTAATACAATTTTATAAAGACAAAATAACTGTAACCTTTAGATTATGTAAGAATACGCATGTTTGTAAAGCTTCTTAAATATATTAAATGTCGAATGCATCACATTCTCACTCAAGTTACTTATTTGGTAGTAATTTCCTTTAAATTCATACATTTGGTATTCATTCTAATTAATAACTTTAAACACCTATGAACTTCTAGCACATATGCATATTGCCATTTTAATGTCATAGTTTTTTATATTTATAGTTTTAACTTATTTATCCTTATTTACAATCACAACTTAATTAAATAACATTTTAGTACTTTCAAAATATACGTCTATGTCTGTCTTTCGCATCAAATTTAGTATTGCATGTGTCATAAAAAAAATCACTTTCTTTTATGAACATGTCAAAATTAAGTTTCATTTCTTAAAATGAACTTTTTTTGGCTTCTAAACTACTCATTGAAAATATTGATATAACACTAATAACGACAACCACTATGAAACATGCATTAATTTTTTTAATATTTTCAAATCTCATTGTAAAACTTATAATTTGGTCAAAATAGACTTTAAAATTGGGATGCATGAGTGTTTTCTTAGATGTGCGAGCTTTTATTTTAAGTTTTCTCTCTCAACTTATATTCACCATCTCATATTTTAAAAATTATACCAACTATGTAGTATTATCTTTTGTTATATTTCTCATATATAATTAAGTTTCTTAAGACCAAATGTCTATGTACTTTTAGATGATATATAGAAACCTAAATTTTAATTTCCTTATACTAAATATTTCATACTATTAAAATTACTTTAAATTTTTTTACTTAATCAACTATTATTATTGATGTTGTTATTATTACGTATTTTAGCCCATGAAGTACTTTGATCTATTTAAATGTACATTTATTTCTTGAAAAAAAATATTATTCTTTTAACATGTCCATATGTATGATTATTAATTAATTTACCTATGTTTATTAATTTATCACTAATATAATTTTTTTCCTTCTGTGAGATCCTCATAAGTCGACTTATTTCTTTTGTCCTATCACTTTTTCTAATAATGTTGAAAATATAATGTCTGTCCTACATTTCTTTATGTAGTAACATAAAGAGTTTCCACAATATCCGAAATCAGGAAAATGGGTGAAGAGAAGACACGAATGCCTCTCATATTTACATTTTATGGGCCGGTCGGTTCTATAAACTAGTGAACGGGTCGCCGGGTTTGACGGTTGAGCCGCCGGATCAGACAATTTTCAAAAATAAACCAGTTCTTAGTGTCCGGCGGTTTACGATGTTAACCGGACTAGTATAAGCACCAGTCGACGGTCCCGACAGTCCGACTGACTGGTCCAGTCCGAGTTTTAACACATTGAATCTAACAAGTATAAAACAAGTTCAAACTAGCCAAAATAAGAAAAGGGAAAGGACAAGATGAGAAATAAGAGAAATTACACACTAAAATGCAATCAACTTCCATGTGAAACTCGTAAAGTGCAAAAAAAAAAAAAAAAACCTATGTAAAAAGACAAATGGCATTTTGCCACCATGTAAAAAATACGAAGAGGCAATTCTGTTCCCCACGAGCGTTACTAATGTGAGTTGCGACTGGTTATGCTACTTTTGCCTTTATACAACATTTTTGCCCTTAATCTATCGGTTGTTGGATCAAATGTGATAAAGATCAAGGATCAATATTAAATCTTACGTATTTATTAATATGAATAATAATAACTATAGATCTTGAAGAGATCAATGGTTTGTATTTAACATATTTTATATGTATATATATGTAATGACTCCAAAAACTAATAATGTCACTCGAGGCACCAATGGTGAAGGGAGGCAGAGGAAGGTGGTGACTGGGCTGTGAAGCTATGACGGTTTGGACTTAACTGATTGTGGTGATGAAGAACGGGGTTGGATTTGCAGCATGGAATGCCTTTTGACTTCGTTTTGCTTGCTTCGACCATCTTTTTTATCTGGCTTCACTAACCCAACAATCTCTCACTTGGAGACTGGTCAAAATAACTCAAACTCAACTTGAACAAACACCTTCATTTCTCTTAAGTGAAAATCGATCTAATTGGATATCCCCAAACTCAATGGAGATTAACCGAGGCATCACTCCATCTTACCAATTCATCCGCCCTAGTCCATTTCACTCGACAGATTCTCTCTTCTTTTCAACCATGTACAATGTACTCTCTTTCTAGATGTCACATCCCGAATTTACCCCACTCAAGAGTATTACCACTATAACCCAACACTAGTTGCAAATCTCATAGAAATTATATAATCAAAGGAAAAATCATCGATTTTATTTAATGCTGCATACTAAAACACCATCCACGTCTCGAAACATAAATAATTAAATGTTAGCCAAGTTTCAGAATCTCAAAGGAAAATTAAACCAAATTATCTCCAAGTCAAGAATGAAATTAAAAAATGTAATTAAACCAATTAATAATAGTAACAAAATAATCTTATGACATAAACCAAAATATCAATTCTTTCATCCTAAAGTTGTCATGAGGTGTCAACCCTAGCTAGTCGTACCTACAAGCAGTGGCTTAGTTTTACACAATTTAGAAGACTAATAATTCGACAATCCAGTAGCTTATTTACTTAAGAATAATTCATTAACTTAAGAAGCACATTTACTTTCCTTTATAGTCTTTCCTTCCTCTTAGTATTATCCATTATAATTTCAAACATGTCAATGTTTAATCCCATTGACAAAGGTCAAAAACCACTATTCACCATCGTGGTCTGAGGTCCAAAACTACTATTCACCCTTGTGGTCTGAGGTCTAGAACCACTTTTCACATTCGTGGTCTAAAGTCTAAAAGAACCATAGTTCTAATAATAGTTCCTTTTGAAAAGTCCAAATCAAATATACATGCTATTAAAATCGATCACTAAAATATAACTTCAGAGCTATCGACTTCAGTTATATTGCTATGATAATCCTTCAATTACACCATAATCACAAGAATTTCATCATCATGAGACTCGTTGTTAAATTCTAAATTGTACATAAGTATAATCATAACTGTTAGGAATTTCATGTTAGATGTTTTGATGTTGACAATTAAGATTTTTTGTTAGACCCCAAAATATGTAAGTTTGATTTTATTAGAAATTGTGTATAAGCTTTGAGTGTTAGATTTGTAATAGGCTTTATAGGCTTTGTTTTATTTTTTATTCTGGATTGTTAGGCTAAGTATTCTTAGACTGAGCGTCTGATGATTTCTGAGTGAGTTTATCAGTAGTTTAGTTTGAAGACTCAAGTGCCTGAAGTCTGAATGAAGATGAAGATTCCAAGCATCTAAATGACCAGCTATAACAAGTGTCACTTTTAGGACAAAAGTAATTCAAAGATGAATGAGCGTCTATCAATGACTGATTTCACCTGAATTTATTTCTAAGTCCAGATGGAGTTTAATGCAAATATTATCAGTGCATTAAGTGTCAACGGGCATTTAACTCAAATGCATTAAATGCTGATAAGAGCATTAAATGTGATAAGCTCTTTCAGACGTACGGAGAAGCCACCCTATTGGACTGTCAACTTTCACAGACTGCAGCACCAACTTTTATGCAGCAGATTTTCAGGAAAAAGAACAAAAGTTGTCCACTCGCGAAAGTGAGAGACACGAGCCTGTGCATGTGTCAATCGGACACTTTTTCAAAAATGCCTATAAATAGAATTTCAGCAACAAGCCAAAAACAACACGATAATTCCAAGCCAAATTGCTGTTGCATTGAAGTCTCATTCCTTAAATTCTCGGAAAAGCCAGAATCTTAAAGCAAACATTCTCCATGCTTTTCTTCAATTCCTGAGACAGTCAACCAAATATCTCAAACATTCTTTTCGGAAAATCCTACATTACTATTGAGATATTTACAGTTGTTTGAACTTTATCAAAATCAAACAAACCTTTTAGAAAAACCTTATCCAAGCCTCGCGATCTGTGTGGAGTCGAAGTTGGATATTTACATTATTTCTGAGTGAAAGAAGCAAGAGGATAGAAGTGTCTTGGAGCAGAAATCTGTGTGATCAAGGAGCTCAAGTCATCAATATCCATCTCTCCCTAATTTGTAGAAGTTTCTGTGTGATTCTTTGAGAATCATTTTAGTGGATTGCCTCCGAGTGTTCAAGGAGAAGAAGGACGTAGTGGGGATTACACCACCCCACGAACCTTATAAATATTGTGTTCTTTACTTTACAGTTATTTTTCATATTGTTATATCATTGCATAAACCTGTTAAGTAAAACTCAAGTGAACGCGAAGCAACTAAGGAACTGTTTGTGACGCTAAAACTTTTAAAAGAGAAGACTTAAAAATCATTTCGCTGTGCTAACACTGATCAAAGAAGTGAACGTTTAAACCTATTTGGTTAGAGTATTCAAATCTTGAAGTCTAAGTTAACTTTCTAAAAACAGCCTTCATTAGACGCTTAAGTCAAGCGCCTATTTTTCAAGCGTCCAACGAATTTCAATACAAATCTTTTTGAATTCGAAAAAAACTTCAGGGTCTATTCAACCCTCCCCCTTCTAGACCCTTTCGTATGCCACTTAGGACCAACAATGACCTTACATTTAATCATGTAAGACCATCTCCAATGGAGAGGTAAAACCAACGCTAAAATAGCGTTGGTATTTTTTTTTTTTTTTGTTTTTTTTTTTGGTTTTTTCTTTGTTTTTATTTTAGTCCATTATTTTGTAATAGTTACAATTATGTCCATTGAATTTGATCCCTAAACTTTGAAAAGTTACAATTAGGTCCTAAGTTATGTTTTTTTTCCACTTGATTATATATTGTTTGTTAACTAGTACAAAATGCATATTCCACATAAATTTAAAATATTTTAAAATTACATCCAACATAGATTAATATTACATAAAATGCATAAATTACATAATTCAAAGGGAACCGAACATAATACAAGATTAATAAATTGAACAGACAACAACAATTTAAAATGGTGGTAAATCGGATCCACTTCCCCCAAAATTAGGAAAATAGCCACCATAATAATTTGACGCAGACGGTGGATATGGATATTGATTTTGTTGCTCTCTTTTTTGTATAATCTTAATCTGTTCAGCTTGGAGATGAGCACGAACCGTCTCATCACTAATAGAACTCAAGTCACGTGCTAAAATTTTATCTTCTCGTGCAACTTCTTTATTTTTTTTATGCATCTCAATTTGTTGTTGGTGCATCTGCACTTCTTGTGCTCTCAAAAGCATTTCTTGTTCTTTCAAATATAATTCTTTTTCTCGCATCTCAAAATGGTGTTTTCTATCTTCTGCTGCCTTCCTCATCAGCTCCACAACCTCTTCATTTTGAGCTTTCAACTTATCCAAATCTTTTGACCTTTCTTCTTCTACTTTTTTTTTTCAATTTGGCCTTTTTCACTCCAATGGGTCGTTGCGACGAAGAGCCACCAACATTATCATCATCGTCATTTAAATCAACAGAAAATTGTGAAAACCCAGTGGAATCTGGGGTACCACAATTAGGAGATTGATTATCTGATTGTGATGAGACATGGTTGGAAGGATGTTTTCGTGAAATTTGTGGCCTCGGGGGGCTATTAGCTTCCATTTTTTCAAAATCTTTTAGAATGTTCCACACATGATCAAATTTGAAACCATTCTTGAATTTTTTGTGGTCAGTGTTAGCATAAAATATTTCCGCCCTTTCAAGCTGCAAATAATTATAAATATCAGATCCTAGAATTTTTATATATATAAAATCACAATGATGGAAAAATTAAGCATTACTTACTATAGTTTGTTCTGATGCCCCGCTAGGGTTCTGGCTTTCGACATGCTTGATGGAATGCAATAATCTTTTAACACCAGCCTCTATGTCTGAGTATCGACATTGTAGGGATCTTTGGCCACGATTTGCGTAAGACGGATTTTTGGAGTTATTGAATATAGCAGTCACTCGAGCCCAAAACCTTTTTGAAGTTTGGGATATCCCCGTAATGGGATCTTGAGAAACTTCCATATAAGCTTGACATAGAATGACATCTTCATCATCGCGATAATTAGCAGTTCGGCCCGACATAATTTTTTTATATGTTAGAGTAAAAAATATAGTAGTAGCAGTAGTAGTAGTGGAAGAAGCTGAATATGATATGTGTAATATGATAACATGTGTGGTTCTATATATAGATAAAAATCTTATCTTGACAAAACTCTTATTTTATCATCTTATCCCAATCTCAGCCGTTGGATGGATTTCCTCGTCATCCTAACCACTGCATGGATTTTCTTATTATCTACTACATATATACATATATATATATATAGACATACATATATGTATATTTTAATAATTATATATATTGTTAATTAATCAATATGATGTTTGTTTTGTATGTCTCTTTTATATATGAGTTTTGTTTTATGTAATATATAAGTTGTAAAACTCGGTCTTTAGATTAATAAATTTTAATTATTTAATATTATTTATTATTAGAAATAACAAAAATATTTATTTAGATGAATATGTAATACAAACTTAAAATTGGGTGTATTTGTGATATATGAAAAATATTATAAATGAGGTGTAAAAATAATATTATTATAATGAATAGTGATTTGGTGCAAAAAATAGTGCAGTACATTGGAGTGAAAGTACTGTAGTTGCTGTAAAATAGTACTGTAGCTGCTGTATTATAATGCATAACATTGGAGATGATCTAAGGAGAGAGTGGTATCTTTACTTACTGTCAAGCGTGATAGACCAAGTATGCTTTCTTCAATTTAGAATCTTTAATTTTCACCCGACAAATCTGTTTTATTTTTTTCCCATATTCTTAGAAATTAGGGGTAGCTCAATATAATCATCTTCTCACATCTAATTATTCCTCATAAGAAAAGCAAAAGCTAAAGCCTTCATCTCTGCATCTGGCTATCAGCAGCAATAATACCCAAGTATTTAAGCTTATTTTCTTAAAACTAAAAGCATAAAACCTTGGAGGAACATTCTGTTGCAATAGCCACCCAACACCTACAGTAGCACGATATACACATTTACATGCTATAATACACACATATATATATATATACCCAAATAAGTCCTACTGACACAGCCATTTGCAAATCTATGAATAGGAATTCCGAGACTCTATCGTACTATAGAGTCTATTTCTGAGAGATACATCCAATATCATCTTGTAATTCAATAAGACAATTTAAAAGAAAGAAAAGCTTACCCGGGAGGAGAAAGAAAAGCTTACCCGGATTCCTCCCTTCTTAATCGAAACTCATCCTATTTCTTGTCCTGTAGGCTGTAACAACCCTAGTTTTCTCCCATTCCCCTCTTCTGTCTCGGTACGTTCGTCCTCCTTTCTCCTTTTTTTTTTTTTGGTTTTCTTCTTTTACATAATATTAATTTACAGGCTCATTAAAAGAAAAAGATCTAAATTAAATAGGCCTACTAAGAAGGCATGAAAAACACAATAACAACTCACAATCGATAATGTCAAATTTAATTAATATGCTGGTTATTACATTCTCCCCTTCTTACACACCTCAGTTTTTGAATAATTCAGGAGATCTTTCTTTTATTTCTTCTTCATGCTATCAAGTTGTTTCATTGTGATACGACTCCAACCATGCATCCCTATCCAGCCACTTCACTGCCTAATCAGCGCTCACGTGTCAGAAATATGCCAGCCAGGTTTAAGGATTATTCGCTGTAGAAGAATGGAAGAAGTGGTCAATTTAATTTCAAGTAGATTCCTAAGGAGTTGGGGCACTTGGGCCACCACCCATCTAATTAGGAGTAGTTGTTATCAATTTTAGTTTCCATTATGCCTGTCAGTTAGTGTAGGGTATTTACCTAACAGAATTTGTAATTTTTTGGGATTTATGCATATTTTGAAATCAAAATCTTCTTCTCTTTTCTTTCTTTGTCGTTGTATCATTTGGTGCTTTCATTGCGATAACCATGCCCCGTTGGAAGCCCGCCGACGACATGTCTGCTGTCCAAGAAATCGTCAATTCCCTACAAACCTCCTCGGCCAGCCACGACGCCTCCATCTCCGAATTACTCCAACACAGTAACACAACACAAACTGCCATTACCAATCTCACCGAAACCACCCAATCCACTCAAAACTCCATCGCCTCCCTTACCAAAACCATGAACGAACTACTCGTTTCTGTCGCCCGCTTGCAAAAACAGCCTGACCACCCATCCCCACCAGTCGAACACCCATCTTTCACACCATCTTCCTCTATCCTCGGCCCAACACCACCACCACAACTCAACAACTTCCAACCTCGCCCCATCCGCCTCGAAATCACACAATTCGACGGAACTGAACCGTAAGATTGGCTGCTCCAAACGGAACGCTACCTCAGCCTGCATCACATCGCAGAACAAGACAAAATCGACCTTGCCTCCTTTTTCCTCGTCGGCCCCGCCCTAAGTTGGTTCAATTGGATGGTGCGCAACAATCAACTTACCAATTGGCCCTCGTTCGCCCGCTCGCTCGAAATACGCTTCGGGCCCTCGTCCTACATCAACCATGAAGCCGCCCTTTTCAAGCTCACCCAACATACTTCTGTCTCAGCCTATCAAACTGAATTCGAAACGTTGTCCAACCGCGTCCAAGACCTCTCCGACCACCACCTCCTCAACTGCTTCTTATCCAGCCTCAAACCCGAAATCCATCGCGAGCTCCAAATTCTCAAACCCCGCACCACCACCGACGCAATCGGGTTAGCCAAACTCATCGAGGATAAAATCCTCGAAACACGCCGCACAGCAACCCGCTACCACACCCGCCCTGCTCTTACCCTACTGCCACAAACACACCCTCTACCGCTGCCCCCTCCCCTGCCCAGTTACCACCAAATTCCACCACTCGCGGTGTGCCCTTTCGCCGCCTCACTCCACATGAATTACAAACTCTCCGTGACAAAGGCATCTGTTACACTTGTGATGAGAAATACGGCCCTGGTCACAAGTGCAAACAATCCAGCCTTATGCTTCTTTGTGATAAACCTGCACCACCCCTACCCGACCCTGATCCACCCAAAGAACCCGACCTTTTCCCCGAAACCAACCCCTTCCTCATGACTATTTCCACCTCTTTGTACTATATAGAAAGACTTATAGTTTTTCCTCCAAATTCTATTTCTGAGAGATACATCCAATATCATCTTGTAATTCAATAAGACAATTTAAAAGAAAGAAAAGCTTACCCGGGAGGAGAAAGAAAAGCTTACCCGGGGAGGAAAATTGATTCCTCCTTCTTAATCGAAACTCATCCTATTTCTTGTCCTGTAGGCTGTAACAACCCTAGTTTTCTCCCATTCCCCTCTAAAATCGAAGTCGTCGTCAATTGGCCCACCCCCACCAACATCCGAGCCCTGCGCGGTTTCCTCGGACTCACCAGTTATTACCAAAAATTTGTACGCGGATACGCCGCCATCGCGTCCCCCCTCACCAATTTACTCAAAAAGGGATCCTTCGATTGGACCCAATCAGCCATGGACGCCTTCAATGCTCTAAAAACAGCTTTAACCACTACCCCCGTTCTCTCTCTACCCAACTTCGCCATTCAATTTACCGTTGAAACCGAAGCCTCCGGTGACGCCCTCGGTGCAGTCCTTAGTCAAAACGCCCACCCAATCGCCTATTTCAGCAAAAAAATCGCCCCAAAATTCAAAGGGGGTTCTGCGTACACCAAGGAAATGATGGCCATAACAGCCGCGGTGACCAAGTGGCGCTCCTACTTACTTGGCCAACGATTCCTCATCCGCACTGACCACAAGAGCCTTCGTACACTCGACCTCCAAACCGTGCAAACTCCGGAACAGCAACAATGGGTAACCAAGCTCTTGGGGTTCGATTACGAAATCATTTACAAACCTGGATCGGAAAACGCCGCTGCTGACGCACTCTCTCGCCGTGAATTTTTTGATGTCTCGAACATTTCCTCCCCTCACTACAGGTATGTTGATCAATTGAAAGCTTTTTGGATAACTATCCCCTCTGGTCAAACATTACTTCAGCAGCTACTCAATGGGTCCGGCTCCCAGTATTTCAAAATGGAAAATGACCTCCTTTTCTATAAGGGCCGAATCTTTGTGCCAACCGAATTGGGCCTTCATTTAAAGCTTTTACATGATTTCCATTCTAGCCCATTAGGAGGCCATTCTGGGGTCAAGGCTACCATGGCCCGAATTGCAGCTAATTTCTACTGGCCCAAACTCAGAAACACGGTCCACTCCTACATTAAATCTTGCCCAGTTTGTAACCAAGTAAAATACAGCACTTCCCCACCCACCGGCTTGCTTCAACCTCTGCCAATTCCCGCCGCCGTCTGGGACGACATTGCCATGGATTTCATCACCGGCCTCCCTCCATCTCATGGGTTCACTTCCATATGGGTCATCATCGACCGCTTGTCTAAATATGCACACTTTGTTCCCCTCCCTTCCGATCTCACTGCCGCCAAGCTCGCTGGATTCTTCTTTACTTATGTCGGGAAATTGCATGGGTTCCCCAAATCAATCATCTCGGACCGAGATCGGCTTTTTGTCAGCAACTTTTGGCGGAATTATTCAAATTGCAAGGCACCACCCTCGCCATGAGTAGTGCCTACCACCCCCAAACGGATGGGCAATCCGAAGCCCTTAACCGATGTCTCGAGGACTATTTACGCAGCTTCGTTTCTGATGACCCCAACCTTTGGCCGAAATATTTGCCTTGGGCTGAGTGGTGGTACAACACCAATTGGCATTCCGCGATAAAGATGACTCCCTACCAAGCCTTGTACGGCCGACGGCCACCTTCGGTTCCTCATTACATTTCCGGCAGCAGCTCCGATCCCTCCATTGAACAACTCCTCCAACAACGCAACTTACTATTGGCCCAGCTCAAATCCAACCTGCTTGCCGCTCAAAATCGAATGAAACAACGTGCCGATGGTAAACGCGCCGATCGCTCTTACGCCATTGGTGACTGGGTTTATGTCTGCTTACAACCTTACCGCCAACACTCCGTGGTTCGTCGCAGCTCCCACAAGCTCTCCAAACGCTACTTTGGCCCCTTTAAAATTATCGACAAGTTCGGACCAGTAGCATACAAGCTGGAGCTCCCGTCCGACACCACGGTCCATCCCGTCTTCCATGTTTCGCTTCTCCGCCACGCTCCACCTAACCCCAACCTTGAGGACAAGGTCGTTTCTGAAGCAGCGGGGATTGATACGACTCCAACCATGCATCCCTATCCAGCCACTTCACTGCCTAATCAGCGCTCACGTGTCAGAATCCTTTCTATCAGGGTTGATTGTAACCGTAAGGATGTGATTGTGTATGTAACTCCTTGCCTTAGGATTTCAATCCCCAGCTTGCCAAAATCACGTGCCATTGGCTTTCCAGTTGAAACTTGTCGCATCACGGGCACTTCGCAACATGTTCATCCTTCGCCTTCCTTTGTAAGAGTTTGTGATGAGTTTCTTACATGGACTATTACCCATATTCCATTAGTCACCTCCAGGTGCAATCCTTTTGCTTTGTTCCCTAAATTTACGCCTCTCTTAAGCTCCATTTATGCAATGAAGACTCTGTCAAGGACCTCAGTAAAGGTCGGCAGTCTAAGTATGGCAACTTGCTGCCTGAGTTTATATCTCAACCCCCTCCCAAACTTCTTAGCTTTTAAATTCTCAGTTGATATAACATGTGGGGAAAATGTGATAACTCAGTAAATTTAGCTTCGTATTCACCCACTACACTGTTTCATTGCACTAATTCTAAGAACTCGATAGCACTTTGATCACAACTAATCTATGAAAAAAATCTCTCTTTCTTTGGTTTCCACCATTTATCGGCCTCGCCCTCCATGATAAAAGCAGTAATGCACTTTCTCTTTCTTGGGGCATTCAATAACATCGATTTTTATTTTCAAACTTTGAGATCCAATCCTGAATTCCTTGGGAGTCAGAGATGCCCTTTCTGAAATGTTCAATAACAGTGCTCCAACCTCCACCTTTCTAAAATGTTGAATAATTGTGATCCAGCATTCACCTTGACGACCTTGTATAGCACCAATTAAGGCCTCAATCAATTAATGTGTGGTTCCAAGGGTTTTTGTAGTCTCTATATTACTTTCTTCCCCCGTAGTATTATTTTTCGCTAGGTCCCTACCTTCTCTAAGAGTGTTACGAGCATTACGAGCCATTGTGGCCAGATTCTCTTCTTGGCGAGGTGGCATTTCCTGCCAAGCTACCAATTTATTGCATCAAAGCTTATTAACATTTAATATTTCCAATTCAACATAATTAGTTAAACCAGATGAAAGTACAATCATCATTCTCTAGTAATGACCCATGTCTAACCTACAAACTCAAAAGATCAGAACCATGCTTTGATACCATAATTGTCGCATCCTGAATTTACCCCACTCAAGTGTAATACAATTATAACCCAACACTAGCTTGAAATCTCATAAAAATTGTATAATCAAACAAAAAATCATCAACTTTCTTTAATGTTGCATACTGAAACACCATACACGTCTCGAAACTTACATAATTAAGGATGCTAGCCAAGTTTCAAAATCTCAAAAGAAAATTAGACTAAATTATCTCCAAGTCAAGAATGAAATTAAAAAATGCAATTAAACCAATTAATAACAGTAACAAAATAATCTTATGACATAAACTAAAATATCAATTCGTTCATCCTAAAGTTGTCTTAGGTGTCAACCCTAGCTAGTCCTACTTCCAAGCAGTGGCTTCGTCTTACACAATTTAGAAAACTAATAATTCAACAACCCAGCAGTGTATTCGCCTTCATGAGCATCAAGAATAATTCATTAACTTAAAAATGTCTAAAATGTCAAAACTAATTCATTAACTTCATACACTACTACAGAAATGACTTATAGCAGCGGTTTTTTTGGGCCTATTACAGCGGTTTTGAACCGCTGCCATAGGTACCGCTACCATAGGTCAAAACCCTATGGCAGCGGTTCCGGAACCGCTGTAGTAGGGTGACCCTATGGCAGCGATTTCGGCAGAACCGCTGTCATAGGGTCATTTATTCAAAAAAAAAAAATTAAATTGGACCCTATGGCAGCGGTTCCGGCTGAACCGTTGTCATAGGGTGGTATATATATTTTTTTTAATTTTATTTTATCGTTTATAATGTTGCCATGTCGAAATGACACGAAATTCGTACGGTCATAGCGAAACGGCATTCTGAACAAAACGCAAGGTGCCACCTTGCGCTCTCGTAATTTTAGCCATCCGAGATCGTTTAAGGCCTCAAATACGCGTTTTATTACATAAATACGTATTTTTGTAATAAAACACGTATTTGAGGCCTTAAACGATCTCGGATCACTAAAATCACGAGAGCGCAAGACTTTAAGTCTTGCGTTTTGTTCAGAATGCCGTTTCTCTATGACCTTGTGAATTTCGTGTCATTCCAACACCGCAAAATTTCAACCGAGAAATATTTTCATAAATACACAAATATACGTACACCCACACATACACAAATATACATACACCCATCAACATATACACAAATATACATACACCCATCAACATATACACAAATATACATACACCCATCCACATATATACATACACAAATATACACACACCCACACATACACAAATACACCCATTAACATATACACATATATGCATACACCCATCCACATATATACATACACAAATATTCATACACAAATATACATACACATACACCCACATATACACAAATATAAATACACCCACACATACACAAATATACATACACCCACACATATATGCATACACCCACATATACATACATCTATATATACTCTATGTGTGTGTGTGTGTATATATTTATCTAAAAAAAAATACCAAAACTAAATGGAAGAAGGCGGCGGCGGCGGAGGTGGGCGGCGGAGGCGTCGGCGGTGGCGGCGGAGGTGGGCGGCGTCGGCGTCGGCGGCGGCGGCGGAGGTGGGCGGCATCGGCGTCGGCGGCAGAGGCGGAGGTGGGCGTCGGCGGCGGTGGTGGTGGTGAGAGAGTTGAGAGAGAGAGAGAGAGAGAGAGAGAGAGAGTGTGTGAGAGTGAGAGTGAGAGTGAGAGAGAGGGGGGGCCGGTTTGAAATAAACCCGCCCAAATTTTGAACTTTTGGCAGCGGTTCGGGCAGAACCGCTGCCACAAAGTTCAAAATTATTATTATTTTTTTTTTTGACAACTTTTGGCAGCGGTTCCGCCGAACCGCTGCCAAAAGTCCAATTTTTTTTTTTTTTTGACACCTATGACAGCGGTTCGGCTCGAACCGCTGTCATAGGTCCGAACCGAGTGCCCCCTATTACAGCAGTTTTCAAAACCACTGTCATAGGTGCGCTGTAATAGGACTTTTTTGTGGTAGTGATAGTCTTTCCTTCCTCTTCGTATTATCCATTAGAATTTCAAAAATGTCATGTTTAATCCCACTGACAAAGGTCCAAAACCACTATTCACCATCGTGGTCCGAGGCCCAAAACCACTATTCACCCTCGTGGTCCAAGGTCCAAAACCAATTTTCACCCTCGTGGTCTGAGGTGCAAAAGAATTGTAGTTTTAATAATAGTTCCTTCTGAAAAGTCCAAATCAAATATACATACTGTTAAAACCGATCATTCTAAAATATAGTTCCAAAGCTATTGCTTCAGTCATATTACCGTGATAATCCTTCAATTACACCATAATCACAAGAATTTCGTCATCATTAGACTCATTGTTAAATTTTACATAAGTATAATCATACCCTTACATTTAGTCCTGTAAGGAGAGAGTGATATCTTTACTTATTGTCAAGCTTGATAGACCAAGTATACTTTCTTCAACATAGAATCTTTAAGTTCCACTTGGCAAAATTGTTTTATTTTTTTTCCATGAATTCCCATATTAATAGAAATTACGGGTATCCCCCAATATAATCATTTTCTCATATCTAATTCATATAAAAAGCAAAAGCTAAAGCCTTCATCTCTGCATCTGGCTATCAGTTGCAATAATACATAAGTATTTAAGCTTATTCTCTTAAAACTAAAAGCATAAAACCTTAGGCGAACATTCTGTTGCAATTGCTAGGTATATGCGCTAGATGCAAATGAGGACAAATAGATTGTATAGGGTATTCAATTATGTTGTACAAACTAATAATTAATAAAAGCAATTATTATTCTGTTTATGTAAAACTTTGTGGTATCAATATGTATTGAACAAATAGTCCTTGTGAATCGAGGTTGACTCTCCGCCCTTTATGGAATAAAAATGTGGCACGGGGAGAGTCTTGTTCCTGATCACTCAAAAGGGTTCGCAAGTCAAGGAATCTTAATTGGGCGTTAAGATTCGACTTGTATGACACACACTCTGACAAAGAGTGTCAGTCAAACACTATGGGATAGTGAGAACACGTGTCATAGATATATCAATGGAATCGATATATTCGAACACGGCTCACAGTAATCCGATCACATGGGTATTTACTCGGTGACTGTCAATGATTGGATTATTGACCATAATAGTATGTGTGGCCTTACACCTGAGGGTTTATGATCAATGTGCTTGTGCTATTGAATCTGTTACTAGAGTAGTTAGGCATAACTCACCCTTTGGTGAGGCCGACCTCGAAGTACGATCTTAATGAGTCAAGTAGCAGTTGTTCAGTGATCGCCAAGATGGGATTCACCGTCTCGATAGTAAACGAGAAAGTATCATGTGCAATCATATGCATATGAAATTATAAGTCTTTCGCCAAAGCATTGAAACTAACTCATGTGGGGCATGGAGGGTAGATTGGTAATTTCATCATGATATGATTACATGCATAGTATCAAGTTTAGTGAGTTTGACATAAATCATGACTCTCACATGATCGGGATACGTCAGTGAAGGACTTATACTCACACGGTATTTATGGTCCAGAGGTTCGTAAATAATTTGTTCATTTCGTACTCAATTGGGTTACGATGTGAGTCCACGAGACTAGCTAGGTGACACTCACATCCTTTGGTAATTCCTCTCATTGCCAATTGAGATGAACCTAAAGAGTCGCGCTATAAGAAATGAATATGATGTCTTTTTGTGTTAATCTTTTAGAAAGATACAATTAAATGGACACATCGATTTATTGGTTAAATCAATGAATTAAATATTTAACTTAATTAGATTAAATTAAATTATTTAATTGGAGAATTAATTAAATGGAATTAATTGATTATTTGATTTAAATAAGATTTAAATTAAATACATATTAACAGGTGGGCTAAGTTGAATGGGCCAACTTAAAGCCCACACACATCCATTGGAGCCCTAGAGGGGCGGCTACCTTAGGAGTCCTAGGGGACTCCGACTTGTTTGTCAAGTCACAGAGTTATAAGATAACTCCAACACTTACAAGTCACAAGTAACCCTAGTTGCATAACACACAAAAAAAAAAAAAAACCTCCTACCCCAAAAATTTGCCCTAGCCGTCCACCACCATTGAAGAGGAAATTTTTGGAGATCTTTTGAAGGTTTGTTTCGCGTGCATCTTTAGAGACAGGAGCTCAAAGAATTGCTGTTAGGCGAAGATTAATTACGAAATCAATAAGGTAAATCTATTTCGTTTAGTTTTTGGAAAACTATTTAAAATCATTAAATCCAGTTAAAGTGATCCACGTTTAGGAATCTGAAAATTTTATTCCACTGCGTTTTTACTCCGATGGATTCCTAACAGTGGTATCAGAGCCGACTTAAAAGCGATTGATGATTTTTCACGTTTGAGATTATGTTGGCAAAATTAAATTTTTAAAATTGGATTGTTATGGGTTTAATATTGGATAATGAAACTAAAATTTTGAAAATTTTAGCGCCCCAGATTCGTCACCCCTATTACACCATTGCAAAATTAGATTATGTTGCGCAGTAACTGAGAAAAAAAACGGGGGGGGGGGGGGGAGAAGGGTGGTGGCGCCCACGAGATCAGGCCCTGGGCCAGGCCTAGCGGCAATTAATAATATATGTATATACTTATTTATTTTATACATATTTATATATGTATAATTATTAATAATTATTGGGTTTGACCCAATAGACAAATTTGACCCGAGATTTGTCAAATCCCTTTTTCCTAATAAAATTATTTTGTTTTTCTTAAAATTAAATTGAATTTAATTAGGTTAAATTGGATTTGGCTTCTGTAATTAAATTGGATTTAATTATGTCATAAATTAAAGTTTGGAATTTTATTTATGAGTGATGACGATTATATAAATAGGATTTATTTTCTGGGCTAGATTTAATTTTTCAAAATAATGAAGAATAAGTTAGACTTATTTCTTAATTAATAAATTAGACTTATTCTTTTAAATTGAAATTAAATTCACTTTTTCATAATTAAATTAGATTTAATTAAATATGAATTTCTTTTCAATTTTAAAAGTAAAAGCCAACATGATCTTGAACAATTTATTTACATGCTTTGATGTATGTTGTGGTGGATGCATCCATGGACTTAGGTTTTACCGTTTTGTATTGTATGGGTTGTATTGGGCCGAATAATGCCCCCCAGTTTCTACTTTTAATTTCGGTAGTATAATGTATAAAGCGCTTCAGTGTTATGTAACTAGTAAAGATAGGACCTTCTTGAAGCTTGGAGCCCATAGCATATCAAGATTAGATTTGATATAGGCCCCTATCCCCCTGATTGATCTATTGGCTTAGATCAATCTAGAATGTCCATGGAAAGCATGTTGATAGAAGAACTAGATTTTCTATTGATGCATGACTTAGAATAATTCCACATATGTGCGAATTGGATTAATGTGCAAAGTGAGACCTTAATTAAATAAAAATTCTCCCAAAGTAATTATACTAAGTAAGGGATATTGGATATCCCGGCTCTCCATCAAACTTAGAGAAATAGAGTTATGAGTTATACATGGCATCGTCCCGACTAATAGGGGTTATGCATCAACTCATAATTCGAAGATCTCTAAGTACATTTGATGCCATCGGTCGAAGCAAATCTCATCCCATACACCGTTACAGGTTGCAAGATGAGATTCAACTGTTAGATCGATAGGAGTTGATGGGAAAGTACTTAGATGGATCACCACCAATATTCCGTTACAGGCTAAGGTTAAGTGATTCATGAGCAAAAAGGAGATTGAACCATCAGTTGGACTGATTGGCGTGGCATATGCCACTTTAAAATTTATAATGAGTCATACATCATTACAGATTGCAACTCATTGAAAATTTTGAACAACTCAATCACCCACTACGAAATTCGTCCAACGCGAGTTCTGTTCATTGCAGTGGGAGTGCAATGGTTCGAAAAATGTAGTGGGAGCCAAGTTAAAATTAAAGCCCTGATTTTACTTGGGTACAACATAATTATCTAATGAAATCTTGGTTTATTTTCTGCAGTCAATTATATCTTTCTCAAAATGATTAATAACCCACTATCAATTCTCCTTGAAAAGAATGTCCTCACTAAACCTAACTTTGCTGACTGGCTCAGAAACCTAAGGATTGTCCTTAGCTTGGAATCACTGGGCTATGTACTCGAGGCCAATCGTCCTCCCGTCCCTTGGGATGTGCATGATAACTACAACACATGGATCAAGGATGAGACTCATGTTAAAGGTTACATGCTCGGCTCCATGAGCAATGACTTGCAGCGATCCCATGAGAACATAGATGATGCAAAGTCAATATTGCTACATCTTAGGGAGTTGTATGAAGAGCACAGTAGGACTGCTTGGTATGATATATTAAGGGAGCTCTTTGGAGCAAAAATGGGAGAAGGCGAGGATGTGGGAACCCGTGTTTTGAAAATGATCTCAATGATCGAGAGATTGGAAGCTCTCGACTTCACCATGGATTTTCACCTTCAGATAGATCTCATTCTACAATCACTCCGTAAATCCTTTACACAATTTATTGTGAACTTCAACGTGAATGACATTGAGTGCACATTGACTGACTGGGCTTATGAACAAGCTCTCAACTGCTCAAGGACAGATGAAGCCCAAGGAGAAGGAAGTTGCTTCAGCCGTCACCACTGGGGCTTCCAAGCCCTTTAGAAAGAGGAAAGGTAAAGGCAAAAGGCAACTGGGAGTGTCAAAGGCATCGAGTGACACATGCAAAGCAAAAGGGAAAGGGTTCAAGGGAAGAGGTCTAAAGAAGACAGACATGTGTCTTCACTTCCGTGAGATGGGACATTGGAAACGTAATTTATCCTCCTCTATAGGATTCAGACTGTCCCAAGCGGAAGGCGGAGATTGCTTCAGGTATAGAACTTAATATTTTGGAAATAAACTATTTTGTTACTATATTTTCATCTTCCTGGATTCTAGACTCTGGAGCTTGTGCTCACGTGTGTGTTTTGAATCAGGAGCTGGAAAGAAGTAAGAAGCTGGAGCATGGAGAAGTGATGATCAATGTTGGCAACAGACATAGTGTAGCAGCCACATACATTGGCACCACTTCCATTAGATTATTTTCTGCACATTTATTATTGTTAGACAGTTGCCTTATTTTGCCCAATAGGCTAAAGAATATTGTTTCTATTCCTGTTTTGGTCAGGAAAGGATATTTATTTTCCTTTTCGACATTTATTTTAGAAATGAATATGTTGGCAGTGCGTCTTTAATAAATGGTGTATACTATATTAATGTCCAAAATAATTGTAATGTCAATGTTGTAACAAGAAAACGCTGTTTGTATGACACGAGCCTAAGACAACTCTAGCACTTAAAACTGGGTCATGTCGGGGATCATAGACTACACGAGTTAGAAAATGATGGAGTTATAGACTCGTTAAGATAGGATCCCTATCCCACTTGTGAGTCTTGTATCCAAGGCAAGATGACCAAGTCCCCTTTCACAGAGAAATTTGAAAGGGCCATTGAAGTCTTAGGATTGGCTCATACAAATGTGTGTGGTCCTTCTGGAAATGTGGCCTGTGGTGGTTTTCAGTACTTCATTACATTTACCAATGAGCATTCTAGGTATGGCTATGTGTATTTGATGAAGTACAAGTCTGAATCATTAGAAAAGTTCATTGAATTCAAGAATTTGGTTAAAAACCAAACTTGGCATCATATTAAGGCACTTCAGTCTGATCGATGTGGCGAGTATATGAGTGTCGAATTTGACCAGTTCTTAAGAGAACATGGCATATTGTTATAGCTAACTTCTCCAGCCACTCCACAATTAAATGGTGTAGCAGAGCGAAGGAATCGGACTCTGTTAGACATGGTTCGATCCATGCTCAGCTACACGGATTTGCCCTTTTCATTGTGGGGGGCATGCATTGCTTACAACTGCTCACATATTGAACAGGTGTGCCTCAAAGTCTGATCCTAACACACCGTATCAGATATGGCGTGGAAGAAAGCCTAATCTGAAGCACATAAGGATATGGGGTTGTCCTGCCTATGTGAAAAAGATCAAGGCCGAGAAGTTGGAGGCTAGGTCCTTGAAAGGATGATTCATTGGATATCCCGAGGATTCCATGGGATACCTTTTCTACCTGCATGATTGTTAGGAATTTCATGTTAGAAGTTTTGATGATGACAATTAAGTTTTTGTTAGACCCCAAAAAAGTTGTAAGTTTATTTTCGTAGAAAACTTGTATAGGCTTTGAAGCGTTAGACTTGTAATAGATTTATTAGGCTTTGTTATCTTACTTTAGAGTGTTAGGCAAAATAGTCTTAGGCTGAGCGTCTGATGATTTCTGAGTGAGTTTATCAGTGGTAAAGTTCGAAGACTCAAGCGCCTGATCTCAGAAGATAGATACAGTCTCCAAGCGTCCACTTTGGCCAGCTATATCAAGCGTTACCTTATGGGACAGAAGTGATTTCACCTGAATTTACTTCTAAGTCCAGAAGGAGTTTAATGCAAATATTCTCAAAGCATTAAATACCAACGGGTATTAATTTCAAATGCATTAAATGTTGATAAGAGCATTTAATATGATAAGTAATGTCAGACGTACGGAGAAGCCACCCTATTGGACTGTCAACTATCTCAGACTGCAGCACCAACTTTCGTGCAGCAGATTTTCAGGAAAAAGGACAAAAGCTGTTCACTCGCGAAAGTGAGAGACACGCGCCAGTGCATGTGTCAAACGGACACTTTCTCCAAGAATACCTATAACTAGAACTTCAACAACAAACAAAAAATATGCGAGAACAATTTTATCAAGCCAAATTGCTGTTGCATTAAAATCTCATTCCTTAAACTCTCAGAAAAGCCAGAAAATTCAAGAAACATCCTACTTGCTTTTCTTATATTCCTGAGACAGTCAACAAATATCTCAAACATTCTTTTTGAAGAAACCAGATTCCTACTGAGATATTACCAAGTTGTTTGAACTTCATCAAAATCAAACAAACTTTTTAGAAAATCCCATCCAAGCCTCGCGATCTGTGTGAAGTCGAAGTTGGATACTTGCATCATTTCTGGGTGAAAGAAGCAAGAGGGTTGAAGTGATTTGAAGCAGAAATCTGTGTGATCAAGGAGCTCAAGTCATCGACATCCATCTCTCCCTAATTTGTAGAAGATTCTGTGTGATTCTTTGAGAATCATTTTAGTGGATTGCCTCCAAGTGCAAAGGAGAAGAAGGACGTAGTTGGGATTACACCACCCAACGAACCTTACAAATATTGTGTTATTTACTTTTCAGTCATTTCATTCATCTATCATATCATTGCATAAGTAAAACACAATCAAAAGCTAAGCAACTAAGAAACATCTTGTGACGCTAAAACTTTCAAAGAGAAGACTCCAAAATCATTCCGCTGTGCTAACCCTGATTAAAAGAACTGAACGCTTAACCTACAAGGTCAAAGTATTCAATTCCTGAAGTCTAAGTTAACTTTATAAAACAGTCTTCATTAGACGCTTCACAAAGTCTCAAATATCTTATGTGAACGCTAAAGTGAAGCGTTAGACACTTCAAGCGCCTATCATTTCAAGCGTCCAAATACGTTTAATACGAAATCTTTTTGAAGTCGAAAAAGACTTAAGGGTCTATTCAACCCCCCCCCCTTCTAGACCCTTTCGTATGCCACTTGGGACCAACAAGTGGTATCAGAGCGGTTAATTTTGAAATTTTAAAATTTCCAAGCATAACTGCTTGTTTAGATCCTTTTCTTTCAAAATCTAGTGGCTTTTTAAAGCTTAGATATGGTATTTGCTAAAGTTCCCAAATTGACAGAATCAAATTTTGACACATGGAAAGTCAAAGCATTTACGTATTTATGTTCATGCGATGATGACATGTGCGATATTATTTCAGATGGGCCAATCAAAATATACAAAGTTATCACAAGAGCGCCTGGAGCCACAGAAGAAACCCCTGATGGTTACGTTGAAAAACCAAAACAAGAATGGTCTCCAGATGAGCGTCGAAGAGCTAACTTGGACAATGTTGGTCGCAACGCTCTGTATACGGCTATTAGTGATAATGATAACTTATTTAATAAAATCAAATCTTGCAAAACGACTAAAGAAATATGGGATAAGCTGGCTACAATCTGTGGTGGTTCAGCTCAAATCAAAGAAAACAAACTTTCCATTGCTAAGGAAAAGTTTAACGGATTTAAGATGCTACCCAATGAAACGCTAGAGCAATTGGATATAAGATTCACATCTCTTGTTACAGAACTTACGTCGTTGGGAATGGACTTACAGAATCGAGAAATGGTGGTTAAGATCTTTAGAAGTCTACCAAGTAAATTCTTGATGAAGACAACAGCTATGAGAGAATCAACCATGCTGGATCTCTTAACTCCAGAAGACGCCTTTTCAGAGCTAAAAGCTTTTGAGTTCGAGTTGAACTCTGCTAGTGACATTGTGAGTAATCCAGTGATTGAATCTGGAGCGCTCATTGCATCAATCAAAGGCAAATCGGGTAACAAAGGAAAGAATTCGGACATTAATGAGGAAGAAGAGTTGGCTTTGCTGAATAGATTCAGGAAGTTCTTGAGATATGAAAAGAAAGGAAAAGGTCCTAATAATCAAGGACAAAGTTCATATCAAGCGCCTTCTCCCGTACAACAACAGTTTCAAGCGCCTCAATATTCTGTTCCTTTACCTCAAGCGCCTGCTCAATATCAAGCGTCTACTCAAAGTCTCCCAGCTCCAGTGGTTTCAAAACCACACACTGCAAGGCTAACAAGTGAACAAAAAATGAAAACCAATCTTTGTTATAATTGCAGGAAACCGGGGCACTACCAGGTAAATTGTCCCTATCCAAATGTATCCAAGCCCTCAAGGCAGGATTACTTGGATAGAAACCAATTCAGGAGCAACCTTCGACAACAAGGTTTGCTTGCAGAATCAGAACCAGCATCAGCACCTGAAGATTTAGAATCATCAGACGAAAGTAGTGATGATGATGAGCCGTTAGATGACTCAGCGCTCATATGTCTCATGGCCAGAGATGATGAAGCGTCCCCTGAGGTAATCAATGAAT